>JANRMT010062815.1:37240589-37261510 GCA_026402145.1 Polypterus bichir lapradei
TGAGATTTCCTCCATCTTCAACACTCCTCAGTGAGGGGGTCTCCCTTAATGTCAACGCCTTAGTGTCCTTCCGAAGGGCGCCCACCCAAGGAGAGCTTTTCCATGAACAAATGGTATGTTGGTTCACATTGGAAAGAAGTAACATTAAACATAAGGTAAAATAAAAATATCAACTAGTTGGAAAATCAAAGATTGTCTTGGATTGTGTTAATTATGAAGATGCTTTTTTAAAGCTTTAGCTTTACGTGGAATAACATATTCATCTCAGTATATTACTGAAACACTTTGTGCTACTAGGCTCACAGTGCTCCTCATATTTATAAAATGGCGGCGTGATGGCACATTGGTTAGTGCTGCTGCTTAACAGCCTCAGAAGATCCCGTCACGGTTTCCGTGGAGACTGCACATTCTCCCTGTTTTTCGCCTACCGTATACCATCCTGGGATGGTTCCTGTCTCGCACCCAATGCTTTTAGGATAGATGCTAACTACCATGACACTCATTGCCTGCCCAACTTACCTGGAAAGGGGGTCTCTCTCTGAATTGCCTTTCCAAAGATTTTTTCCATTTTTTTCCCTATAGGTTTTTTCCCAGGACTTTTTTCTTGTCTTCTTAGGGAGGCAATGCTGTCAAAAAATAAGTCCGTAAACCCCATTGTGGCCCTCCTTGTGTGATTTATGGCTATACAAAAATAAATTGCTGTTGTTTCCATCTCTTTGTGAGCCCTGCTTATTTAAGGAGTTAGTGGAATGATTTGGCCAGCTCAAAAATGGTGAAAGGCCTCAAGAACAAAAGTCAGACCTGCAATGAAACATGGGTTTGAGCAAAACATGTAAGCCTCTCCCTAAGCAGCCTAGCCCCAAACTCAAGTTGCAGGTTTAGGCCCAATAGTAATGAAAAGGGCTGATAGTTAAAGAGACCCCATGGGAGACCAGAAAAATCTGTAAAAACCTCAGGTTCACAAAAACAAAACAAAGTTTCTTTAATATTTAAAAAATTACTGAGAATTCAAAATGTACATGAATTAGAATACAGGAAACCAAAAAGGTTCACCTTTCATTCAAATTTAAAATGAAATCCGGAAAACAGCACTTTTATCATATGAAAGCCAGAAGTCAATAACTGGAGAGCCCAACCACAGAATGTGAAAAAGAAAGCCAAAAAAGGAAATAAATATAATTCCAAAGCAGCCATTACAGGGGTTACTTTCTCTCAAATAGCAAGCAGTTCCAAGTGGCCCCACCCCCCTTGGCTTAACAGAAAGAATACATAATACCGTATATACTTGTGTTTTAGTTCTCCCACGGATAAGTTGGGCTTGATTTTAACCTATAATTTTCGGTATTTTATAATGTCGGTCATATAAGTCGAATGTGGAAAACTCACGCTATTGGTCCAAGAGATTATGATATGCTAACGCCCACCTGAGAGAGTAACCACGGAGCCCACTGCCCTTTTTTTCCACACGGTAATACCCAAACTATTCTGAAGCAATGCTTGCACTGTTTTGTGTTTTTTGTATCTCACACCCTTATACGCCTTTATCGTAAGAGCATCTCTTATCTACGATGGAGCGTTCGATCAGAAGAAAATATGAAGCTGGTTTTAAATTAAAAGCCATTGAAGTGGTGAAAGAAATTGGTATCTGCGCTTTTGCAACAAAATTCGATGTGTCTGAGAAACTGGTGCGAGATTGGAGAAAGCATCGTAAGTGTCGTATTTTTGAATGGGCGTATAAGTTGGGGTCTGATTTTATGATCGATTGTTTGGGTTTCAAGACCCAACTTATATGCGAATATATACAGTAATCACACAAAACAATGAAAAAAAATAAGCAAAACAATATTCATCATAACATAATTAATAACAGAAAGATGTCCATAACAACCTCTTCATAGCCACTAGTAGTGTCAGGCGATGAGTAGAGCACTTCAAGGACAGAACACCATCATGAATTCCCTTTCCCTTTTCGCTGTGTGAACTGAAAGAAACAAACAGACATCCGATTTGAGTTAATCGGGGAAACAGCGGTGATGACCAGAAGAGGGCAGTGTACAGGAACGGAGCTCAGCCCTGAGGGAATCTTCACTTTACTGGAGTGAAGGTAAATTACGACCAAGCACGCAGATTTGAATGACGTACGGTTACTTCCTGTTCAGGTCCTTATTGAATGGTAAATCTATTACGTCCATGACAGTCAGTACAACCCTTGAATTTTTGAGTGGTCTGCACACCAGTGTACACTCTTGACCGCCATTTCACTGGAAATATCTTTTTTCTTTTGCTTGTAGACTGTTTGGCACACATTGATTTCTCTCATTTTTAAATTGTAGAAAGATGATCAGGTGTATGACATTGAAGACAACACCATCGGCTGCTCAAACCTTATGAGGAAGAAAGCGATAAGAAGTAAGGTGCTCCGGTCTGGCGCTTATCGGTCTTTCACCTACGACTCTCAAACACACCGCTCCTTGCAGGAGAAGGGTCAGTATCCTTATTATGATTACAATGGTTGACCGTGCCGTTCTCTTGGCCTGCACGTTAGGTGCAGATGCTGGAAGGCGCACTATTCCTTTGAAGCAGTGGTTCCCAAACTCAATCCTGGGGACCCCCTGTGGCTGCAAGTTTTTGTTTCAACCAACTTCTGTTTTTCATTGGACTCTTAGCCTAATTAAGTGAATCATTATTTCCCACTTTGGAGTCAATGTAGTTTTGTATGTTACAAAACTAAGTTTGGTAGATTTTTATTAAAATGTAATAAGCAGTTACATGGGGAATATATCATTTTAGTCAAGTTATTAAACAGCATTTTCAATCTAATTTTCATTCTGCTTTTCCAGGTGTTCGGGTTATTTAATTGATTATTTACTAATTAGCGGGTCTGACACTGAAGTCGCTGCTGCTTTCATCTTCCTGGGTGTCTGCTATGCTGGTTGTTAATTGTCACTATTAGGGTTAAATGAAGGGAGCAAACTACACAAGAAAAGGAGAAAATAATCAGAAGACAACAAAGAAGAGTTAAGCATCAATAGCTTTAGAAAAAAATAGAAATATTTTGAAATCTATATAAACAAGAGCCAAATACTACCGACTCACTCATAACGTAATCTCCTGAACTATGAGGACTTGGGACTTGAAATCTGGAATGTAGGTTACCCTTGGCCCATAGGTGCTTGCTAAGAAACGGTTTTAAAAATTTTGTGGTGCAAGTGTGAAATTTCTTATAGTTTTTTAGACCCGTTTGTATGTCTGTCCACTTTTCACGAGAGAACTGCTTAACGGATTTAGATCGGAGTTTTTTCTATAGTTTGCTTGAACATTCCTGTTGATTTTGCAAATTTCTCATCGCGCTAAGTATCAGAGTTCACTTGCAGTACCGATTTATTAGCGCGAATCCGAGAGAGACTCATCGGGCCCTCCTCAATCACGCGTCTGCCTCGGGGCGTAACCTTAACTCCACTCAGTTAGCGAACAAGAGAACTATTTAACAGATTTAGATTGTTTTTTTTTTTTTATAATTTGCTTGAACATTCTGGTTGATTTTGTGACTTCTCTCATTGCGCTAAGAATCATAGTTCGCTTGCAGGAGCGATATATTCACACTAATCCGAGTCAGAGGCTGTGAGCCGAGTGGAGGGGGAGGAGTGACGTCAGGAGTGGGGAGCCAGGCAGGACCCTCGTCACTGTCCTGTTTCACTAATATGCGGGCAAAGCCGAGGGAGACGGCTAGTGTCTTATACAGGTGCCGGTCATAAAATTAGAATATCATGACAAAGTTGATTTACTGTATTTCAGTAATTCCATTCAAAAAGTGAAATTTGTATATTAGATTCATTCATTACACACAGACTGATGTATTTCCAATGTTTATTTCTTTTAATTTTGATGATTATAACTGACAACTAATGAAAGTCCCAAATTCAGTATCTCGGAAAATTAAAATATTGTGAAAAGGTTCAATATTAAAGACACCTGGTGCCACACTCTAATCAGCTAATTAACTCAAAACACCTGCAAAAGCCTTTAAATGGTCTCTCAGTCTAGTTCTGTAGGCTACACAATCATGGGGAAGACTGCTGACTTGACAGTTGTCCAAAAGACGACCATTGACACCTTGCACAAGGAGGGCAAGACACAAAAGGTCATTGCTAAAGAGGCTGGCTGTTCACAGAGCTCTGTGTCCAAGCATATTAATAGAGAGGCGAAGGGAAGGACAAGTTGTGATAGAAAAAAGTGTGCAAGCAATAGGGATAACCGCTTGTACCCTGGAGAGGATTGTGACACAAAACCCATTCAAAACTGTCACAAAGAGTGGACTGCAGCTGGAGTCAGTGCTTCAAGAACCACCACGCACAGACGTATGCAAGACACGTGTTTCAGCTGTCGCATTCCTTGTGTCAAGCCACTCCTGAACAAGAGACATCATCAGAAGCGTCACGACTGGACTGCTGCTGTGTGGTCCAAAGTTACGTTCTCTGATGAAAGTAAATTTTGCATTTCCTTTGGAAATCAAGGCCCCAGAGTCTGGAGGAAGAGAGGAGAGGCACAGAATCCACGTTGCTTGAGGTCCAGTGTAAAGTTTCCACAGTCAGTGATGGTTTGGGGTGCCATGTCATCTGCTGGTGTTGGTCCATTGTGTTTTCTGAGGTCCAAGGTCAACGCAGCCGTCTACCAGGAAGTTTTAGAGCACTTCATGCTTCCTGCTGCTGACGAACTTTATGGAATGCAGATTTCATTTTCCAACAGGACCTGGCACCTGCACACAGTGCCAAAGCTACCAGTACCTGGTTTAAGGACCATGGTATCCCTGTTCTTGATTGGCCAGCAAATTCGCCTGACCTTAACCCCATAGAAAATCTATGGGGTATTGTGAAGAGGAAGTTGCAATATGCCAGACCCAACAATTCAGAAGAGCTGAAGGCCACTATCAGAGCAACATGGGCTCTCATAACACCTGAGCAGTGCCATAGACTGATCGACTCCATGCCACGCCGCATTGCTGCGGTAATCCAGGCCAAAGGAGCCCCAACTAAATATTGAGTGCTGTACATGCTCATACTTTTCATGTTCATACTTTTCAGTTGGCCAGCATTTCTAAAAATCCTTTTTTTGCATTGGTCTTAATTGATATTCTAATTTTCCGAGATACTGAATTTGGGACTTTCATTAGTTGTCAGTTATTATCATCAAAATTAAAAGAAATAAACATTTGAAATACATCAGTCTGTGTGTAATGAATGAATCTAATATACAAGTTTTACTTTTTGAATGGAATTACCGAAATAAATCAACTTTGTCATGATATTCTAATTTTATGACCGGCACCTGTAAATGTAAAAAGCATACTGTTGTGTTTTTCTGAATGCAGAATAAGAGAAGAGTATAAAAGACCAGCTAATTAAATAAGATCAGTTGTTATCAATTATTATCAGCAATTGTAAATCTGGTTGGAACAAAATCCTGCAGCCACAGTGGGTCCCTAAGACCAAGTTTGGGAACCCCTGGTGTCCAGGGTTGGTGCGGCCTTGAGGACTGGCTCCAGCCCACCGTGACCATGAATTGGTTTACAATGCCAATGCTACGTTTGTTTTGAAAAGTACTCACTGTACCAACCAGCATAGCCCAATGGATGAGTATGGGTTTCTATGGGTCAAATTAAGACAAGTTGGTCTTCAGTATGCTGCAGGTGCCCTGAAACTTAATTTCTATTTACTTCAGTTTGCCGAAGTTGGAAGAGTATGGATTCGCAGAACGAGAAACCGCTACAAGCTTTGGAGGCAGAAGGCAACCTGGCCCGGTGCACATGGTCTTTTAAAGGCCTCACCAGGTACGCACTGATGACTTATGGGTTTTGAACTTGCTGGTTAGGTTGCTTGCTAGAGTGTGATGTTTGTGGAAGCAAATAGTCGTGCGATGTTACATGGGTCTGCCCTCACCTCAGATGGCATTCACTTAAACCAGGGGTCCTCAATCACCATCCTGGAGGGCCGCAGTGGCTGCAGGTTTTCCTTCCCATGGGTTTCCTAACTAGAACTCAGTCCTTGCTAGTAATGAAACTTAGGATTTAACTGTATGCCTTGTTAGCGCTTTCATTCATCCAAGAGAAACTGTAATTGCGCTGTAGAGTTTCTTTACCTGAGAACGTTATCCAGATGTTTTGTGGACTAGAACAGAACGTTCCTTCCAATTCCCCTCTCATTAATCTTTAAGCATTTTTTTTTAAAACAAACATTTTTAATACTTTAAAATGAAGCACGTTGGCTGGAGAGCTGTTGGTTTTTTGGTTATCTGCATTTTATTATTAACTAAAGTCTGATTAACAAAACAGGCAACAAATCAAATTTTAAATGCAGCTGCTAAAACTAAAATCGGCAATTAAGGGTTCTGAATGGTAACAGGCAAGAGAACTAAAATTAAGTCCCAAAATGTATTGCTTTAGTAGTAAATAAATGGGCTGTAATTAAAAAATTTGTTGAAGTGGAAACCTGCAGCCCTCCAGGACTGTAATTGAGGACCCCTGATCTACAATGTAATTAAATGTGTCTTTGATAAATGAAAGTTCTAACAAGTCATAGAGTTAAACACCAAGTTTCATTATCAGCAAGGACTGAGGTCTAATTGGGAAACTGGCTGGAATGAAAACCCATAGCCGCTGCGGCCCTCCAGGACTGTGATTAAGGACCCCTGACTTAAACAAATACTTCACTCAAAAATGATATTTGTTTCAAATGCTACTTACCCCATGTAGTTTGTAGTGGTAGCCGAGAACTCAGAGGTATTGATAGGAGATCAACAGCAAACAGTGTCAAACAATGTGAAAAATGTCCATGGGAAAAAAAGAAATCTCATGTAACTCATGTTGCATAATCCACATATCCGATAACTATTTGTATGGTCATAATGTGTGCATTTTCTGCTAAAAGGTTATTAACAGTTACTTCCTGAAAGCTGCCGCATTAAATGTCAACAAGGAAGATGCCATTCCCACAATGCTGTGAGCATTAGAATTGAAGACCCGCCTCCACTCCTCATTTGTTGGTGAAGAAACCTGTCATTAATTTAAACCCGCAGCATTGTGGGAATGACTTGTTAATATTTAATGAGGAACTACTGAATTTGAATGAGTTATGTCATAAGCATCCCCTGTCTCTGATTGGCTCTCTCTCTCTCACCACATCACCACCTAATAGCTAATGTGTGGTTAGAGCACTGGCGCAAAAGTGGCTGCCGTCACATCTTCCAGGTGGATGCTGCACATTGGTGGTGGTTGAAGTGGCTCCCCACTCTCTATGAAAAGCACTTAGAGTAATGAGAAAAGCGCTACATACTGTACATGTAAAGAATTATTATTATTATTAGGGCGGCATGGTGGCGCAATGGGTAGCGCTGCTGCCTCGCAGTTAGGAGACCCGGGTTTGCTTACCAGCTCAGTTACCAATTTCTTTCGCTACTTCAGCGATGTTTAATTTAAAACCAGCTTCATATTTTCTTCTGATCGAACACTCCATCGTAGATAAGGGATGCTCTTACAATAAAGGTGTATGAGGGTGTGAGATACAAAACACAAAAAACAGTGCAAACGTCGCTTCGGAATAGTGCGGGTATTACCGTGTGGTCACGTAGGCACAATACATAGAAAAGAAAGGCCGTGTGCTCCGTGGTTACTCTCAGGTGGGCGTTACCACATCATAATCTTTTGGACCAATAGCGCATTCAACTTATACGACCGACATTATTAAATACTGGAAATTATACAGTAAAATCAAGTCCCAACTTATCTGCGAGAGAACTTAAACGCGAGTATATATACGGTAAGTGGATCTCTAGTCAGGTTGTGAGGGTCAGTCAGAGAGATGTAAACAGTCCTCATATCTTGTTATAAGACCCTTGTCTCTATTTCAACCATGTTGTAATGTGTTAAATGTCATTATCAGTTTAACTTCCCATTCTTTTCTGTCCTGCTGTGTTTTGAAGTTACCCATAAGCACTGTGACTTTAAAGTCCTTCTCACAGTGTCCATCACTGCCAAAGTGAGCTCCTACAGGAACACCCCTATCGTCATGCTTAATGAGAAACCTGTATAAATTCATTCTTTGGAAAGTTTTTGTCCAGCTTCTCCCACATAGAGTGCAGCAATGGGACATTTCATACAGAGAATGAGGTAGACCACATCAGATGATCTGCAGGAAAATGATCCCTGTATGTGATGTTCTTATCAGCAGTGTGGTAGAACTACTTCTTCTTTCGGCTGCTCCTGTTAGGGGTCACCAAAGCGGATCATCTTGTTCCATCTCTTCCTGTCCTCTACATCTTGCTCTGTCACACCCATCACCTGCATGTCCTCTCTCACCACATCCATAAACCTTCTCTTAGGCCTTCCTCTTTTCCTCTTCCCTGGTAGCTCTATCCTTACCATCCTTCTCCCAATATACTCAGCATCTCTCCTCTGCACATGTCCAAACTAACGCAGTCTTGCTTCTTTGACTTTGTCTCCCAACTGTCCAACTTGAGCTGCCCCTCTAATGTACTCATTTCTAATCCTGTCCATCCTCGTCACACCAAATGCAAATCTTAGCATCTTTAACTCTGCCACCTCCAGCTCTGTTTCCTGCTTTCTGGTCAATGCCACCATCTCCAACCCATATAACATAGCTGGTCTCACTACCGTCCTGTAGACCTTCCCTTTCACTCTTGCTGATACCCGTCTGTCACAAATCACTCCTGACACTCTTCTCCACCCATTCCACCCTGCCCGCACTCTTTTTCACCTCTCTTCCACAATCCCCATTACTCTGTACCATTGATCCCAAGTATTTAAACTCATCCACCTTCGCCAACTCTGCTCTTTGCATCTTCACCATTCTACTGACCTCCCTCTCATTTACACACTTGTATTCTGTTTTGTTCCTACTGACCTTCATTCCTCTCCTTCTCTAGAGCATATTTCCACCTCTCCAGGGTCTCGTCAACCTGAACTCTACTATCACTACAGATTACAATGTCATCAGCAAACATCATAGTCCACGGGGACTCCTGTCTAATCTCGTCTGCCAGCCTGTCCATCACCACTGCAAATAAGAAAGGGCTCAGAGCCAATCCCTGATGTAATCCCACCTCCAACTTGAATGCATCCGTCACTCCTACCGCAGACGTCACCACTGTCACACTTCCCTCGTACATATCCTGTACAACTCTTACATACTTCTGTGCCACTCCCAGCTTCCTCATACAATACCACAGCTCCTCTCGAGGCACCCTGTCATATGCTTTCTCCAGGTCCACAAAGACGCAATGCAACTCCTTCTGGCCTTCTCTAAACTTCTCCATCAACATCCTCAGAGCAAACATGGCATCTGTGGTGCTCTTTCCTGGCATGTAGAACTACACAATCCATATTATAAATGTGAGCACAGGTTTTACATCTTTTCTGTAGACAGGGAGATCTACCATTATATGTTGGTTCACTCAGGGAACTTTGGACGATTAGTTGCTGCAGGTTTGTTGGTTGTCCGTATGCTACGTGGGGATGTTCTGGGAATACGTCTCTCTCGTGTCATCATTATTTAGTATTGGCTGAAGTTCTTTTATAAGAACATATTTTACAAGAATATAGTGCTTCAAGATGTGGGCTATAGGTGACAACAAGGGGAATGCAGCTCTTCTTGTCTTTGTTTTTATATTCCAGATGGTAGTAGTAAGTGTTTAATAATTAAAAGCAGTTCTGCCGCCTCTGCTATGCTGCTGTGTACAGAAGAGGATCATCTGTCATGTACAGTAAATCTGCCCAGGCTGCTTTATGACTTGTGGGGTCTTGTGTTCATGTTTGTTTGTATTACAGGGAGCATAGTACTGCACTCCTCCACAAGGACGCTTTGGGCTCCTTTTTCCTGTGGACGAAGAGCAGCATCCCAGAGCTGTGGGGCCTCTCCGTCCGAACCCCCTTTGGCCTCATGGCTTATGAGATAATGAAGAACAACAGAAATAAATACATGCTGAAGGTAGGATCAGTTTTCATATACCCAACACTAAGGGCTCATTTACTGACCCACATTCTGTACGCTTCTATGTGCAAATGAAGTAAACCAGGAGGACAGACATTTTTGTGACCCAAAGACTCTTCATGTTGGAGTTCCAGGTGTTATGAAACACATCTTGGTGTGCAAGACGCAGTGATATGAGGTTAACGCGTCTGTAACTATCAGCTCATGCAGTACACTGACTGGCCAGCTGAATTTCTTTCTCATGTTCGCTTGGGTGGGACAAATGTTAGGAGAATTTTGCGGCAAGGCAACAAGGTGATTTGTGTCTATAGCACTAAGAGTCATAGAAAACAAAAGAAAGGAGGTTGGCGGGTTAGTGGCTTACCAGGAAAAGCTGAATTCCGCAGATCTACAGGTCAGACTAGTTCTGTTGTCTACACGCTCCGTGTAACCACAATACCCCTCACTGAAATGATCCTCAGCTAAGCCGCTCACGTGAAAGAAGACTAAATGACAGGTAAGCTGCTCGCTTAAACTAAAACACAAATTAGAAAATATTTTCAATAGCTACACTTCAATTATGTCTAGCCAAAAGAATAACAAAGTCGTCAAGTCGTCGACAAAGGCAGGAGGCAACTCCTCTGGCATTTCATTCATACTTCTTTAAAAGCTCAACACCTGCGGCTTCTAACTCTCTTCCTGGGGCCTTTAAACTTTCATTCCTGACCAAACCAAGTTTAGTGTAGCTGTTGAACTGCACTTCAGTGTGGGGAACTCTAAAAAATTGTAAATTGAACTAATCTGACTGATAGGAAACAGTGCCACTTGTTTTTACAGCACTGCTGTTTTTTTTCCAGGTATTTTTGGACTCATTTAAATGAAAATAAATAACAGTAATGTCAAGTCCATTTGTATGGTTTATTAGCTGCATTGTAAGCCCTGGATTGCAAAACTAAAAGAAACACAATCAAAAAATATAGACGCAAACCAACAAACACTATCCGTAATTTTTGCAATGTGAAAGCAAAAAGAGACCATGTGATCCTTATTTTATTCAACCCAGAATATCTTTGCAACTGAATTCCACTTGGTTCTCTTAAAAAGAGCCATGGATAAAAAGAAGGGCCCAGACTGACACCAACTCTAGGCTACAATGAGGAAATGTTCAAGTTCTAAGCACTAAAATGTGCCAAAAGTGCCCACTAGAGGGAGGATCTCCCCATCAAAATTACACACTAACCACCCTAACCCCAACCTTACCTTCTGCCGTGAAACTGCTGGGGTAGATCTGTGCTGACGTATGGCGCTGCGGCTCTGCAGTTGGAGATTATTGGATTCAATTGTTCTGAGCTAGCAGGTGGCACTGGTGTGCAAACTGCACTGTAGCACAAAGGGGAAAAAAAAATACTGGGACCCCCAGGGTCAAGTTGTCTATGTTGTCTGTATGGTTATAGAGAGCAACTATGCAAAATTTGATCCATAACAGTCAAAGGGTACATAGGGAACATACAGAAAGATAGACATTCTATTATATATACAGTATATATATATATATATATAGTTGTATCCTGTGGCTCTACCCAACTAGTAGTGAAACAGGACAAAAAATGTCATTTGTACTGAGATGAATTTATATCGATAGCTGTTGTATCCAAGAGGGTCTTGATATACAATATTTTTGGTTTTGCCATCAGGGGTGAGAATGTAGCTGTGATCTCCTTGCCAAAAATGTAAAAAGGTGGCAAGGTATCTCACGCCAAGCAGAAGGTAGGTATGCTCCAACATCAAACGTTGGCACTTAATCTGATCATGTTCAGCTCTGACGGGACAGTGTTCCCCACGTGGGGAGAAAAGTAAGTAGCTGTGATATCTCTGCCAATGAGCAGGTACCCTCTAAAACATATGTAGCTGTGATCTCTTTCATAAAAATATCAAACATTACTCTTTAACATTCTCTAGATGATAATGTCTGCTGAACAAACAGGTATTGCTAACTAAGTGGAGGCAAGGTGCGCTCCAACACGTAGCGAGAGGTAGAACAACTCGAACGGAGGCTGGCATGAGAGCGAGGATGGTCCCGCCCGGCTCCCTACTCCTGAGGTCCTGCCTCCCTCTCCCCTCGGCCCGCAGCCTCTCTCTCGGATTCGCATTAATAAATCTTTGCCGCAAGCGAACTATGATACTTAGCGCAATGAGAGAAGTCACAAAATGAACCGGAATGTTCAAGCAAATTATAGAAAAACACCCGATCTAAATCCATTAAGTAGTTCTCTTGTGAAGAGCGGACAGACGTTGGATTTTATATATTTATATCTATACTAGACATTAAGCCCGTTAAAATAACGGGCGCTAGAACAGTAGTGCATAAACATTTGTATGAACAGTCTATATTAAATGGCAAGGGACCTTGTATGTGGCTGTAATATGTGTCACTGTATTGTGTGCCTTTAATTTTCTCTCGCAGTAATACTGGTTTGTATTTCCATAAAATGCCTGTAATTTTCTCTGACAGTAATACAGTGGAACCTCGGTTCATGACCATAATTTGTTCCAAAACTCTGGTTGTAACCCGATTTGGTCGTGAACTGAAGTAATTCCCCCCATAGGATTGTATGTAAATACAATTAATCCGTTCCAGACCTTATGAACTGTATGTAAATATATATTTTTTTAAGTTTTTAAGCACAGATATAGTTAACTATACCATAGAAAGCACAGCGTAATAGTAAACTAAATGTAAAAACATTGAATAACACTAAGAAAACCTTGAACAACAGAGAAAACTAACACTGCAAGAATTTGTGCTATAGCCTTATGACCCGCTCACTAAAAACTCTTTTTTAATGAGTTTTAAGCACAGGGAAAAAAAATGAAGATTTGAAAAATCTGTAATTCAATAAACAACCAAGAAAATTAACATTGCAACAATGCACGTGCGCGCCTGTGTGTGTGTCTCTCTCTTGCGCGCCTGTGTGTGTGTGTGTCTCTCGCGTGTGTGTCTCTTAAGCGCACGCCTCTGTGTCTGTGTGTGTGTCTGTCTGTCTCTCGCCTGTGTGTGTGTGTTTGTCTGTCTGTCGTGCGTGCCTGTGTGTGTGTGTGAGTGTGACGCGCACGCGCCTGTGTGTGTGTGTGTGACTCGCGCGTGCCTGTGTGTGTGTGACGCGCACGCGCCTGTGTGTGTGTGTGTGACTCGCGCGCGCCTGTGTGTGTGTGTGTGACTCGCGCGCACCTGTGTGTGTGTGTGTGTGACTCGCGCGCGCCTGTGTGTGTGTGTGTGAGGCGCGCGCGCCTGTGTGTGTGTGACTCACGTGCGCATGTGTGTGTATCTCTCGCGTGTGTGTCTCTTAAGCGTACGCCTCTGTGTCTGTGTGTGTGTCTGTCTGTCTCTCGCCTGTGTGTGTGTGTTTGTCTGTCTGTTGCGCGTGCCTGTGTGTGTGTGTGTGTGTGTCTCTCGTGTGCGTGTGCGTGTGTGTGTGTGAGTGTGACTTGTGTGTGTGGGTGTGTATGTGTGTGTGTGTGAGACGCACACGCGCCTGTGTGTGTGTGTGTGACTCGCGCGCGCCTGTGTGTGTGTGTGACGTGCACGCGCCTGTGTGTGTGTGTGACTCGCGCGCGCCTGTGTGTGTGTGTGACGCGCGCGCGCCTGTGTGTGTGTGTGACTCGCGCTCGCCTGTGTGTGTGTGTGTGACTCGCGCTCGCCTGTGTGTGTGTGTGTGTGACTCGCGCGCGCCTGTGTGTGTATCTCTCGCGTGTGTGTCTTTTAAGCACACGCCTCTGTGTCTGTGTGTGTATCTGTCTCTCTCTCTGCACAGGGAATGCACAGGAAGAAACTGAACATGTGCTGTGTGGCCCCGCGCATGCGCACTTCACCAGAAGACACACACACACGGACACTGGACGCACACAAGGGTTTTATTAAAGAGGATATACACATATAGGTGATGTCACATTTCAAAATCAGATAAATCATTTAGCTACATTTCAGCTACCATTGGGTGAGAGAGCAGTGTGACGTGACAAGCATGACACACAACACTGAGAGATGGACGTGTTAGCCTCTTGTCCCATGTCCCTGCAGATGTCAGGACTGATTCCGTGTCTGTATTCTCCACTTTACTCTGTGAGCAGCAGCCATTAAACTAACTACTGGATGTGACTTCATGGGGCTCCATTGGAAATTCCCTAGAGATGATGTTAGCCAGCTGCTTTATTATTTTAGTCCATTCTATGTGATCATCCAGACATTTTTCAGGAGCAAAATCAGACTAGCCGCAAGTAAAAAATGACAAGTTCAAACAGGATTATTGGATTCCTTTTCATGGAACTTGGCTTGGAATATGAAAAACATTGTACCATATGTGATTCTTCCCCACTGTCTCTTTACACGCCCAATGAAGTGCCAGCTTTATGTGCCCTGAAATCTCTACCAGTGCTTCTTTGAGCTGGACGGCCATGCTGAGCTTGACTGGTGTCTTCAGAATCTGTTTTTACGTATTGTATGCTGTCAAACTGTAACTGAACCTCCTAATTTGTTTTCTCTTCTCTTCTCTTTCTCTAATAGCACATCCAGGATGAATTCACAAGTATGGAGGAGCTCATTCTGTACTACATGGATTCCCAGGGAGACTTGCTGTGCTCCCTCAGTTCCTGCCGCCTCAATCACTGCTTTCAGACGGAGGAGTTTATTTACGTGTCGGGGTCTCGCAGCCAACTGAGCACAGAAGAGAGTGACCAGTGTGGAGAATCGGAGGAAACCTTAACAGCTCCAGATGGTTCAACACAGGATATGGACAAAGAACGGGAGCGAGTGCTGCCAGCCTGCACACCCTGCACGGGCTCGGGTTTAATAGACTAAGTGGCATTTCACCGTGGCGGTAACAACTTGTGGTCTTAAATGTCACCTGTGTGTTAAAAACTGGCCGGCACTTCCCTCACCCAGTTTACCGCTCCTGCCCACCACTCATCACTTTTTCATCAAATTATTGTAACTGAAGTGACGCTATATGAATGGAAGAGAAGCTTTTTGATAACACTAGCAGACTGGTACGGGAAATGGTCAAATTCTCATTAGCTGTAATAAAGGGTATCAGTGGTATGGAGTGTGCCCACTTGATTTATTGTGAAGACGTTGAAATGGAGGCTGTGCATCCATCTGACCTGCTCCCGATGAATACACTGAATGAATGTTGTTCTTTATTCTGAGCCCCATTAGCTCATTGAGTCTACTTGCACTTTTTGACAGTTCAATGACATAACAATTCTTACGTGCCACACGAGTGAGGGTACTATAGCAGAATGAACAACTGTGCTGACATTTTGGTATGATACCTAATGGGCAGCGATGCCGAATTCTTGTAGTTCGGCCATAGCCTTAGGTCAGGTCAGGTTGGGGAGCATGCACTGGTACAGCACGTTGCCACACCCACCACATGACAAAACAGCTTGGGATCCTGGTTGGCAGCCCCCCAGGCGGACACATGGTCCAGTCCCACCCTCCAGAAATGACCCTCTATCTGCCACAGCCAGGTGTTACGTCAGCGTCCTCTTGGCCTGGTCCAGCTGTTCAGGACCTCAACAATGAGGATCTTACGAGCCGGATCACACTCGGGGAAATGTGTCACAAGGCCGTAGTGCCGTAACTGATGCTCCTTCACAATGCAGGTACTGTGCCTCATTTGGGACTCCATGAGCAGCCGCTCATTCTGCACAAAGTCAAACCAGCGATACCCAAGAATGTTCTGGAGAGACACAGTACAAAAGGAGTCCAGTCTTTGTCTCAGGTCACTGGATAGCATCCATGTCATGCAACTATATAGCAAGACAGGAAACACCAGGACTCTAAAGACTTGGACCTTCGTCCTTTTGCATGGATATCAGGAGCGCCACACACTCCTTTCGGGTGACCTCATGACCCCCCCCATGCTCCCACAATCTGTCTACTGACTTCATAGGAAGAGTCACCAGAGACATGAATGTCACTGTCGAGATAAGTAAACCTCTCAACATGGTCGACACTCTCTCCGCAGATAGGCACACTGCTGATGGCTGTGCCCAAGAGGTCATTAAAGGCCTGGCTCTTGGTTTTTATCAGGACACTCGCAAGCCCAGACACTCAGACTCCTCACTCAGTCTCTCGAGCGCCCCGATCAGAGCCTCCATTGACTCTGTGAAGATCACAGCATCGTCAGCAAAGTCAAGATCCTTGAATCTTTCAGCCTTAGGCACTTCTAAATATATAGAATTTTAAAATCCAGGAAAAGAGAAAGCCATGGAATGTCTGTTTGGCAAGTAGTTTAGTCCTGTGGTTAAGGACTCTGATCTCCACGATGCTCTTTCTCTTTAGCACTACACCTCAAATGACTGCAGCGTGAACCGCTTCATCTGCCTGCTGTATTTACAGCATTCCCTTCACTCATCAAGGGTGTAATATAAAGATCTACTGATTTTATCATCATCATTATTCTTGCTCCACCTTTCTTGGACAGGTTGGCAGTAACGACATACTAAGCTGTGCTGACCAGGCCTCAGTATCCCCAAAAACTTCTTTCAGTGGCCTATGAAGAACATCAAGATGATCCCAGGAGAGTCAAGAGATGTTATCCCTGTCCTTGGTCTACCTTTGGTCTTCCCCAGTAGGCCATAACTGGTAGAACTTCTGTAGGGGCATCCTAACCTCATCAGCTAACTTTATTAATGAAGAGAAGAAGCAGTTGTACTAGGAGGTCCTCCTGCATTTCCAAACTCCTCACCCCGTGCTTGCCTTTTGCTTGAACCTAATTTTGGCAACTTACGAGTATACTCACAGTGTACACTGACGGGTAAGCTGACTGCCTCATCCACAGATTTAGCTGACATTAAACCGCATCTGGCCCTGCAAGCGGTCCTCCAACTTGCAGGGAAATCATGAAGGTTGGTGGCAGGATTGGCACTCCGGCCACCGTGGAAAAAACTTCACGCAGCTCTGAGATGACAGACAGGACTCCTTTCTGCTCTCTGCGGGAGTAGCTCTGCTCGCATTATGAAGGGGAAAGGGGAAAGCCCTCGGATGCCCCATCCCCGAAAGAGCCAATAGGATCAGGCCTGTTGGGGATCAGAACTGGTGTGGTGCTGAGGCATTGAACCCCCCACACACAGCAGTCCCAGGATCCCGAGTTGTTTTGTCATGTTGTGGATGCAGCAATGTGCTGTACCAGTGCATGCTTCCTAACCTGACCTGACTTGACCATTACCATAGTCCAGTACCATGTCCATAAGGCTGTGCTGATTCATTGGTCAGGCTCACAGTCACTTTGACCCTACGCTACAAGGTGTCTGAATTGCTCCATCTGGAATGACTGCTAACCCCTTAAACTTCAACGAACAAGTCATTATTTTCCAAGAGAGGACTGGGATGTCAGATTTTGAGGGGCTAATTTTGACCTCTAATGCATCACACTAGGAAGTGAACTGTTCTGATAGGCACATTGAGATTAACGTCTGATGAGGCAAAGACGACAGCAGACATGTAATTCTTAGATGCTCTCCAAAGCTCAGCTGTTTCACAAAACTCTTGAGCAAGAGAGGAGATCTTCAGCAGAATCAGATCCCTCTAATCAACCATCAGGGCTCTCTACACAAATACAAGGACTTCTCTTTACACTCCCAACAAAGTACCAGCTTTATGTGCCCTGAAATCGCTACCAGTGCTTCTTTGAGCTGGACGGCCATGCTAAGCTTGACTGGTGTCTTCGGAATCAAACTTCTCACAAGAAGAGCGCTGTCCGTACTCTTGGAGCACCAACCACAAGATATGACGGGGAATATCATCATAAGTCCACAATACAAAAGGAGAGAGGATTGTGGTGCACCGGTTAAAAAAAAGACCTCATGCCCACTCCATAGAGATCAGGAAGAGCTGGCCAGGCTTTGTGTCCTGTTTCTTGGAGCTGCTTCATAATGAACGCCTTCTGCTGGTTGTCGGAGTGCTGAAGGGGTCGGACGGGAGGAGGAAATGGAAGTGTGGACAGCACACTTAGGGGTGTGCTGGACCTAGGGCTGACCAACCCCACGTGCCTAACCTGCATATCTTTGGACTGTGGGAGGAAACCGGAGCACCCCCACGCAGACACGGGGAGAACATGCAAACTCCATGAAGGGAGGACCCGGGAAGCAAACCCGGGTCTCCTAACTGTGAGGCAGCAGCGCTACCCACTGTGCCACCGTGCCGCCATATATATATATATACACACACACACTGGAGAATATAACTTGACAAATCTGTCTGCTGGAATGGGACACTCGGACCTCAAAAGCGGAGCCCCCTTAGGCGCGGAGCCTGGAGCGGTTGCCCCACTTGCCACCCACAAGCGCCGTTCTTGATGGACAGAGAAGAACAATTCATTAATGTCGGTGCCACCCTCTTGGCTCAAGATGGAACTGCTTAACATCTCGGAGCCTTGACGATGACTCCTAAGTACTCATGCTTGACACCTTCTAGTAATACATTTCAGAAATGATTTGTTTGATTGGTTACACCCACGAATTGCCACTCTTTCCTAATTTACCAGAAATGATATGAGTTTTGGGATTCTGATGGAAGATAAGATGATTCAGTGTTTGTTGAGTGCCCTGCTTATTTTAGGGACATTTTTTATTCATAAATGTAAATGTGATAATATGTGGTGACTTCAACCATGTGACTTTGGTAGGAACAATGACAAACTTCAATGTGTTTGTGTCATGTTCCACTAGAGGAAACACCAAGCCTGATCTGCTCTTTTCAAATGTTAAAGAGGCATTTAAGTGTAAGCCTCTGGCACCTTTGGGCAGATGCCACCACAGTCTGATTCATTTTACTCTCCTCTACAAGGCTGTTATTAGACGGCCACCTGTTACCACCGGGATAGTGAGGAAGTAGAGTCTGAAGGCTGACGTGGCTCTGAATGACTGCTTCCAAACTGAAAATGATGTGGAGGACCTTCGGTCACTGCGTTACAGACTGTACTGTATGAACTTCTGTGTTGACACTGTGGTTCCCTCCAAGACAGTGTGTTGCTTTCCAAACATCAAGCCCTGAATCACTAAGAAGCTAAAATCTCCAGAATGAGAAGAGGAGAGCCGGTGGCAAAAAGGCTCTGAAGAACACACAACAGTGGTGAAGAAAAAGCTGAGCAAAGGAAAGGAACTTACAAAGCTTAGATAGAAAACCAACTCACTCAGGACAATATGAAGGATGTCAGGAGTGGACTGGGTGTAATGACGGGATTTAAGCAATCCTGGGCTAGAAGGAGATGTGGACAAAGCTAATGCCCTGAACCAATTTTTTCACAAATTTTCTGTCCCACTGGTACCTTCTCCCAATGACCAGTCTCTCAACACCATCCCTACTACATCAACTCCTACCATGTCAACTGGAATGGCCAGAGACAAGTCCACTTCTGACCATTAACGTCATCTGTCCATAACTAAAGACCAAGTGGGGAGACAACTGAGGAAGCTATACACAGGAACAACTGCTAGACCAGAGGAAGTCGGGCCTCAAGTTCTTAAGACCTGTGCTGACCAACTTTGTAGTGTCCTCTGCCACCTGGTCAGTCTGTCCCTAAGGCTTCAGTTTCATAGAAAGCAGGTACCACTTCACCTCCTGACTACAGACCAGTGGCACCTACACCTCATATCATGAAGACCTTTGAGGGGCTGGTCCTGGACTATATGGGTCCTCTTGTGGTAGACCACCTGCACCCACTTCAGTTTGCCTGTCGATCAAAGTTTGGAGTGGAGGATGCAATTATCCCTCTGCTCCTCAAGGCTTATTCTCACCTGGACAAAGCGGGCAGCACTGTGAGGATGATGTTTCTTGATTTCTCCAATAACTTCAATACCATCCAGCCATCCCTGTTAAGAGGTAAACTCAGAGATATGCAGGTGGATGAGCCAAAGGTGTCCTGGATAACAGACCACCTGTCAGGCAGATCAGTTTGTGAACACTGGAGCGGACATCACTGGAGTACCACAAGGACAGGCCCGTCTGCTTTTCTCTTCAGGTTGTTACACCTCAGACTGCAAATATAACACCAGGTCATGTCACTTGCAAAAATTCTCAGATGATTCTGCACTGCAATTCTTATTTATTTTCTTATTCTTTTTTCTCTTTCTTCATCATGTAAAGCACTTTGAGCTGCATTATTTGTATGAAAATGTGCTATAGAAAGAAATAAATGTTTTTGTTGTTGTTGTTGTTGCACTAATGGGATGCATTGATAAAGGGGTGAGACATAGGAGAGGAGTCAGGTGGGGAAGAGAAGAGAATTGTCTGCAAGTTAACATCAGAAAGACCAAAGAACTGGTTATTCTACACCAAAGAGTCTCTACATCTGGTCACTGCTCAAGGAGTCGATGTAGAGGTGGCCCACTCCTACATGTACTTGGAGGTCCACATTAATGACAGACTGGACTGGTCTCAGAACACAGAGGAACTATAAGAAAGGGCAGAGCAGGATGTTCTTCCTTAGGAGACTTTAATGTGGGAAGTGACATCCGTCACAACTTCTACAACTCTGTGATCGCCGGTGGGATTTTCTGCACTGTGGTGTGCTGAGCTGATAACATCACTTCAAGAGAAGCCCAACAAAACAACAGGCTAATTAAAAGAGCAGGATCAGTTATGGGAGGCACTCTGGACCCCTGGAGGTCTTAGTAAAGGAGAGAATTATAACAAAACTGAGTGCCATTATGAACAATGCTGCACATCCTCTCTCTGACATGCCAACACTGAGGACTTAAAGCCAAGGAATTATTCGGCAGAAGTGTGTCAAGAAACACTTTATAACAGTGGCAGTACATCTGCATTAAACCTCACCAGGACTGGGAGAGTCCTATCTTATCTATCTATCTATCTATCTATCTATCTATCTATCTATCTATCTATTATATAGTGCCTTTCATATCTATCTATCTATCTAT
>JANRMT010062815.1:37261910-37280182 GCA_026402145.1 Polypterus bichir lapradei
TTAAAAAAACTACTAAGTGCTTTGACGCACGGCGCCTTCTTTTTTTCGTTTATAAAAGCTGACTATATTTTGGACACGCTCCCTGCTGCTTCGAATTGATGACGTCGCCTTTCAAGTTTGCGGTTGCTTGGTAACGGAGAACGCCAAGCAGAAGGGAGCGCCGAGCGGCATCAAAAATCGCAATATTGATGGACATCAGCGGCGGCGGGCGATGAAAGGAGGAGGCCGGGCCTTCGTGATTGGGAAATGCTCTGAAAGACCGGGAGTTTGTGCGGCGGTCGTAAAGCAGAAAATGCCATCGTGTTGACACACGGAGACTTGCCGGCTGGGCGCACGCGACAAGGTGGCACGCGCTGTGTGTGATAGCTGTTAAACTTCCTATGGCAAAGTGGCAAGCGCGTTTATTTTGATTCCACTTTGAAGACTTTAAACTACAAACGAGTACACGACGTCCGATGAGCCCGACACTGACAGGTCTGTGGGTCAAGTCGTGACGGAGTACCGCTCATGGTTCTGCTCAGCCGGCAGGGAAAAGTTACAGAGAGTCCTCTTCAAAGCAGCGCCTCGGTCTCTCTTATAATTGTCATCAGTCTTACTAACATTCAAGTGGTCACTTTTAAAAAATCACCACAAAGCAAGACGCGATGTAAAGTAATAAACCCAGCCGTCACACTCGATAGCTGCTCCAGTGCCTGACGGTCTAGCAAGGAAGGACGCGTCTTGAAGGACCGCAGAATGGGGTCCGAGTCGGTGAAGGTTATCGTCCGGTGTCGCCCGCTCAATGAGCGGGAGAAGTCCCTGAACTGTAAGACAGTGGTCAGTATGGACAGCGCCAGATGCCAGTGCTTCATTCAGAAACCTGGCGCGAGTGAGGAGCCTCCCAAGCAGTTCACTTTTGATGGCACCTACTTCGTGGAGGACCAGACGGAGCAGATGTACAACGAGGTCGCCTACCCCCTGGTGGAGGTGAGTTGGTTTCAGTAAAGTTGCCCTGTGGTGAAGTCTCAGCCCTGACCCCATAGACACCCTTTTGATTCTGCTGGATGATATTAGGTTGTTGTGGGCTTCACAGGACACCCTGTCTCTTAATTTCATGGGGTCTTGAGGCAACATCATCTTTTAGTTATGTTACCATTGCCCAGTTTGAATTTATTTTATAGGAGGGGTGGACTGATGGATAGCCATGCACTAGAGCAGTGCTTCTCAAACTAAGGGGCCTCAGGACCCCAACAGGTGGGCCCTGGTGTACACTATTGGTTAGAAGTTTTAGAACACTTCAATTGTTATGGAAATGCATACAGTTTAATGTCTTAATGTATCATGAAATCAAGGCATAGAACAAATAAACAATGGCAAATAAAAAAAATCATTCAGTGTACAGTTTTATTCAAATTTTATTAAAAGTAGCCACCTTTTGCTGATATAACAGCCAGGCACACACGTGGCATGCTTACTATAAGGGTCCTCAAATGTTGGTCACTGTTCCCACAAATGTGCTGCACTTGTAGTTACTTTCCTTTCAGCCTTCTGTCCAGTTCATCCCAAACTAACTCAGGGGGCTGTAAGTTAGGAGACTGTGCTGGCCCCTCCGTGTTTTGAAGTCTACCTTCTTGTTCATTTCATTCAGCGTACTTCTGATACAGCCTGAAGGTATGTTGCTGTAGGATGAACCCCTGACCTACTAGATACAAAACCAGAAGGTGGCGCTGCAGAATGCTGTGGTAACCCCTTTTGATTCAGAATGTCAGTCACCAACTCGCCCTCCAGCCAAAGACCCCCAGGCTATCACACTTCCTCCTCCATGTTGGTGTCACACACTGAGGAACCGTCATTATGTCAACTCAACGGCATACAAACACCCTATGTGATGAACTGAGGATTTCAAATATTGATTCATGGGTCCATAAGACTTTCTTCCAGTCTGCAATAGTCCACAGCCGGTATTTCAAGGCCCGATTTTGTCCTTTAAGGAATGGCTTTCTTACTCTCACTCACCCTGTCAAAGCTGCAGCACAACGTCTCCTCATCACAGTAGAAACTGAGACTTGCTTTACTTGACCTGCACTGTTAAGCTGTGCTTGAAGCTCTTGTGCTGGGAGGCGCCTATCAAGCAAACTGCTGACCCCCCAGAAACGTGTCTTCTGATTGGCTTGTGACTTTAGGTTGGTCAGATCTCTTCCTATCAGAGCTTCTTCCAGTTTCCAATTGCCTTTGGATTGTGTAGGACACCACTGGACTCACCGGCACTTGGATGTTTTTATGCAGTTTCTCTAAATGAAAGACGTACACTTCTAAGAGTAATAATGCTCTCTCTCATTCCATTTGTTAATTGCCGTTTTCTTGCCGTTATTACTGGGATTTACAACTTTCTACAGTGTAATGTTGTCCAAGTGGTAGTTTAGAGGGTATAGTCCACTCATCCATCCATTATCCAATCCGCTACATCCTAACTACAGCGTCACGGGGGTCTGCTGGAGCCAATCCCAGCCAACACAGGGCGCAAGGCAGGAAACAAACCACCGGGCAGAGCGCCAGCCCACCACAGAGAGGGCACAGTAACACGGTATATTCCAACTCTGCTTTAGGACAGACAGAGGGGTTTTGAGTAATCAACAGAAGTCGGGACACCCGTGCAAATTGTTTGCTTCAACTTGCAAGGCTTCATTTCCTTAAATTGCAGCAGGGTGTAACTTATTAGGTGTTCTCTGTTGAGGGCCCATTTGTAATATTCTGGAATTTCCTTTACTTTTTAGTTTTTGCTAACCTAAACTTTTAATTTAAACTTCTGGCAGTTTACTGCTCACCTTTTCAGCATTTTAGGTCATTCATTGCATTTCAGCTGATTACAGTTGAAGACCAACTGTTAAAACTGAGGTGTTCTAAGTTCATAAGGCACAGAGAATTTATTAATTTAGGTATGTTTACAAGCCTTAAATTTAACGCCGTTTGGCTCGCTCTCTCTCTCAGGGGTGGGGATCGATCTGTTCCTAATTTTTCTCTTTGTAAAAACTTGATTGCTTTGTATGGATTGTAATAAAATTAATAACAAAAAAAATAAAAAAAAATAAAAAAAAAACTGAGGTGTTCTAAAACTTTTGACCAATAGTGTAAGGTTTTTCATTTGAAAATTTTTTTTTATTTTATTAATTTTATTAAAATCAAATAACATTCCATACAAATAAGTCAAGTTTTACAAGACTTGGTTCAAAACAAATCAACCCCCACCCATGAGAAAGAGAGCTAGGCCAACAGAGTAAAACTTTAAAGCTAGTAAAAATAAGTAAATAGAGAAATTAATAAACGAATAGAAATAAATAGAGTAGGGTGGCGCAGTGGCTAGCGCTGCTGCCTCACAGTTAGGAGACCCGGGTTCGCTTCCTGGGTCCTCCCTGCACTGAGTTTGCATGTTCTCCCCGTGTCTGCGTGGGTTTCCTCCCACAGTCCAAAGACATGCAGGTTAGGTACATTGGCGAACCTACATTGTGCTTGGTGTGTGTGTGTGCCCTGCGGTGGGCTGGCGCCCTGCCTGGGGTTTGTTTCCTGCTTTGCGCCCTGTGTTGGCTGGGATTGGCTCCAGTGGACCCCCATGACCCTGTAGTTAGGATATAACGGGTTGGATAACGGATGGATGGATAAATAGAGTAAAAAAAAAAGAGGGGAGAGAATCCACTTCCTTAATTTAAATGCTTATTCTAAAATATTATTGATTAGATCCTGCCAAGTTTTTAAAAAGTTCTGCACAGTTTCTCTAAGTGAGGATTTGATTTTTTCCAATTTCAAACAGTATATAACATCAGTTACCCACTGACTTACAGGAGGTGGGCTAGGATTCTTCCAGTTGAGCACAATAAGCCTGCGTGCCAGTAGTGAAGTAAAGGCAATCACAGTTTGTTTGTCTTCTCCACTTTAAGCCCATCTGGAAGTCCACCAAACACAGCTGTTAAAGGATTAGGAGGGAATTTGAAATTTGTAGGAGCTGAAAGTCCTGAGGGATGTGAGGGTCCTGAGTTCCTACAAGACTGGCACCAGCTACTTTTTAATGTCCTCACCTAGTAGTGTCCCCCTTTTCTTATGGTGCTGCTCAGATGTCCAAAAGTCAGAGTATCTAAGACTGATTGACCACCCACCCCCCAAAGAATTTGAACTCTAATTTACAGTATATTGGGACGAGAAGGGGGACATGAGATTCTTTGCTTTGGCTTAGGGGGCTGTGCTGGGGTCCTAAATTGAAGCTTCTCGAGGTGTGACATCCTTACCTCTCCCCTTTGGCACTCCAGCTTCTAGTTCTGTCCTTGACTTCCCTCGCGCTCTTCTTCTAGAAATCAAAACCTGTGTACGGAGCCTTAAGCATGAGCGTAACTTTCATTTTGTACTTTGTAATTTTTCAGGGTGTTACTCAGGGTTACAATGGGACCATCTTCGCCTACGGGCAGACTGGCAGTGGCAAATCCTTCACCATGCAGGGCATCCCGTCTCCCTCCAGCCAGCGAGGTGTCATCCCTCGAGCGTTTGAACACATCTTCGAGAGCATTCAGGTACTCTTCCTCCTCCTTCCTCCACATAAGGTTCTGCTTGGTTGGTCCAGGGGGTCTTTTCAGTTTACACTTTCCTGGAGGTTTTTGTTTTATTGTGTCTGGATACTTGGAGACCACCCTTAAAAAGCAGCTTGCAATTCTGCTCCATAGGGTGGCATGGTGGCACAGTGGGTAGCGCTGCTGCCTTGCAGTAAGGAGACCCGGGGTCACTTCCTGGGTCCTCCCTGCACTGAGTTTGCATGTTCTCCCCGTGTCTGCGTGGGTTTCCTCCCACAGTCCAAAGACATGCAGGTTAGGTGCACTGGTGGTCCTAAATTGTCCCTAGTGTGTACTTGGTGTGTTTGTGTGTGCGTGTGCCCTGAGGTGGGCTAGTTCCCTGCCCGGGGTTTGTTGCTGCCTTGTGCCCTGTGTTGGCTGGGATTGGCTCCAGCAGACCCCCGTGACCCTGTGGTTAGGGTATAGTGGGTTGGATAATGACTGACTGACTGACTGAATTCTGCTCCGTGTTTCTCATGATGTAGTGAAGCCTCATCTGACATTGGGGGCTTTGAGGTGAAAAAGTCCCAGTTTATATTTCTAAAGTGTTTGTTTTTTTAGTCTTCATGCTCCATTTTCTTGCAGTCACTTAACCTTTACATTTGATTCATGCCTGACCTTTCATTTTCCCGCTGTGTTGCACAGGACAAAAGTGTTATCCGTTAATTATTAATTGTACCAGCCAGCCTCGTGATGGCATCACCTTCTGTTTATTCTGAAGTGGTCTGAAATGAGAGGTAAACCTGCTTGACTGCAAGTTTATGTTTTTCCTAAATCGGCTATTTTACAATGAACTTTACATTGGCACAGTGGGTAGGGTGGTTGCCCCGCAGCTCCAGAGTTCAAATGCATTCCTGGGTGATTTCTGTGTGCAGCTTACATGATCTCCCTGTGCCATGTGGGTTATCATAATTAGGGAGTCTAAAGTGGTCCAGTGTGAGTGGGCCCAGTGATGGACTGGTCTTGCGTCCAAGTTTGGTTCCTGTCCTGTGACCAAAGATGCCAGGCTCTGGATCTCCGTGGCCCAACACTGGATTAAGTGGATTCGTTAATTGCTGAATAATTATTGTCACTATTAGACACAGTGGTGCATTAGTTGGTGCTGCCTTGGTATTATTATAGTGTCGTTGGGAGTGCCATGGTGGTCCTGCGGCCTCATGGACCCGGCATGTTGGTTTCCAATCCTGTTTGTAATCGTTGTCTGTGGAGAGTTTGCATGTTCTGCCAGTGTCTGTGTCCATTTTCCCTTCAGATACTCCAGTTTTCTAAGTGTGCCTGTGTGATTCACGGTAAGTTCTGTCTTACATCACAACACTGAAGTGCATTAAATCAGAGAATGTGATGTTGTATTCCATATTTGGTGGACATCCATCCATCTCCCTAATCCAATTATTACACTTTTTATTGACTTTATCACATTTCCAGTGGGTCATAGGTTTACATGCACTTTGTTAACTGCGCCCTTAAACAGCTTGGAAAATTCCAGAAAATGATGTTGCGCCTTTAGGCAGCTTCTGATAGCCGATTAGCCTAATTGGCGTCAACATGAGGATGGATGTTAAGGCCAACCATCAAACTCACTGCCTCATGGGAGAATTAAAAGAAACCATGAAAAAAATGGTGGACCTCCACAAATCTGGTTCACCCTTGGAAACAATTTCCTCACTCCTGAAGGTTCCATGTTCATCTGGAACCACCCAGCCATCATACTGCTCAGAAAGGAGATGCATTCTGTCTCAGAGAAAAGAACGTACTTTGGCATGAAAAGTGCAAATCAATCCCAGAACAACAGCAAAGGACCCTGTGAAGATGCTGGTGGGCACAGGTAGACAAGTATTGATATCCAGAGTAAAACGACTCCGATATCGACAGGACGTGAAAGACAAGGAAGAAGCCGCTGCTCCAAAGCCACCATAAAAAAGGCCAGAGTGCTATTTGTAATGGCACATGGAGACAAAGATCTGACCTTCTGGAGAAATGGACTCTGGTCTGATGAATCCAAGATCGAACCCTTTAGCAATAATGACCATCGTCATGTTTGGAGGAAGAAGGGTGAGGCTTGCAAGCCAAAGAACACCATCCCAAACGTCAAGCATGGGGGTGGGAGCATCATGCAGGAGGGACTGGTGCACTTCACAAAGCAGATAGCAACATGACGAAGAAAAATGATGGAGATGTACTGCAGCAACATCTCGAGAGCTCAGCAAGGAAGTTGAAGCTCAGTCACAAAGGGGTCTTCCAAATGGACAATGACCCCCAAGCAGACCTCCAAAGTTGTGGCAAAATGGTTTACGGACAACAATGTCAATATACTGGAGTGGTTGTCACAGAGCCCTGGCTTCAATCATGTGTGAGCAGAGAGGCCTACAAACTTGTCCCAGTTACACCAGTTCTGTCTGGAGGAACTTCCTGTAAGAAGCTTGTGGAAGGCGACCCAAAATGATTGTCTCAAGTTAAACAATTTAAAGCTAAAGTTAGGGACTGGTGCACTTCACAAAACAGATGGCATCATGAGGAAGAAACATCTCGAGAGCTCAGCAAGGAAGTTGACGCTCATTCGCAAAGGGGTCTTCCAAATGGACAATGGGATGGTAAACCATTTGAAAACTGTTGAATATAAATCAAGTGATGTTAGCCTCAGACTATATCGTGCACTAGTGAGATAATATCTGGAGGGCTGTGTGCAGTTCTGGTCACCACTCTACAAGACAGACATAGCAGAACTTGAAGCTGTGCAGGGGAGAGCAACCAGGGGCATCCCAGGACTTAAGGACATGTTGTACTGTGACAGACTCAGAGGATTAAACCTGTTTAGTCTAAAGCAGAGGACCTCTGTGATCAGTCGTCGGAAAAGTGGCACTTGAGTCTCAAGGAATATTAATAGTGACGTGTCCTGCTTTGGAGGCCATTACAGTACAACATGCGCTGAAGCAGTGTGACTAAGGGGAACACCACATTGAAATATCTCCTTAAGACTGTCGAGTTTAGACCATTTTCTACTAAGGTTTAGGAAGGTAATGGAAGTTGAAGTGTATATCTCCAGAACACTGGACTGTCAGTCTCACTTCAATAGAATGGCTACTTCGTATGAATCAGGTACAGAATTATTCAATAATGATTTATTTATTATATCAACTGATGGTTGTGCTGCCAGTCAGTTATTCAACAAACTACTTGGAATTGAGGGAAAAAAAGGACAAGTCGTTGGTTTAATTTTGGAAACCAGAAGTAAAAGCTGCTGTTTTGCCATCAGTATTGTAATAAAGAATAAATCAGTGGCAGGAAAAGGTTTAGGGATGGCCGCCCTGTATACTAAAAAAAGTCAGCAAATTAAGCAAACACATTTTTATACATGCAGACTTCAAAACGGAGCCGACTAACAATGGAGTTCTGTCGTATTTTAATCTATGGTTTAGAAAAAATAATCAATTAACCTGTTAATTTAATAAATTCATCACTTATATAATATAATATAATATAAAACAATAAAGTCTGAGTGTTTCGCAGAGCAATCTGATCGGTCAGTTTTACTTTGGTTATAGTCTGTGTGTTTCTCAGAGCAATCTGATTGGTCAGTTTTACTTTGGTTATAGTCTGTGTGTTTCTCAGAGCAATCTGATTGGTCAGTTTTACTTTGGATATAGTCTGTGTGTTTCTCAGAGCACTCTGATTGGTCAATTTTATTTTGGTTAAAGTCTGTGTGTTTCTCAGAGCAATCTGATTGGTCAGTTTTACTTTGGTTATAGTCTGTGTGTTTCCCAGAGCAATCTGATTGGTCTGTTTTACTTTGGTTATAGTCTGTGTGTTTCTCAGAGGAATTTGATTGGTCAGTTTTACTTTGGTTATAGACTGTGTTTCTCAGAGGAATTTGATTGATCAGTTTTACTTTGGTTATAGTCTGTATGTTTCTCAGAGCAATCTGATTGGTCAGTTTTACTTTGGTTAAGGTCTGTGTGTTTCTCAGAGTGATCTGATTGGTTAGTTTGGCTTTGGTGTGATTGGTCAGTTTTACTTTGGTGACACGATGAAAGAGGAAATGCGAGTGTGAGATTGAGGACTAAAGGCGTATGAGCCACGTTGAGACAGTTGCTGTCAAAGACTGTAAGTATAACCCCAGACAGGAGGCGAGAAAGGTGCTCTGCAAGTAATGAAAAGAGTATGAGATGAAGGCTTTACAGGAACTCACTGAAGAGAGGGAGCGCCTGTGAAAAAACGTTTGCTCACATGCGAATGCTGAGGAAAGGCACTGAAGGTACATGTCGGGCAAGAGATAGCAAATATTTTTTAATTATTCTTTTACCTGTCTGCAACAGGTACCATGGCTAGTGTAACATAATACAGCGCTTACTCATGAACTGCTCAGGCTAGAACCTTGACCTTGGTCTTAATCCAAAGCTTTTGACCTGGAAATTCAAAACTTTTTCAGTAGCAGCAACCTGGTGGCCATGACTTGTGGTCATGTGTTTTCTGGCAAAGTGATTGATGACAGAAATCAAAGGAACAGGAGCAACATCAGCTTAGCATTGAGCACATCGCAGAAGGTGATTAAGTGACAAAGAATAGCAAAGTATAAGAAGACAAGATTCTGAAACGCACAGACAAGCAACAAGTAATCCTGAATATCACATTTTAGTTGGCTGCAACCTGCTGGCCCTAAAGGATGGCAACGTGCCGTGTGGTTGCGTGTTCATGACCTTGTGATCCAGAAGCCAAGGGATAACCACTATAATGGCAGAAAGAAAAAGAAGGTCAGCAACATCTGCTGAGCATTAAGCAAATTACAGAAGACCTCACCATTAATTTTTGATGCCTTAATACTGCAGATATCTTGGACTCTGGGGAACAACATGAGATCTCCAGTCTGACAAAACAAAATACATATTTAAGTACCAAAATGCCATTAGTCAATTAGAAAGCCACGGTTATGTAGTGTCGGTGATGTCAAATGTAGCCAGAAAGGTATCGTGCGCATTCGGATGATTTGAACTTTTGTTTTCCTGCGTATTTTGTTTGTCCCCTCTAGCTATTCAGAGCATGTCTGGCTGTGCGTTCTTTAAATGCATTGACCGCTGTCTCTGCTGCCACAGATAACGAACACTCTGGAGAGCGGTGCTATTCGATTTTATGTCACTGAGACCACCTTTGGAAAGCTAGACAGCTACATTCCACTGTCATTCCTCAAAAGGCTGACGTTGCTGAAGGATATCGATTAAAACCTGATCAATTGTTCAGCTCTGCTCCTTTTCCATCCTTGGCTATGCCCCTTCTCTCATGTGACAGAAATTCAAGGCACTCTTCTGCGCCTCGGACCCTGACCACCTGATTTTCTCTGGTGTCTTCCATCTCCTTGCTTCATTCGCCTCACTCTGGTCACGTCTTGACTGCTTAGTTATTTTTTTTTTGACTCAGTAGTTTCTGAGATGTCTGTCTACTTTTGGGAGCTTTCTTTCAGCGACCCCACAGGGACCTTCCATTGCTGCTGGTGTCAGGTTGTAAGCCCTGAACTATACCTATGAAACAGAAGTTTTAAAGATGGAGGACCCAGTAACTGGCATCCAGTTGGCACTTGGGCCTCACATAAAGAGTGTAGAAGTGGAGCTAAAAGAATGGGTGCAAAATGTTACTGAGGTGTTGCACACTGCGGCCGTTCTTGGGCTAACTTCTAAAGTTGGGGTCTGTCCTGCTAGCAGTATGCATGAAGAAAACGGGGAATTTGCACAGCTGGATTGATGGAGAAACGGGTAGGCTGATGCACAGATAGATGGATGGGCGGATAGACGGATAAAATGGTGGATCGGTGGGTCTGATATGAACTGGGATTCACCATTGCTGTGGATGGAATTTCTAAAGTGTGTGGCACAAAGACGTCTTAATGGTTTTATGTACATTTCATCCAATTCATTCAATTCACAGTCTGCCATAAACATTAAACGAATACTCCACCCAAAAATTGATATTTTTTTATATGTTACTTAACCACATGTAGTCTGTAGCGGTGGCTGATGCTCTTTCGTGTCTGAGCCATTTCTATTTTTGCTCACGAGTGCATTTCTTTAACAATATTTTAGTAAAGATACATCTCCATGACTAGACACATGGATTATTAGACACGACCAACAGGAGACTTTTTCATATTATTTGCTGTTGTCCATCATTGGTCACCATAGGTGGCTAAAATATCAGAAACTTTGTAATCTCTCGTTCTGCATGAAAACATCCATCCATCCATTTTCCAACCCGCTGAATCCAAACACAGGGTCACGGGGGTCTGCTGGAGCCAATCCCAGCCAACACAGGGCACAAGGCAGGAACCAACCCTGGGCAGGGTGCCAACCCACCGCAGCATGAAAACATGAGGTTGACAATTTTGTTGGCCATCACTAGCAGCTACATTGGGTAAGTAACATCTTCTTCTTCTTCTTTCGGCTGCTCCTGTTAGGGGTTGCCACAGCGGATCATCTTCTTCCATTTCATCCTGTCTTCAGCATCTTGCTCTCTTAAAGTAACATATAAAAAGAATAAATCTTTATGCTTAATCCCCATCCCTTCATAATTTCCAGTTTGGACCCCCAAGTTAGAGTTTCCATGGTCCAAGCCCTTGCAGCTTGCAGCTTTCAGTCAACCAGGCTGGAGGTGGAGAGAAGCTGACAGGATGCGGTTGTATTTGTGTCTGAGCAGAATGGCGTCTGTCGGCTCTCATCTAACTAAAGTTTCTTGTCGTCAATTAGTGTGCTGAGAACACCAAGTTTCTGGTGAGAGCATCCTACCTGGAGATCTACAATGAAGAGATCCGTGACCTGCTAGGACAGGACACCAAACAGAAGCTGGAGGTAAGGAGAGCAGAAGTCTATGTGGTCATCAGAGTTGTCTCCCTACAGGTCAGTTTCATAATGCGCCTGAGGTACCTTTAGCAGGTCTATCTAGAGCATGTGCTTCAGTCTTTGCTTTCATTGCATTTCTTAATACATTTTTGCTTTTTCAAAGCTTCAAAAATTGAAGCTTGATCCTGGAAGATGAACCCCCATGTTCATATAGACGTTTCTCCCTTGCCACTGCTTGCATCTTCCCCTCAATCCCAGATGCCATTTCTACCATCTTAAGAACACGAGAACAGGCCGTTTAGCCCAACATACACAACATGACCAGAAGTATGTGGACACCTGTACATCATCACAACCATATGCGCTTGTCAAACATCTCATTCCAAAAACAGAGGTATTAAGGGTGTGTGCGAGTTGGCCCCCACATCACTCCTCTGGGAAGACGTTCATCTAGAGTTATGTGACATGGCTGCAGGTGTTCACATCCATTCAGCCACAAGAGTGCTAGTGAAGTCAGTGGGCTATGATGTTGGGTGATTAGGCCTGGCTCACAGTCAGCCATGAAGGTCTTCAATGGGGTCTCTGAGCAGGCCATTCAGATTGTTCCGCACCAATCACAGCAAGCTATTTCTATATTGTGTATGTTGGCATCATCATGCTGAAACAGGAAAGGGCCTTCCTCGACCTGTGCCCACAAACACATTGGCACATAATCCTCTAGAATGTCAGTGTATGCTATCGAATTATTGAAATTAGGGGGCCTAGCCCAAACCCTGACAAACACCCCCAGACTATTATTCTCAATTCACCAAACTTTACAGCTGGCAGTACACATTTGGGCAGCAAACCTGGACTCGTGAATCACACTCCCAGATGGTGAAGCGGGGTTCACTGCTCCAGACTCCAATGGCAGTGTGTGTCACGCCACTCCAGGCCATGCTTGGCATTGTGTATGGTGATCTTAGTCTTCGTGTGGCTGCTTGGCCATGGAAACCCATTTCATGAACCTCCTGAGAAGTTAAGCAAAATGACCCCTTTTATTGGCTAACTAGAAAGATTACACTATGCAAGCTTTCGAGTCAACTCAGGCCCCTTCTTCAGGCAAGATGGAATCAGAAGAAGAAGAAGGGGCCCGAGTTGCCTCAAAAGCTTGCATAGTGTAATCTTTCTAGTTAGCCAATATAAGGGGTCATTTTCCTTGACGTCTCACCACATCCATAATGGCTAACACGGCACAACCCCTAGTGCTATGATCCTCCTGACAAACAGTTCTGGTGCTGACGTCTCAGTAATGAGCTTTTTCCACATTACGCGTTTCATTGTGCAGAGCATGAATGAGTAGATCCATAAGGGTGTACCCTCAATGAGTTCGCCCCGGGGTCTGTAAACAGGTGATGCGTACACTGCTTTTTAAGGAGGCCTTCTACCCTTAATGTATCCTTAAACTTTCATGATATTCTGCTTGCATGCATCCTTGATTTGGGACTCAAAATGTAAGAAAATAATGTGTTGCCAAGCAAGATTTGTCAAAGAAACCGGCCCAGTCCCCAGTAGCCTATCCTCTGAGCGGGATCGACATGAATGTGGACCGCTACCCCGGGAGGCTAACTAAACCCATTGCACCTGCAAGATCAGAACACCACTATCATGATAGCAGCAAAACTTAATATTCTTAACAGAAGTCTCTCGGGGTTCCGTTACCAACACCTATCGTCCTATTTAACCCACTCACCACAAATCCCAAATCAACACTCCATGAAAAGCAGTAAGGGAAATGGAAAACTATATTTACATACAGGGTGGTCCAGATCTAATTATGCAGATCCAGATCATCTGGATGACTTTGATTTATGCGGGGACGATTCTTCATGTCGTCAGTTAGCACACTTCTCGATGGTCCGGGATTTTTCGGGTGATTTTCTATGTAATAAACTTAATAAGTTAAAGTGTAACGAAAATTGCAGAATTAGATCTGGACCACCCTATATAGACAAAACAAATACTTTGGACAAAAAAAAAAACCACAACTACAATACTAGCGCAAAGTCAGAAGGTAATAAATTAGGGTGCGAAATGCCATCGCTATAAATAACCCGTTTCCCAAAATTCCCACAGTCTGCTTTTGCTGTCCTTTAAGTTGGAAGAGGACGATGGAAAAGCCGGAAGCGTGACGGAATACAGAGCCAGCCGACGGCAATAATGATAATGTTCTGCCCTACTGGTTAACAAGCTGGTTGCTTCAGATTAGATCCAAAAGAGTTAATCTTCTGAGACGCGTCTCTCTTGTATCTTAAAGACAAAAATCCAATCTTCCAGCAAGTGGCGCCCATTGCAGATTTTCACTTCACCGCCCGATGAGCCCCTCTGTCCTTTTCTGGGTTAAATCATTTTTAGGTAATCAGTCCCTTCCGCATCTCCTCCTTAAAGGTGCAGACACCCATTATGGTTCAACCCTCAACAACCCAATTTTTGTGGTATACGTTATGGAGGGGTAAACCAATAAAAGGGCCAACAGTGCATGTGGCACCCATTGCAAATACACATACCGAATTTCATGAACGTCAGTTGAGCCAGAACATACAACCAGCCATTCTTCACTTTATTTGTAGAGCTGTTCACTATATCGGCTCCCTCAGTAGGTTGCTGGCCTCAGCCCGACCACCACCGACCACCCCAAATTCACAAGATTAGAGAAATGGGAATTAAACCCACATGTGAAGCAGTCCGGTGTGCCACAATGAAATCCCATCTGACACCTGCTCGCCTTTTGTGTTGGCCTCATGCCTCCCTGATGTTAATTCTACTCTTTGGTGGACCAGAAGAAGTTTCCAGTTGTTACTGGTTTTATGCAGTGCTTGCTACTGGCACCATTCGTGCTTTGTCCTTGTCATTTCTTTAGTTTTCATGTTGAGGCCCATGCTGCACTGGTGAGCTCTTTTGTCTGGTATCGTTTCCATAGTAACCTGTAACATGCTTGTTACGTGAGGGGCTCACCATATTATTAGTTTCCGTACCAACAAGACAGCCTGGCAACTGTAGTACGCAGCGGGGCGGGTGGAGGGCTGCCTGAAGTCCCTTGCCTGTGGGGTTGATGCCCTCTTTTTCACTCCCTATCAGTGTCACCTTAATGTGACAAAAGCAGGTGACTTCACCTTGTTAGGAGTTTCCCCTCCACACCTGGCTGTGTGCGTGTGCGTTTGCTATTGAAGCAAAGCTGATCAGAGTTATGAAGTGCCTGGGGTGGGCATTGCAATTGCAGTTCATTGAGTTACGGCTCTTCAATGCCAGTCTAATGTCTACATTCACATTTATCGGTTATTCCATCTTGAAAGAAGGTGATACGTTCAGTCTGCTGGGTCCTGCTTAGATGGGCAGGAGTGATGGCGCCTTGCCTTGATGCAGGACCACTGTGACCTGATGTGGGGAGAAAAACACCCATTTAGAAGTGGACTCATTAAATATGGTGTAAATAAAACAGAAGAACACAGAGAAAAGGTTTGGGGTAGCCACCCCGTATTCTTGAAGATTCTGGCAAATTAAAGGCAAAAAAACAACAATATGTCTTTACAGAAGGGAGTACGAAACAGAACTGTCTTAATGGCAGAAAGATGGCAGTTTTATAGTCGCTTGGAGGAAGTGATGTCACTGGGTCCAAAATTGGAAGTGATGTCATTGTGTCCAGACCTGGAAGTGATGTTGAAGGGCCCAGGAACCTCTCTCAGGTGGTCTGCATGAGAAAGAGAAAAGGGATTAGTGTACACTGCCACCCCCTGGTCCGGCATTGAATTACCCTTTTCCGAGCCCTTTAGTTGCCTCCCTTGTGCACGTGTTTGACAATAGACTGGGAGAAGAAAAGTCATGAAGTGTAAAACATATAATCGAGAATACGAACGAGGGTCCGGGCCTGCAACGGTCAGAAAAGCAGGTGAACAAAACCAAAATGAGAATATGCCAGTCCTAGCCATAACTACATACTGTAACTCAACTAGACTGCAGGATTCTTCGTGAAAAGCTTTAACTAACCAAAACATTAGAAATGAAACAACACGTGCAGCCACTTGTGTCAAATGAGTCCTGAATGAGGCACATTACCTGCATTGTGAGGGAGCGTCAGTTACGGCACTATGGCCATGTGGCGCGATTCCCCCGAGTGTGGTCTGGCACACGGGACCCTCATTGTTGAGAACCTGAGTGGCTGGATCAAGCCAAGGGGACTCCCATGTAACACATGACTGCGGCAGATAGAGGGTCATTTCCGGAGGGTGGGACTGGACCGTGTGTCTCCCTGGGGGGGTTGCCAACCAGGATCCAGAGATGTTTCGTTGTGTGGTGGGTGTGACAACACGCTGTACCAGTGCATACTCCTCAACCTGACCTGACCTGACATCACACATGGTGTGGTGCAGAGTTTCACGATCATCGATCGGAGCTACCACTAAAAACAAAATGGCCGTCAAAATGCAGTGCTGCAGAAAAATGCCATTGTGGTAAAACAGTAAATAATAATAGTAATAGTAATAATACAGATGGAAACAATAGATGGGTGGTATGATGTGTAAAATTATTGTCAATATTATCATTTTTGTTTTTCATGCTGCTGAAGTTTGATGTTGACTTGATGTCCTGTAGTATTAGCTGGAATACATTTTAGTGTTTTTACTATGAAGCATTTATTTATGGCAGTTTTTACCATTTCTATTTACTTTGACAAACCTAATATTTTATTTGTGTGACTCATTGAGATGTGCCACGTGACCGCCATTGGTGCATCTGTGACGTCAGTAGAACTTGCACTAAGAGTGTAATGGCGGGGTCGGCAAGCCAGCGAGAGTCAAACCATGCCGACCAGGTGCTCGGTTCTCTCGCTTTTCAGAAGTAATTCATGGTTTGGCTTGGCCCAGAAATGACCCCGAGGTGGGGTGGGTGCTTAAAGCCCCCTCACTCCAGGGAAGACTTAAACTAGGGAGGAGAGTTTAGGAGACAAAGGCAGGAGCGAGTGGATGGGGGAGACAGGGATGGGAGATGATGGAGGGGCTCTGCAGGGGAGCCTTGAGGTTCAAGACTTGTGCTTGTAGGTCCAGACTGGGAGACAAAGTTTAAGTTGAAGTACTTTGTACTTTTCCCTTTGTTCATCCCTCCCCGCATGTTCTGCTCATAATAAGGGCTCCTCTTTTATATACCTTTGGTCTCCCTGCTATTTCTGGGGAGTTGCCACAGGAGACCCCTGAGATTGTATGGTGTGCACAAAACTGGAGTCTTACACCACCACATCCTACTGGAAAGAGGAAGAGGGGATTAGTTAGGGGCTCATTTAAAACTCTTCGATTAAGCAGTTAGTTGCAGTGAGTGCCTTCAGACCCCTCAACACACACATGAAAGAGGGCTGGAGCTGAACTGCTTTTGTATTTTCTGTTTAGCTGGTAGAGCAAGTGAGTTTCGTTTTGGGTAATAAATAAGTTGTACCCCAGTCTATTACACAGTAACACAGATAATGGAACAGCGTCAACCCCATCACTCCAGTTCAGGGTCACTGGGGGCCAGAACTGGCCTTGACAGCATTGGGTACAAAGCAGGAACCAATCCTGGATGGTACAACAGTCCATCAAAGGGGCCCTCTCACGTACACTTACATGACACCCCCTATTAAGCTAATCTGTGAGCCTTTGAGGATGTAGGAAGAAAACTGGAGGACTTGTGGAAGAACCTGCATGGGTACGGGAAGAACATGAAGCTTCTGCTGTACATGTAGACTGATAGGGTGAGGGACTTGAACCCAGGGTGCTGGCAGGATCCACGTGGAAGATGTGCTCGCCACCATAACACTGTGGCACCCAATCTAGTAGATAATGACCTACAAAATGATCTGCCTATTAGAAGGAATATAAAGTGATGTGTGCACATCAGTGAAGTGAGCTAGAAACGTGCCAGTGCGGTGAATGTATCACCAGAGACAAGGAATGTGCTGGCACTTCCCACTTATGTGTACACATTTTTTATTATTATCATAGCGCCGGAGAGCGGTGACAAGTCACATGTTCATAAGACATACAAGTAAGAATGTCACTGTACTCCATACAACCATTTGTCTACAGCTTCTAGCATCTGTCTGTCTCTCTATCCATCTATCTATCTATAGTGCCTTTCATGTCTGTCTATCTATTACATAGTGCCTATCATGTCTATCTATTACATAGTGCCTATCATGTCTATCTATTTTTCTGTATTATATAGTGCCTTTCATATCTATCTGTCTCTCTTTCTGTATTTTGCACATTCTTTTCTATCATGTTGCATGTCGGTCGGACTCTTGCTATCTATCTATCATACTGTATAGTGCCTTATCTATCTATCTATCTATAGTGCCTTTCACATCTGTTATATAGTGCCTACCATGCTTTTCTATCTATCTATCTATTATATAGTGCCTACCATGCTTATCTATCTATTATATAGTGCCTTTCATATCTATCATACTGTATAGTGCCTTATCTATCTATCTATAGTGCCTTTCACAATATATAGTGCCTACCATGTCTATCCATCTATTATATAGTGCCTTATCTATCTATCTATCATACTGTATAGTGCCTTATCTATCTATCTATTATACAATGCCTACCATGCTTATCTATCTATCTATTATATAGTGCCTTTCATATCTATCTATCATACTGTATAGTGCCTTATCTATCTATCTATAGTGCCTTTCACATCTGTTATATAGTGCCTACCATGCTTATCTATCTATCTATTTATCTATTATATAGTGCCTACCATGCTTATCTATCTATCTATTATATAGTGCCTTTCATAGCTATCTATCATACTGTATAGTGCCTTATCTATCTATCTATAGTGCCTTTCACATTATATAGTGCCT
>JANRMT010062815.1:37280192-37308143 GCA_026402145.1 Polypterus bichir lapradei
ACCATGTCTATCCATCTATTATATAGTGCCTTATCTATCTATCTATCATACTTTATAGTGCCTTTTACATCTATCTATTATATAGTGCCTATCATGTCTATCTATTTTTCTGTATTATATAGTGCCTTTCATATCTATCTATCTCTCATTCTGTATTTTGCACATTCTCGTCTATCATGTTGCATGTGGGTCTGACTATCGTTGTCCTCTGCTGTGCTGTGCTGTGACAATCCGCCTGCTGCTACTCCTGTCACTTTTCCACATTGTTCATCCAAACAGTTGAGCTTTGCTGACACCTTCTGGCCACCATCAGGAATTGTTCTCTGATGAATTCTTTCCACTTCTGTTCTTTCTCAGTATTCTGACTCGCTGGAGTGATTTTCTCTCTCAAAATACATGTAATCCAATCTGACAGTTACTAGTCTGAACTAAAAGTGTCTTTAAAGCCTTGTCATGAACTCTGGGTTAACTGAATACTTTCCTGTCATTTTGATTTTAGCAGCTAATTAACTGCCTTTTCTGTGTTTTTTTTTGTTTTTAATTTTATTTTTCTTATTCCTCTCCATATCTGTTTCTAACCTTTTTGGAAAAATCAATCTTGCTAGTCATGATGGTCTTTCATTTTTAGGTTGCACCAACACACTGGTTATATTTATACACCCTGACAAATATTATGCAGTATATACAATAAACTTATTAAAAATAAAGAAAAGTGAAAAATATCCCATTGACACGAGTTTTCAGACCCTTCACTGTGACACTCGAAACTTGGCTCAGGGGCCTCATTGTTTGGAGTCCACCTCTGGTCCGTCCAGTTGATTGCACCGATTAGGAAGGCTCACCCCTGTCTGTAGGAGGTCCACAGTTGAGCAGAAGCCGCGTCATGAGGTTGAAGGAACTGCCTGCAGAGCTTAGAGACACGAGCAGAGTTTAATTGAGGCGCAGATCTGGAGAAGGCTACAAAAACATTCCTGCAGCATTGCAGTTACCCAGGAGCACAGTGGCCTCCATAGCTCTTAAATGGTGTAAGTTTGGAACCACCCCAACTCTTCATGGAGACAGCCACTTGGCCAAACTGAGCAATCATGGGAGAAAGGCCCTGGTAAAAGAGGTGGCCAAGAACCTGCTGGTTACTCTGGCTGAGCTCCAGAGAACTTGTGTGAAGATGGGAGAAACTTCCAGAAGCACAACCATCACTGTAACTCTCCACCCATCTGAGCTTTATGATAGAATGGCCAGACAGATGCCTCTCTTCAGTAAAAGACACATGGAAGCCCACTTGTAGTTACCCAAAAGGCACCTAAAGGACTCACAAGATTAGCATCATAGCTGGAGGAATCCAGGCACAGCTCATCTCCTGTACAATACCATTCCAACGCTGAAGCATGGTGGTGACAGCATCATGCTGTGGGACTGGGAACTGGGAGACTAGTCAAGGGTGATGAAAAGCTGAAGAAGGCAAAATATGGAGTTGTTCTTAATGAAAACCTACTCCAGAGTGGCCCAGACCCTGGATTGGGCCAAAGGACGTCCAACAGGACAAGGACCTTAAGCACAAAGCAAAGACAACACAGGAGTGGCTAAGGGACAACTTTAGGAATGTCCTTGAGTGGTCCTGTCAGGGCCCGGACTTGAATCCAATCAAAGATCTCATGAGAGGCCTGAAAAAAGTGGTCTACTGACGGCCTCCATCCTTGACAGGATCTGCAGAGAAAAGCGGCAAAAAATCCTTAAATCCAAGTGTGCAGTGCTTGTCCGGTGAGATAACGAAACTACTTTCTGATGCTGCCAGGGGCTGGGAGGACAGCAGGCAGGTAGGAGTTGGATACGACAAGCTTGTTGTGTCCAATCAGTTGGGCTCAGTAGTCCTGATCCTTGCTGGGACTGAACACCAGGGGGTCTCACAAATGAATTTGTCTCCAGGGTCACTTGAACGAAAAGGAAGCAAAGCATCAGCTAGTGGGCTGCAATGACAAGTGTACCACAGAGAGCCTGCTGTCCCAGTGGTGGGATTTCATTGGGTTTTACATCTGAGCTTTCAACCAAGTGCCATTTTTTCAAGTAACCCCATCATGAGTCCCCTGCCAGCTTACCCCTCGTTCGCTTTTCACCCAGAGGGTCACTGCCCGGCTCTCTGTCTGTCTGCACTCGTCATTCTCGTCTCTCTTGTGTCTCCCTCAGCTGAAGGAGCACCCGGAGCAGGGCGTGTATGTGCGAGGGCTGTCGCTTCACACCGTCCACAGTGTGAGGGAGTGTGAGGTCATCATGGAGCAGGGCTGGAAGAATCGGTCAGTAGGCTACACCCTGATGAACAAGGACTCGTCGCGATCCCACTCCATTTTCACAGTCCACCTGGAGATCTACAGCACGGGTAAGCTGTTGTGTCATAAGCCGTCGTGTCAAGGTGTTCGCAAGATTCTGTTGGTTGCTGCTCTGGCCAGGAAGCTTTCCCTCACTGAGTCATTTGTCAGATATGCCAATCCGCTAACTTCCATGTTCAGCAAGTAGCTATAGTTGAGGTCAGAAGTGTCCAGACACTCAGGGTGAATTCTTTAAAACTCACTTTATAAACCCTACACACATTTCATACTAACAAACTACACATTTGGCACATCATTTGAGACGTCGACTCTGTGCAGGGCAGAAGTCATTTTTCCCAACTGTGTTCACAGAGAGAGTACTTCACGTTTTACTGACTGGGTCACAATTCCAGTGGCTCACAAGTTGACACACACTTTGTTAATATTTGGTAGCTTTGGGTTGGACAAAAGGAATTTTTTCCAACTTTTCACACAAATCTCTGAGGATTTCACTTTTTATTGACTTTATCACATTTCCAGTGGGTCACAGGTTTACATGTACTTTGTTAACTGCGCCCTTAAACAGCTTGGAAAATTCCAGAAAATGATGTCAAGCCTTTAGGCAATTAGACAATTAGCTTCTGATTGGTTGGAGTCAACATGTGGATGGATGTTAAGGCCGACCATCAAACTCACTGCTTCTTTGCTGAACATAACGGGAAAATTAAAAGAAATCATAAAAAAATGGTGGACCTCCACAAATCTGGTTCACCCTTGGGAACAATTTTCAAACTCCAGAAGGTTCCGCTTTCATCTTTACGAATAATAATAAACACAATGGGACCACCCAGCCGTCATACCACTCAGGAAGGAGATGCATTCTGTCTCAGAGAGAAGAACGTACTTTGGCATGAAAAATGCAAATCAATCCCAGAACAACAGCAAAGAACCCTGTGAAGATGCTGGTGGGCACAAGTATTGATATCCACAGTAAAATGACTCCGATATCGATATGACGTGAATGGCTGCTAAACAAGAAGCCACTACTCCAAAGCTATCATAAAAAAGCCAGACTACAGTTTGAAATGGCACATGGGGGCAAAGATCTGACCTTCTGGACAAATGTCCTCTGGTCTGATAGGTCCAAAAATTGAACTGCTTGGCCATAATGAACATTGTCAAGTTCGGAGGAAAAAGGGTGAGGCTTGCAAGCCAAAGCACGCCATCCCAAACGTCAAGCATGGGGGTGGGAGTATCATGTTGTGGGGGCTACAGTAGGGACTGGTGCACTTCACAAAATTGATGGCATCATGAGGAAGGAAAATGATGGAGATGTGCTGCAGCAACAACATCTCCAGAACTCAGCAAGGAAAGGTGAAGCTCAGTTGCAAAGGGGTCTTCCAAATGGACAGTGACCCCCTAGCAGACCTCCAAAGTTGTGGCAAAATGGCTTAAGGACAACAAGATCAAGGTACTGGAGTGGCCATCACAGAGCACTGACCTCAATCATGTGTGAGCAGGGAGGTCTCCTAACCTGTCCCAGTTATGCCAGTTCTGTCTGGAGGAACTTCCTGTAAGAAGGTTGTGGAACGTGACCCAAATGTTTGTCTCAAGTTAAACAATTTAAAGGTAAAGCTACCAAATATTAACAAAGTGTGTGTCACCTTGTGAGCCACTGGAATTGTGACCCAGTCAGTAAAATGTGAAATACTCTCTATGTGACCACTTTTACAAAAAATGACTTCTGCTCTGCACAGAGTCGACATCTCAAATGATGTGCCAAATGTGTAGTTTGTTAGTATGAAATGTGTGAAGGGGTTAGGAAATGAATTTTATAGAATTCAACCTGAGTGTGTAAATGTCTGACCTCAACTGTAAAATTAATTTTTCAAGTTCACATCGTCATAAGCTTCATGTAGAATGAGGGAAACCTGGCACTTGACCCGTCCTACAAGCCCCCTTGCTGTTGCCATTTGACTTTTATTTTATTGCCATTTTTGTTTTTGCAGACCCCTCAGGAAAGGATCATTTGCGGGCAGGAAAACTCAACCTTGTGGATCTGGCGGGCAGTGAGCGCCAATCTAAGACTGGTGCCACCGGGGAGCGGCTGCGCGAGGCCACTAAGATCAACCTTTCTCTGTCAGCCTTGGGCAACGTCATCTCCGCCCTGGTGGACGGCCACTCACGCCATGTGCCCTACAGAGACTCCAAGCTCACCCGGCTCCTGCAGGATTCCCTGGGTGGCAACACTCGCACCTTAATGGTGGGCTGCCTGTCTCCAGCAGACAACAACTATGAGGAGAGCCTGAGCACACTCCGCTATGCTAACCGTGCCAAGAGCATCCAGAACAAGCCTCGCGTCAACGAGGACCCCAAAGACGCTCTGCTGCGGGAGTACCAGGAGGAGATCAAGAAACTGCGGGCACTGCTGTCAGGGCAGCTTGGAGATGGCACTCTTGCTGGTAAGTGCTGTGGACCAAATGTGGCCGATTGTTGATTTGCTCCTCTGCTCCACCGTTTAAAATTACAAATCAAACAATTCAGACATCATGTTTAAAGTGTGCATTGCAGAGTTTCGTTTAAGGGATTTTGCATACATTTCAGTCCCACCGTGTATAAATGACAGCACTCTTTCTACACGGTCCTCCCATTTCAGGACATCATAATGTCTGGGACAATTGGCATCTCAAGTGTTTGTGATTCCTCAGGTGGGTTTCATTGCTTCATAAGATACTTTGGTGTGCTTGTACCCTTTGGAGTCTGTAGTTGCCATTGTTCAATATGAGGGCAAGAGCTGTGCTAATGAAAGTCAAAGAAGCCATTATGAGGATAAAAAACAAGAATACAATGATTAGAAACATCGATATAACCTTAGGATGACTTAAATCAACTGTCTGGAATATCATTAAGAAGAAAGAACACACTGGTGGGCTCAGTAATTGCAAAGGGACTGGTAGGCCAAGGAAGACCTCCACTGCTGATAGCAGAAGAATCTTCAAAATGGTAAAGAAAAAAGTGTGTGTGTCAGAGACGACTATCAGCAGAAGACTTCAACAACAGAAATACAGAGGCCACTCTGCAAGATGGAAACCACTAGTTAGCCACAAGAACAGGATGGCCAGATTACACTTTGTGAAAAAGGACTTACAAGAGCCTGCAGAATTTTGGGAAAACAGACAAGACAAAGATGAACCTGATCAGAGTGACGACAACAGCAAAGTGTGGAGACCAAAAGGAACTGCCCAAGATCCAAAGGAGACCACCTCATCAATTAAACATGCTGGGGGTGTCATGACTTGGGTATGTATGGCTGCCGATATGCTGCATGTATGGCATGTATGGTACTGGCACAGTTCTCTTCACTGATGATGGAGGTGCTGATGGCAGTGACACAATGAACTCTGAGGTGTAGACAAACATCTGATCTGCTCAAGTTCAAGGAAATGCCTCCAAACTCACTGGACGGTGCTTCATCTTACAACAAGATCAAGACCAAACATACTACTGAGGTAACACAGGAGGTTTACAAAGCTAAAAAATGGACATTTCTTGAATGGTCAATCCAGTCACCTGGTTAAAACCCAGTTGAGCAGGCCTTCCATATTCTGAAGAGAAACCTTAAGGGGACAAGCCCCCGAAACAAGCAAGAGCTGAAGATGGCTTCATTAGAGGCTTGGCAGAGCATCACCAGAGAAGACCCTCAGCACCTGGTGACGTCTGTGAATCACAGACTTCAAGCATTCATTGCATGCCAGGGATACGTGACAAACTCCTGAATATGATGGCTTTAATAGACCTGCCATTGCTGTGTCCCAAACATTATAGTGCCCTGAAGTGGGGGGCCATGTAGAAAAAAGTGTCCCGTGACCAAAGTGTATGCAAATCCCCTTAAATTAAAGTCTGCAATGTGCACTTTAATCACGATGTCTGAATTGTTTGCGTTGTAATTTTAAAATTTGGAGCAGAGGGGCAAATCAACGAAAAACGTGTTGTTGCCCCAATTATTGTGGAGGGCTCTGTACATCGATTTCAATGGCTCCTTCCACTCCACGCCGAAAATATACAATGTGTCCCATTATTTAAAGTCTCACCTCTGCAATGATGTGACTGGGGGGGCCACAGATGCCACGTTATTGGCGTAAGGTGGACTCCCTGCGACACGCAGGTGTGGATATACAGTAATACTACAGTGAAGTGTGAGTGCAGCCTTCCTGCTCTCCTACCTTTGCGTGACCGCGACTGACTTGTCTAACTTGTCATTTTTTTTCCACTCTTTCTCCAGCTTTGCCCAGCCAGGCCATTGGAGCGGCACCAACGGGACCACCTCAAGAGGCTCTGTCTGTGGACCTGGAGGCAGAGCGTGAGTGCATACGGCAGGTAAGAGGCAAAGAAACATGGAAAACAATTGATAGGTGAAGACTGAGTTATAGTGCGGCACGGTGGCGCAGTGGGTAGCGCTGCTGCCTCGCAGTTAGAAGACCTGGGTTCGCTTCCCGGGTCCTCCCTGAGTGGAGTTTGCATGTTCTCCCTGTGTCTGCGTGCTTTTCCTCCCACAGTCCAAAGACATGCAGGTTACGTGGATTGGTGATTCTAAATTGTGCTTAGTGTGTGTGTGTGTGTGTGTACCCTGCGGTTGGCTGGCGCCCTGCCCAGGGTTTGTTTCCTGCCTTGCGCTCTGTGTTGTCTGGGATTGGCTCCAGCAGACCCCCGTGACCCTGTAGTTAGGATATAGCGGGTTGGATAATGGATGGATGGATGTCTGAGTTATAGGACGTCTTTCACCGCCATGAATGGCGGAGGTGGAACACAACCATGCAAGCGATGGGTGGACACAGTAGACAGCAACAGATTTTAGAGTCAGCGGGAGAAGGTTTGGGGCAAGTGTGCTTCTAGTGGTGAGTGTTTGGTAAGCGAGGACCTCCGAGACCTTGGTAAGACTGTGGAGTGAGGCATTCCGAACATTTAGGTGGTTTTTATGGGTTGTGAACAAACAAACTACCCCAAATTAAGTGGTCAGTCAAATGATGCCAGTGGCGGGTCAAAAGAGACCCTAAAGACACAGCAAGCTAAACATTTTAAGAAGCTGTACAAATAATGGCTCTATTTAAGTTTTTTAACAGTTTATCTTGAACAAATAGAATTTAAGGTGCGGTTTACTAATTTAAAACAACAACAATGTTTATTTATATATCACTGTAGCTCAGATGATGCAAACATAGTTATATGAAATGAAAAACAAAAAAGATTAGGCAATAAATATTAAAGAATACGTCACAAAGGAAAAAGGTATGGCCAGAGGGACAGAAAAAAGGAAAAAAAAAAAATCTGCAGGGGTTCTAAGGTTAAAAAGACCACCCAGCCCCCAACTGGGCATTCTACCCAACATAAATGCTCTTAAATCAAACCTCTTAGTTTTCAGGCTTCATATGGTAGGACTTGATGAGGCTGGTCTCATGGACAGCTGGCACACCCACCATCATTCTGTCATGTCAGGGGGCTGCATGGTGTCATGATCAGGTAGTGGTGGCATAGATCACCAACCAAAGAAGAACTGGAAAAGACTGAAGAGAATAGTAGGGATTAGTGCAAATTACAGAACCTTGAAGAATATGATGATTCTGATTCACAAAAATGGGTCAAGTTTGTCACAAACCCATTGTAGGAGTTAACAAAAGAAAAGGCAGTCCTGATCTGAATGCCAAGAATAAGGGGCTTTAGCCCTCACACCCCATCACTCGACTGTAAAGTTCAGGTTGTGCACACTGATACGCCCCCCATATGTAGAGGGGACACTGCAGGGCCAATTGGTGCAGCACCACAGCTGGAAACAGGCCGGCAGCACAACTCCATGCACTTCAAGAAGCAGTAAGAAATTCTGCCTAAGAAACTACATGGAGCGTATAATGGAAAATTGGGAAAACAAAATGCTTAAGAAGAAAAAGTTTGAATAATAAATTAGATTACTGAGGGAAGCCTTTTACAAATTTTGCACAACCTCTGCATTCTGGCCTCATCCCCTTGACCTCCAGTTCTGTAGATATTGGCACCCCAGGTAGCACAAACGCTTCTCAGCTCCACAGGCTGACCTCGGCATGGTCCTTATCCCGTGGAGGGTCACTGTCATACCTCGGGAGCACCACTCTGGTGAAGGTTCAGCTCTAATCTGGCCCAGTGTGAGTGAGCGTTGGTCACATTCAGAAAACAGACAAAGACAGACAGACAGACTCCATAAAAGGCACTGTATGAGATTATAAGGCCCAAAAACAGCTGTGGCTGCTCTCGGGACATATTTTGAAGTCTTTGGACCTTCTCCAAATAGCACATCCCTACTTTCTGCCTTTGGTATCCTCATGATTGGGGAGCAGCAGGATGTCTGCCCGCTCTCACAGAGGCTGTGGCTGCCTCCGTGATGGAAGTGCTTTGTGATGACCGTGACATCCTACACTTTAGCAAACCTCCTCCACCAACCTTGGTTTCTTATCCCATCTCGTATACCCAGACCAATGGTGTAGTCATAAGAGCTTCATCGATGTAGTAGGGTGGACAGTAAGCTCCCTCATGTGTGCTCTCATCCACAGGAGTATGAAAAGAAGTTGTCTCGCATGCAGGCCGAGTATGAGGCGGAGCAGGAGTCCAAGGTGAAGCTTCAAGAGGAGATGGCTTCCCTGCAGCGTTCCTATGAGAAGAAGTTGTCCCAGCTGGAAGATCGCTACATTATGGGTAAAGGCAGGTGTCCACTTTATTAAGCTGAGTCACGCTGGTCACCTGCTCTGTGATGTCCACTTCCCTGGTGGACATTTGCCTCCAACCCTGGTCTGGAGGTTATTTCCGCCTGAAGACATAAATTCACTGCAGTGCTTAGCCTTGTGGGTAATGACCGTGCCTTCCTATTTCCAGATACTTCTGCCCCTGAGCCGGAGCTGCCACCCCGTCCAGGCACTGCAGCACCTACTGAAGTCACAGGCGTGGAGCAGGCTTTGGGAAGGGTAAGTAACCTGAACAGCAACACCTTCTAGAAAGAACTTGATCCCTGCTGGAGGTCACTAGGGCGAAGCAGAAATGTAGGGCTAAGGAGCCTCTGGGCACCCACATAATTACTGCATTGCTTTTGGCAGCTGCTGGTGGAACAACACATCAGGGGTGGTCACAAGGACGTGGCGGACATTGGCCCGGAACAGCAGCAGGTCCTGCAAAGGTACCAATCTTTACAAGGCATTTTGTGAGCTGCTGGCAGGCAGATGCCACCCAAAGCCCCCTCACTGTCTGTTTCTGTCCACAGGCTGCAGATGCTAGAGCAGGAGGTGGTGGGTGGCGAGCAGGCCTCCAACACAGAGCTACAGCAGAGGCATAGGCAGCGGCAGACCCTCGCCGACAAGCGTAAGCAGAACCTGCTGGATGCGTTAGCTGAGGAGTCAGAGGCTGGCAACGATGTGCTGCTCAGTGTCTACGACTCCATCCAGGGGGAGCTGCACGCCAAGAACAGGCAGCTGGAGGCCACCCAGACGAAGGTACGAGTCTTTGTAGGAAGTCTGCAGTGAGGGTGAGCGAGCCAGCCGTGGTGTTATGTGATACCAAGTTCACTGCAGGCCAAGTCGAGAGGCCCAGCTGCAAAGGATGGCTTAGACCAATGCGTACCTGCTGTTGACTCAAAAGACCTCACTATGGTAGAACGTGTACAGGATGGGACCCTGAGCGATTCCTCCCTGGTGACAATCTTGTCATTTTTATCTCTGATGGAGCTCATGGCCCCTACAGCACTCTTGTGTTTCTTCCCAACAGCTGAAGGCAGCACAGATCGAAATCTCTGACCTGCAGTCCGAGTTCCAGTTTGAGCGGATTGACTACTTGGCCACCATCCGCCGGTTGGAGCGGGAAGTGCAGCTCTCACAGCAGATTCTGGAGCGGGTGCAGCCCCTCATCCGGCGCGACTGCAACTACAGCAGCATTGATCGTATCCGCAGCGAGGCGGTGTGGGACGAGGAGAGTGCCACCTGGAGGCTTCCAGAGGCTATGGTGCAGAAGACTACTCTGCCAGCAGGTAAGGGTACCCGTTTAGATGTGATGGGATGGTGAGAGTTAACAAACCTAGACAACCATCCTCAGGCGTATGACCTTTTTTTGTTTTGTATCGTCACAGCGGTCTCAACTGTGACACAGGGAAAGCAGTCGGGACGGCGAATGTCATCTGCAGAGAGTGGGGAGTTCCTGGTGGTGAGTACGACTGATTTTAGCTACACTCGTGTGGGCACCAGGCGAACTTTAGCAGGACAAGTGATATTGCGGTCACTAGTGGGAGTATACCTGGTGCCATCTCAAGGGAACGGGTCTGGACCTCAACAGGGACGTCACTTTGGTTTTCATTTTATGGACCCTTAGTGCCATTAAAGGTTCCTGCTGCCCTTGTGGTCTTGACATTTAGAACTTTTACTGCTCGTGTCTTTAATGATTTGCCGGTGTAAACCTGACTTTGTGACACCAACACTCGACTCTAACTTGTAACTGATCCCCGCTAGTGTCCTTTGGGTTCTCACCGGTGCTCCTCAGGTAATTCATTAACTTTTTAACGATGGGCTCAGTCTTGTCCAGAACCCCTACTGTACCGAGTATACGAGGTCTGCCTATTAAATAATGAGACTGACACAGTAACTCACTTTTATTTATATAACAATTCTAACGCTTGTCCCCTTCAATATTCTCTCCATTCCCAATCGCGCACCAATGCAGTCTTGGTTTCCACTAGTCGATGGTGTGGAGCAGATCAGCTGTTTAAAGACGCGTGATGTTTTCTTCTTTACTTCTTTATTGCATCCATTGACTCAAAACGCGTTCCTTTAAGCACTGATTTCAATTTAGGAAAAACACACACGCATGAGACATGCAGTCTTCCCTGTAAACCTCAGTATTATTTGAAAAGATTCGGCTGGTATTTTGTTCAGTTTTATTAAAAATTTCAAACTGACGGCATTGCTCAACTTTTAAACTATGCATGATTCCAGCACACAAGGGGGTACACAACTGCATTAAACGGTGACTGACAATCAACTGAACGGCAGAGAGTGTTGTCGTTTGTCGTGCAGGTTTGGACCGGTTTAAACCTGCATGACAAGTTCTCACAGCTTTGTTTAAGAGATAGAAACACAGTCTCGTTATTTAATAGACAGACCTCGTATGTTCAGGAGTGTGATATTAATGCCTCTTGACAGGAAGAAGACCGCTACAAGCAGATGCTGAACCGCAGCGATAGCGAGAACATCGCCAGCAACTACTTCCGCCCCCGACGCGCCTCACAGATTCTGAATTCTGACCCCATGAAGAGCCTCGCTCTTGCCAGTAAGTTGTCCTGCTACGCTCTCACTACTGATACTTTATATATTATATGCTGCTCAAAAAATTAAAGGAACACTTTTTAATCCAAGTATAGCATCAAGTCAGTGACACTTCTGGGCTATTGATCTGGTCAGTTAAGTAGCAGAGGGGCTTGTTAATCAGTTTCAGCTGCTTTAGTGTTAATGGAATTAGCAACAGGTGCACTAGAGGGACAACAATGAGACGATCCCCAAAACAGGAATGAATGGTTTAACAGGTGGAGGGAGGCCACTGACATTTTTTCCTCCTCGTCTGTTTTTTTCACTCGTTTTGCATTTGGCTACAGTCAGCGTCATTACTGGTAGCATGAGGCGATACCTGGACCCTACAGAGGTGGTACAGGTAGTCCAACTTCTCCAGGATGGCACATCACTATGTGCCATTGCTAGAAGGTTTACTGTGTCTCCCAGTCTCAAGGGCATGGAGGAGATTCCAGGAGACAGGCAGTTACTCTAGCAGAGCTGGACGGGGCCATAGAAGGTCCTTAACCCATCAGCAGGACCCACCAGTATCTGCTCCTTTGGGCAAGGAAGAACAGGTTGAGCACTGCCAGAGCCCTACAAAATGACATCCAGCAGGCCACTGGTGTGAATGTCTTTGACCAAACAATCAGAAACAGATTTCATGAGGGTGGGCTGAGGGCCCGGCGTCCTCTAGTGGGCTCTGTGCTCAATGCCTGGTACCATGGAGCTTGACTGGCATATGCCATAGAATACCAGAATTGGCAGGTCTACCACTGGCACCCTGTGCTTTTCACAGATAAGAGCAGGTTCACCCTGAGCACATGTGACAGACGTGAAAGGGTCTGGAGAAGCCATGGAGAACATCATGCTGCCTGTAACATTGTTCAGCATGACCAGTTTGGTGGTGGGTCAGTGATGGTCTGGGGAGGCATATCCATAAAGGGATGCACAGACCTCTACATGCTAGACCATGGCTGCCATTAAGTATCGAGATGAAATCCTTGGATCCATTGTCAGACCCTGTGGTGGTGCAGTGGGTCCTGGGTTCCTCCTGGTGCACGGCAATGCCCGGCCTCATGTGGTGAGAGTATGCAGGCAGTTCCTGGAAGATGAAGGAATTGATACCATTGACTGGCCCCCACGCTCACCTGACCTCAATCCAATAGAACACCTCTGGGTGGGACATTATGCTTCGGTCCATCAGATGCTGCCAGGTTGCACCTCAGACTGTCCAGGAGCTCAGTGATGCCCTGGTTCAGATCTGGAAGGAGATCCCCCAGGACACCATCCATTGTCTCATTAGGAGTATGAGACATTATCATGCATGCATACAAGCACGTGGGGGACGTACAAACTACGGAGTACGATTTGGAGTTCGGCAAAATGGCATTTCAACCAAATGGACTAGTCTGCCTGCCGCATCATTTTGTCCCATTGATTTTCAGGGGGTCTTTGAATGTAGCCCTCTGTAGGTTGATAATTTTCATTTTCATTTTCATCAAACGATGCGGCATCCTTTCATTCCTAACACATTACCCAGTCCATATCAGTAGAGATATCCAGCAAGATTTTTTTCCCATTAACATCTGATGTGTTTTCAAATTGTTCCTTTAATATTTTTCAGCAGTTTATATACAATGTCTTTAATAATTGTCAGTTACTACGACAGCAGCTTCTCTGTGGCCTGTAAAGCTGGAAGCTCAGCTGAATCCCACTGCACACCTAAACCTGTGTGTAAGAACCGCTAGCCATCATTTACACTGATGATCCAAAATATTATGAGCACTGACCTACGGAGCGAATGATACTGACCATCTTGTAACAATGGCACATGTAAGCTGACCTTGTGTAGTACGTGTAGTCAACCTTTTGAATGCAGAGGATATGGGCTGTGAAGACTTGACTGACTCTGATAAGGGCTGGTCGTTATGGCCAGACAACTGATTCAAACAGCAAGGCATGTGGGGTGCTCATGTTCACCTGAGCAGGGAAAACCACAAACAGAGCGTTGGGCAGTTAAGACCCATTGATGCAGCAGGTCAATGAAGGCTGCCCCGGCTGGCAAGAACCTACAGAATGACGACTGTGACAAATCGCAGATCATTTTATTGATGATTACAGGACTAATGTGTCACAACACACAGCACATCAAACCCTGTTCACTGTCAAAAGCACCTACAATAGTCACGTACATGGCAGAACTAGACCTTGGTTTGATGGAAGATCATCTGGTCCAACGAATCCCACTTTCTGTTGCATGTTGTGGACAGCTGGGTACATGTATGTCATTTACCTGCGAAAGAGATGGCACTATAGGAAGAAGACAAGCCAGTGGAGCAAGTGTGATATTTTGGGCAATGCTCTGCTGGGGAACTTCTGTTAATTTAACATGTGCCACCTACTTAAACGTCATTGCAGACCAGGTACACTTCTTTATGGCAATGGTATTCCCCAATGGAAGTGGCATCTTTCAGCAGGATAATGCACCGTCACACTGCACAGATTACTCAGGAATGGTTTGAGGAACATGATGAAGAGTTCAAAGCATGTGTCCTGGCCTCCATATTCCCCAATCTCAGTCCAGTTGAGCATCTTTGGGATGGATTGGAACAATAAATGTTATGTAACTTACCTAACAGGAGTTGGAGGATCTGCTCATGCCAGATAGCACTGGGCATCTCCAGAGAGCTTGTAGCCTCCATTGCCTCGTGGAGCCATTTTGGTGGCACATGGAGGAACAACAGCATATTAGGCAGGTGGTCATAAGGTTTTGGCTCATCAGTGTATTCATGAGATTATTGATTTATTCATGAGACTATTGGTGATTTGTAGTTTTAAAGATTCTGGAGCACAAGTTGTTGAGGAAGTTTCCTTAGAGTTTCTTTACAGCCTTTGTCTATTTTCGTAAAGCGTAGGATTCAGTTGATCAAATTGCCCTGTGGGACATCCTGAGACTTTGCGGGATCCCATCAAGGTTGCTGGATATCATGGCTGACCTGTACACTAGTACTGTGAGTGCTGTGCAGAGTGGAGGCAGAACCTCTGCGCTGATCCTAGTTGATTCTGGGGTCCGTCAGCGGTGTGTTCTTTGCTCCTACTCTGTTCAGTGCTTGCATGGACTGGGTGTTGGGCAAGGTCATGGAGTCCAGCAGCTGTGGGGCATCTGTTGGTAAAGAAAGATTCACTGATCTTGACTTTGCTGACGATGCTGTGATCTTCATGGAGTCAATGTAGGCTCGGAGAGACTGAGTGAGGAGTCTAAGTGTCTGGGCTTGTGAGTGTCCTGATAAAAACCAAGATCCAGGCCTTTAATGACCTCTTGGGCACAGCCATCAGCAGTGTGTCAGTCTGCGGAGAGAATGTTAACCGCGTTGAGAGGTTTACTTACCCTGACAGTGATGTCTCTGATGACTCTTCCTATGAAGTCAGTAGACGGACTGGGAGAGCATGAGGGGTCATGAGGTCACTGGGAATGGGTGGGTGACGCTCCCGATATCTATGCAAAAGGACGGAGGTCCAAGTCTTTAGAGGCCTGGCACTTCCTGTTTTGCTATATGGTTGCGAGACATGGACGCTATCCTATGACCTGAGACAAAGACTGGACTTCTTTGGCACTGTGTCTCTTCTGAGAATCTTTGGGTACCGCTGGTTTGACTTTGTGTCGAGCAAGTGGTTGTTTACGAAGTCCCGAATGAGACACATTGCCAGCAGTTACGACACTGTGGCCATGTACTGTGATTCTTTCGAGGCCTTGAGTGGCTGGAACAGGCCAAAGGGACACTCACATAACACCTTGCTGCAACAGATAGATGGTCATTTCCAGAGGGTGTGTCTACCTGGGGGGTTGCCAATTGGAATCCCAAGCTGTTTCGTCATGGGGTAGGTACAGCAATGCACCATATCAGTGCATGCTCCCCAACATGACCGGACCTGTTGTCGAGAACTTCCACGGAAAATTAAGCCTTTCAATTGGAACACATGCACTCGAGTTGTCAGTTGTCAAAAAACCATGGAGGCTGACAGAGAAGGTACCCTCACTTTTGAGGTGTTCTCCAAGGATTTCTTTTAAGGTACCACTAACTGTTGTTTTGCTCCTCCACAGCATTTCACAACAATGGACTTCACCACTTGACTTCTGGTGGCAACAGCACCTCTCCAACCTCCACTGCAGATGGTGTGCCACTTCGGCCCTACCGCCTGGAGTCCCTTGAGTTGCCCCCTCCTGGATCCAAAACCAAGCGAAAGAAGAGCAGAGGCAACATCCATATGGATGGATTCTGACCAGCAAAAGGCTCAAAAGGAAAAGCCAAGTTGCTCTGAAGTAACTGGAGACTGTATCTCAATGGTGGCCTAGCGATGAGCAGCACGTTGGGGTGTCCTTCTGGGTGCAAGGTCAAGCAGAAGAGAGACGTTGGCACAGAAAAGCTAGAGAATAATAAAAACAAAGCCAAGCAAGAGTGTGGGATGGGGAACCAGAACAGAAAACTCTGGGAATCACGGGGACTGCTGTTCCATGAGGTCAGTCTAGAAAGATTAGGGGAGAATCCTGTGCGGCTAGTGGACAAACCGGTGGGCCAGGCTACTGTGGGTGTGTTAGTGCCACACATCACATTAACACACTCCATGGTCACCCTTACACTTATAGCTAATTACTACATGAATGTGCAAGCCCCCAAAACACTGCCACTATCTGGAGACATGCAGTAGGTGGTATTGCGATAGTTAAGTGACCACTCTTAGTTAGCCAGTGTGGGCAGTGTAAACTAGAAGAGTGAAGCAAACGGACACATAAAATGGGTAGCTAAGATACAGAGTGGACAAGAGCTGGCCAGATGAGGGGGGCACAGCATACCACAATAAAGAATAATGTTCTGAAGATGGACATTTTGGCCTCATTCTTCAAGTGTTACTGATAAGTTGCATCAGCTGTATGTGCCAGCAAAGATGGACTGCGTGTGTTAACAATGGCACAGAGACCCTCCACATCACTGCTCATCTGGACGTGGAGGTCAGCAGGCTAAGGCATTGCCCTTCAGTTTCTCAACACCAGCGCAGACTTTACATTATTCTTACTACAAATGTACAAAATCAGACGGCTCTGACTGTTGCCACGTTTCTGTAACTGGGGCTGCAGCCAGGGTCAGTGCTGAAGTGCAAAGATGGTAACCTTTTGTTTTACAGTGTCAGTGCCCCCGGGCTGGGAGCATCATGGGCTTTCTTCATGGACAGGTTTAGATCTTTTCAGGTTAAAATGGTTTATTCACAAACATTCTACACTGTATAGGCGGCTGCGCAAAATTGTGTTCTGAAGTTAATCGCTTTCTATAAATTAAAAAAATATATATATATCTTGGCCCGCACTGGTGCTTTACAACGGAGGGTATGGGGCACAAAGGAAAACCTTAAAAAAAAATGACCAGACACATGCATTTCAGTTGTTGTGTACTGATCACAGTCTATGATTACACAAACCTTGTAAAATAGTCTATATGTATCATTTTTGAATAAAAACAACCCAATATTATGAGATGCAGCCATTTTGAAAGAAGACCAGTCATGCGCGATAACTCAGCACTTAGTCTTCACCCCTCAAATGACGAAATCACAGTAAATGCTTCATGCCATGGGGTTGGCTTGGTTTAGTTTTACTTCTGTCCTTATGGGAGAATTCACACGAGTAAACCACAAATATGTGATACAATTAATATTTCCAGATCCTTTTTGCTGTCACAAAACATGCATTGAATCAATACTCAACCGGTGTCTTGGCTTGAAAAAAGGGCACATTAGGTACATTTTTCAGACTCTCCTCTGTGCCCCGTACCCTCTATTGTAAAGCGCCAGAACGGGCCAGATGTACATATATTTTTTAATTTATAGAAAGCATTTAACTTTAGAACACAATTTTGTGCGACAAATGCATCAACAGCATGTTTGTGAAGAAATAACTTTTGACTTAAAAACTACTTAACTTACCCTTTAATGCCAGGGGAGAACTCGGACCTGTGTCATTAATAACATAACACCTTTCACACTAGCACCCCAGCCCTGGTTAAAATATCCTCACTCGATTTTAAAAGCTCAGGGACGTCTGCTCAGGATTTAGTCAGCTAAAGCAGTCAAGATTGATGCCTACAAAGTCACGCGGGACACTTATTTAGCTGCACACAGAAGCAGAAGCTCTCACTTCACTAAATGCAACCAAAAACTGACAATGCATCGACAAAACGACACTCGGATGAAGATCTGAGGCCTGGGCTGCCACCTTCCACCTGCTTTACATGTCGTCGTTCTTCTTTACAGTCGTCCACCGCGTTATCACATTACAGCCCTGCTAAAATGGCTTTTGTAACATTTAAACACTTGAGGAACGTCCCCTCCACATGCCAGCCTTGAGCGAAAGGAGCCATAGAGGAAAAGTTTGGGATTTTTGAAGTCAAAAGTTATTCATTCACAGTCATACTAAATATTAATTTGCCACATTGAACTGTGTTCTAAAGTGAAGGTTATTATTTTATTTATTTTAAAAATACTTTGTTCTTGGAGCTTACATATGTACTGCAGGGTACCAGGATCTGTAGGTGAATGAAAAAGCCTTAAAACTTCATACATCCGCTTTGAAGCGGCAAACAGTTTAACTACAGAAAACATGCCTTCCACACTTACGAGGCATCCTCATGCTAATGAAAGGAAACTAGAAATAGTTATTTCATCACAGATAATTGGAACTATTTTTCTTGAGGTTAGAATACATTTCTTGTTTACTTGTCTGCTTCCAGCCACCATTTTTTTATGGAGTTTAGGCATAAATTAGAAAGTTGATCAGCACAAAATCAAAACGTGTTCAACGCTGTTTAGTGCAATTTGGCCTTTCATGAAAAACGTGCATACCCACTGAAACTTAAAAGTGCTGACAGTTTCCGTCAAACTCCTGTTACTGCCTGTAGCTCTTAGGTTGGATGTGAACACTCGAATGAAAGACCCAAGAGTTTTTAATTCTCACTTCACCACAGACGAAATGTGTTTCTGGTCGCCCATTATTAAAGTCAACTGCTGTTCCAAACATATTTAAAGTGATTTCACTGCGGTTGCAAGTGAAGCGAGCTGAGATGTATAGCAGTAGAATATTAACAATGCAAATGTTATTATATAGCGGGTTGGATAATGGATGGATGGACGTAATTTACTAGCAAAGTGAATACTGTATAGATGAGTAGCTCTTCTGTAGGGCAGCAAGGTAGAACAATCGTTACTGGTGTGGCTTCACAGACCTAATGTCATGTGTTTGACTCGTGTGCCTGGTCGGTGTCTGTGTGGAGTTTGCACGTTCTCCCAGACTTAACACATACACAAAGGCATAAAGATAATTTGAATGGGAGATTCTAGGTTAGCATGAATGGGACTGTGCATGGATGGTTGTGTGTCAGTTACTCCTGCAATGGACTGGCCAGCATTTTACACAATACTGCTGAGGGAAGAGACAATCGGCAAGATGAACTGCAGAGCCAGTTTTCTTTCAAAAATGGCAGAATCTAACAAACAGTTTTGACTTTTTTCATTCCATGGATACACTGTTTTACAGTATTTACACAACCTCACAACAAGGATTAATACCTGATAACATACTTGCCTTGAAAAATGGACGTATTTGGCTAGTTTAAACCTTTTTCTTTTCCAGGTTTGGACACTGGTACTATTCATCCCCATTGTAAACTGCAAGAACAAAACATGTAATTTTTAAAATGTATAAAAAATACTTCCACTTTAGAGCAGTTTTACACTGCAAATGAATATACACAGTCAATAAATAACTTTGAATTGAAACATCGGGACCTTGCGCATTAAGAACAAAACACCTTATGTCAAACAGGAGGAATTCTTTGCTGCCCACAGCCCTCTTTGGAAATCAACATGCAAGTCTGAGATCACAAAACCAACAGATTTACCAAAGTCTTGAGGCCTGCAAATGCCACTAAAAGCGTTGGTACACTTCCACTATTACAACAAAGAATCACAATTTGTTAAAACTGACAAAAGTAATTGGCATCCACCATTCTTTGTTCCATATTCCAGAGTAGACCCTTGTAATCCGATTTATGACCCAACATATTATTAAATAAACGAGAATGGCATGGTCAAAACATTGGGACCTCAAAACATTTTTAGTAGACTCTTCTTTAGAAATAACTGCAATGAAGCACTTTTGGTAGTTTTGAGAAGATTCCTTAACTGGTTACTTAGTCCTCTTCTTCAGTTCTCTCTGGTTTCATGGGCTCCTTATCGCAAATGGGAGATTCCATTCTTTCCCTGGATGTTCAGTTGGATTTAGATCAGGATACTTCAGAACATTCTAGTGTTTCCTTTTCAGCCATTCTTGGGTGCACCGAGATGGAGGTTTTTGGGTCATTATGAAGCTGGAGGACCCATGGCCTATGGCTGCAGCCAGGCTGTATATTATGGTTTGCACAAGTTCAAGGCAGTCTGTGCCTGAGGCAGCACAGCAAACCCCAGAACTTTGACCTTCCTCCTGTTTTGTAAGCATTGTTTTGCCATCTAGGAACAAAGAGCTGCTGTACCTTACCAAGGAGATGATATAGTTTGATCCATCCACAGGACATTCTCCCAAAACGACAACATGCATTTTAGTAAACGGCAGTCAGGTTTTTTTTTGTGTCGGATATTTTATATGCAGGGCCTTCTACCATGGAGCCACCTTCATTCAGACAGTGGCAATTGGTGTGATATTAAACCATTACACCGCGATCTTGGAGGTCAGCCCGAACCCATCCTTCTTTAATTTTTCTTCGATTCCCACCAATCAAACTATCCTGTATAATTTAGCGTCAGCTTTCCTCTTGTGGACACATCCAGTTTGGCTATGGTCCCATAGACCTTAAACTTCTTGATATTAGCTTACATGGCCACAAGAACATGAGGCTCTTTGGATATAGTCTTATCTTCGCCATGGCTGGCCAGTTCAGTTCATCTTCAGTACAATGCATACAGTGACACTGGACTCCATTCACAGATGCCACATGACTGATTACAGACATCTGCTTGAGATATTACAATGTACTTAATGTCTTAACCTCTAAGGGCCTCAATTTTGCCCAAGACATTTACGTTTTATTTTCTCCTTAATCAGAGTTTCTTCTCTTTGGAATAACTCGGTGTACGCGGATTATTTTTTGTCAGTTTCAGCACCACAGTTTTCAGTGGAAGGGCACCAACACTTTTAGGACTGTCTATATTGGACTCCATTCAAACCACTGACTTCTCTATTGGCTAATCAGAAAGCAATGACTGCACCCTGCTATGGTAAAAACTGCCATCTCAGAACGTGTGACCATGACTATAAAGAAAGCACAAAAGGTCAGACTAAAAAACTGACTGCACATGCTAAATACAGAAACGAAAAGCACACAACCCCTTGGAAACTTGTTTTTAATTTTACAAGTTAAAAAGTTTTATATTACAAAAGATCTTTTGATAAATACAAATTTTAAACATTTTTAAACAAAAAAAAAAAAAAAAAAAAAAAAAAAAAAAAAAAAAGCACCAAAGTCTTGCTTCTGGTCACTGCCCAGCTTGACATGGCTCTTCTCTCATCCCTCTGCCCAGGGCCTATGACAGCGTTAGTGTTAAAAAGCACCAAGACAGAACATATGTTCCCATTTTTACAAGAGGAAGATGATATTGGTATGAACATGCCCAATGCCTAGAATTTTAGACATTTAGGACCATGTTTGATGGGGACAAGATTAACACCTCCAGATATGTGAGCAGCTAATGCTCTAGTGTCAACCATGACCACGGGCAGCATGTCTAGTGATTCAGGTCAAATTCTGATCTGTTGTCTAGTGTGTTTCAATGAAAGGCATGGGCTACTCAAACTAACAAAGCACATAACAAACAGAAGGTGGGGACAAGTGTCTTACTGAATGTACTTTTCACACTGGTTGACGTTTCCATTTTCTTCAAAAAGGGGATGGACAGAAAAAAAAATTAAATTGCAGAAACACAAGTGAGCAAAACAGGCAGGCCTTTACTTGGTCATCTTATGGCAGTGGTTAGAATGTTTCTGGAACGTGTAGAGTAAACCAACTATTGACAGGAGACAATTTGTCTGGTAGAAATGTTATTTTCCAAGTCGGTTTCTTATGGCCCTTTCCTGTGCTGCATACAAGGGTTAAGAGTCCTTCAGCATACTGATTCGAGCATATATCTTGAGAGCAGGACCCAGCTTGATGTTCATGGCACTCATAAGGTGATCCTCCTTCAGCAGCAGCAGTGCCTGACCATCTATTTCCTGAGAACGAAACTCATCAGCAATCTCCTGGCAGCCTAGAAGCAGATTGATCAGATGAAAATTTTAATGGTTAGTATCCTTATTGGCAAGAACTGTTCAAAAATACTTCTGACATTTTCTTTTGTCTAACCAAGCTAACCTACCGGAAATCAGCACTCTGACAACATTAAAAGGAATACTCCAAGCACTTTGCAGAGATGGCAGAGAAAATATTCATGCAGAATGTAAGTCTAGGGTGATCACTGTTGGACAACAGCAAACATCAAAAACACCCATTAAAAAGAACTTCGTGTTACTAGTGTTGCACTAATGATGTAAGCATACATCTGGATGACCAGACATGTGGATTACGTGACGAGCGTAACAAGATTTTTTTTCAATGATGGTTCAGTAATGTTTAGTGTTAAGAGTTGGTCACCACAGTTTCTGAACAAGTAAAAGTATTTCCGTGCTTCCTGAAAACATTTTCAGGAAAAAAAAAATTTTTGGGATTGTGCTCAAATTCATGCTCAAGCTCAATGGTGTAGTTGCATGTGATCTACAGTGTTGTAATTTATACTGCATTTACATAATAAGGGAAACTTCAGTGGGAGATCTTAATGATAACTTACCACTTCTAAATTAGTAGAGGTGAGACACAATGCTGGCCTCTCATTATATAAAATTAAAAACGAACTCGGCAACAAATGGCCAAATTACATTTGGATGAGGCAGTATGTAACTTTTTTTTTTTTAATAAACATTGACCCAAAAAGAGAAAAAAAAAAAAAAAAAAGTAATTGCTTTTTGCGGTGAGGAGCAGGCAAGTTGCTTTGTGATTCTACCAAATACAAATAAACTAGGAAGACGTGGTGTGAAACGAAGTAGCACCAAGCATGCAAACACAGTAAGTCAAGGTCAGCAAGTTGTCAACTTAAATGCTACAGCAGATGTACAAAAGACAAGTCATTTTCATAAGTAAATGCAGCCCACAAAACAATAACCCATATATCAGTAGTTCTTACTGAATATTTATTTGTGTTCATCTACAGCAGACAGAACTTCCATTCCCGAATTATAGCTTGTCTGTCTATTAGCACTTTCCCCAAGCACCTTTTTTATACAAAAACCACATGTGTCCCTCTGGGACAGCTTGTAAATATGAGAAAATAGGACAACTGAAAAACCACAGAAAGGGTTAAGAGTTATGGCAACAGCCATATTAAGTATTTAGAAAGGAGTGCACATACTGGACAGCAACATGGTGCAGCAGTAAATGCTACCTAATTGATGTGGCTCTCTGCATTTAAATCCTGAGCCCAGTCACTGCCTGGGTGAAGAATATATGCATCTCCAGGGTTCTTCCAAAAGGTGTGCGTTAGGGTAACTGCGGATTCTAAAGTGGCCCAATGTGAGCAAGTGCGGAAGTGGGATGAAAAAGTGCATTGTCCAGGGCTGGATTTTGCCTTGTGCTCCAAAGCTCTGTTACATGACTGGATTACGCGAGTTTTAAAAATATGTTACATAAGCCACAGAATAACCATTACTAATACATGAATCACATGCAACTCCAAGCTAGAACTAGTTTGCACCACTAGTTGCACTGCGCATCAAGATGCAGAATAGCACAAAGCTCACTCAGAGTATGTGTATTATATTCTGCCACATCAATATGAGCGATCCCCTCTCCTAATGGACAGTTCAAGCAACCAATATGATTTGTGTTCAGGCCTCTCTTCACTTTTTACAAATTCTGCTGATCCTTGCTAAGAACAGTTTACCCGATATATGCTCGTGACTTGCTGTGGGAATTGCACTGACAACATATACAAGATAAGCCATAATCTAAACTGCTTTACTAGATCACTGTAAAATCATCCCAAAAGATAACGGACTGTCACCTACACAGCAACAAACACTCAGGTTATAAATACAGGGTTGGCCTTTATCTGCTGCATAAAGACAACCTCTGGGAATTACCTCTTTCTACTGTTGACTTCCACCTTTACTAAACTTTTTACATACCTGGCAAGGAGCGGATGAACTCATAAACATCCTCCACATTCCACTTGGTTGGGTCGCTAGGCAGGAAGTGTTGCGTCAGCAGAGGCAGCTCCCTTGCACTGCTCTCCTGGGCATCAGAACCTCGTTCCCCTTGTCGCCTGAGAAGAGGTCCAGAACTGGCAGCTGACAGAGGGGATGGTGGCTCCTCATAACTAGAGATATCAGAGCCCTGACTGGACTCCCGGCTAGGGTGTGAAGGAAGAGGGGAGGGGGCAGCCAGGCTCCCTGAAGTCTGTAGTGGCAGATTTGGCTGCTGGGAAGAAAAAAAGAGACACCACAAACGTTCAGGAAAAATCAAAAGATCAGGACATTAGAACTTGACAAATGTACATTAATCTGTATAGGAATTGTAGACTGTTTAGAGATTAGTCATTTAATAGCATATAATGTAAAACCAACAATTAAAATTACTTTTCAGCTCTTAAACATTTCCCATATTTTACAGTAATTGTTCCAAGTCTGCTTAAAAAGAATACTTTGCCCACTTAAGATAACTGAGAATTATCAATCTGTGAGATTAAGCAGGAAACTACTCCTCTGGCTATATTATAATGTTGTGTTCATGCGTTATGGAAATTTCAGAGTTTGCACATGTGACATGTTACCTTCCCACTTCGTTGCGTTTACATGAATTTCTAGTTGGTGCTTCAGGAGAAATGCAAGGCAGCCGCTGATTGGCTAATTAGTCTTCACAAAGCAAACAATTTAATAAAAATTAAATCAACATTACTCTAAAGATAATTTGACCACAAATGTGTCATTTCCTGTTAACCTGCTTTCTTGTATAAATGAAGTGAAAGTTCAACGGATAGTTCGGGAAGGCCAGTTATCTATTAATTGCCCCACTGGGAGCTCCCACTCTGAAGCAAGTTCACATGAAATCTCTCATTGGGAAACTTGTATTTCCTGTTTTCCCAAATGCATGTAAACACTGAATTAACATAATAGAGAAAAAAAAAATTGTTTATTCGGTTACCAGCAAGGCTAAAGTAAATTCGGTTCTCCTCATTTTCTCTATCATTCGTCAACTTTAGACTACAGTAAAACTAGTAAGCACTAATGCTATCAGAAAAGCACAACAGTCGCTCAGCTAGCTCCCCTCTTATTAGCAACATTTACAGAAGCCAGAGATAACCAATCTCTTCCTCAAACCTTTCGCCAAGCACTAATCACTGTTTTTCAAACAAAATAAGGACTTATCACAATGTGCATCATACAGACCAATTTCACTTCTGAATAACGACATGAAAATACTCTCTAAAATCATAGCTAGAAGGATGGAGAAAGTGCTCCCCTCGGTAATATCACAAGACCAAACTGGATTTATTAGGGGCCGACACTTACCTTCAAATCTTCGACGCCTGTTTAATGTAATATACTCACCAACTAAATCTAAACATCCCAGAAATATTATCATTGGATGCAGAAAAAGCATTCGACATGATTGAATGGAAATACCTTTTTACTACATTGGAGAAGTTTGGGTTTGGCCCGAACATTTGTGCATGGATTAAATTACTGTATACTAACCCAGAAGCTTCAGTTTGCATCAACAACATTTGCTCAGACTACTTTAAACTAGAACGTGGCAGTAGACAAGGATGCCCCTTGTCACCGCTGCTGTCTGCGATTGCCATTGAACCACTGGCAATACATTGTCAAAATACTGATCAGATAAAGGGGATTAGCAGAGAAGGACTGGAACAGAAAATCTCATTATATGCAGATGATATGGTATTGTATTTATCGGACCCAGAAAATTCTGTGCCTGCAGTCTTAACAGCACTCACAGAATTTCAAAAGATATCTGGTCTCAGAATTAATCTGAATAAAAGTGTACTCTTTCCAGTGAATTCTCAAGCATATAATATTAGATACCCTACCTTTTATCATTGCAGAACAGTTTAAATACCTAGGGGTAAACATCACAAGTAAACAAAATGCTCTTTTTTAACAAAACTTCGCCGTCTGCATGGAAAAAATTAAACAAGACTTGCATAGATGGTCAACCCTTCATCTCACTCTAGCTGGAAGAATACTGTTAAGATGAATATTCCTCCTAAGCTCCTTTTTTATTTCAAAAACATTCCAATATACATTAATAAATCATTTTTTAGGCAATTAGATTCAACAATAACCTCATTTATTTGGAATTCAAAACATCCACGCATCAAAAGAGCGACCCTACAAAGACAAAAGGCAGAAGGCGGCATGGCTCTACCTAACTTCCAGTTTTATTACTGGGCAGCAAATATACAGGCGATAAGAACCTGGACACAAATAGAAGAACATACACAGGCATGGACCGCAAGAGAAGTAAAATCCTGCAGTACTTCTTTGTATTCCTTGCTCTGTGCTCCAATAAATACACGTTATCGGCAATACACAAATAACCCAATTGTGCTCCACTCATTTAGAATCTGGAACCAATGTAGAAAGCATTTTAAGACGGAGAAGCTTCTATCTGTGGCACCTCTGCAAGAGCATCACCTCTTTCAACCTTCACAAACATATGCAGTTTTTAATATCTAGAAAAAATATGGAACTAACTTGCTTAGAGATCTTTATATAGACAACATCTTTGCATTCTATGAACAATTACATTCCAAATTTAACATTCCAGTTACACATTTCTTTCACTATCTTCAAATCAGGAACTTTGTTAAAAAGAATCTTCCAGATTTTCCTCATCTTGCACCATCATCCATGCTGGAAAAAATATTGCTCAATCTCAAGGACTTGGACTCCATCTCTACAATATATAAAATCATTTTACAATCCCTCCCTTTCAAAGATCCAAGAGGACACTGGGAAAAAGATCTCTCAATTAATATATCAGAAAAGGAGTGGTAAGTATCAATGCAGAGAATTCACTCGAGCTCCATATGTGCAAAGCATACAATTATACAACTTAAAATTATTTATTGAGCACATCTGTATCGACTAAAACTCTCCAAAATGTTTCCAGGGCATTATTCAACCTGCGAACGCTGCAAGCAAGTCCCAGCCTCACTGGGTCACATGCTCTGGGCCTGCACCAAATTATTATTCTGGACAAAAATTTAATTACCTCTCAGACAGCCTTAAACTCACAATCCCTCCTAACCCATTAACAGCTGTGTTTGGGGTTCTTCCAGAGGGGCTTAACACTAGAATTACCAGAGCCTACGAAAAAACTCGTAGATCCGTCCCACCTTAAATCGCTTCTTAAAACCTCTCTCACCTCTCCGCCAGCCTCCTTTGTCCTGTAAATGTGCCGATAAAAACAAACTGCAAGCTGCCGGCTATTCCATCCCCCCACCGACTCAAAACGTGCACGAACTTCTCCGAGCTCATGCCTCGATTATCTGGGAGTAAAGTGGAGTTTTAGAGTGGAAAGAAATGATTGTTATTTGGAACACACGCATTTAATGCGTGTTCCGTTTCTACAGTAATCTGTGTAAACACAATGTTAAAACAGAAACTTTTTCATATTTTAGTAATAAATGTCACAAAATGTAGACATAAACTATAAAATGTATGATGCCTGACAGCCAAAGAGCAAATACACTTTTATAAAAGGTTCAGGACTTTTTACAAGAGCTTCCGTGGTGTACTGGTAAGATTTCGTCACTTAGAACGCAGCAGACTTGCTGTACCTCAATAGATCCGAGTTCGAATCTCCGCTAGGGAGAAACTTTATTTATTTTTAACCTTCGCCGTTCTGCCTGCCTGAACTCCCTGTCTATCTATATAGTAATAACAGTAATTTTATTATTATATAGGAGCTTCCCTGTCTGCCTATCATATAGTGCCTTTCCTTCCTACCTATCTATATATCTATTACCTTAGCTGTTTTGTATATATCTATTATACAATGCCTTCCCTGTTTATTTATATATCTAGTGCCTTCTCTGCCTGTCTGTCTGTCTAATTGCATATAGCGCTGAACTTACTGCTCTGTACTATTCTGTCTTCTGCATGTCCTGGA
>JANRMT010062815.1:37313143-37378406 GCA_026402145.1 Polypterus bichir lapradei
TATATATATATATATATATATATATATATATATATATAACAAAACTTCGCCGTCTGCATGGAAAAAATTAAACAAGACTTGCATAGATGGTCAACCCTTCATCTCACTCTAGCTGGAAGAATACTGTTAAGATGAATATTCCTCCTAAGCTCCTTTTTTATTTCAAAACATTCCAATATACATTAATAAATCATTTTTTAGGCAATTAGATTCAACAATAACCTCATTTATTTGGAATTCAAAACATCCACGCATCAAAAGAGCGACCCTACAAAGACAAAAGGCAGAAGGCGGCATGGCTCTACCTAACTTCCAGTTTTATTACTGGGCAGCAAATATACAGGCGATAAGAACCTGGACACAAATAGAAGAACATACACAGGCATGGACCGCAAGAGAAGTAAAATCCTGCAGTACTTCTTTGTATTCCTTGCTCTGTGCTCCAATAAATACACGTTATCGGCAATACACAAATAACCCAATTGTGCTCCACTCATTTAGAATCTGGAACCAATGTAGAAAGCATTTTAAGACGGAGAAGCTTCTATCTGTGGCACCTCTGCAAGAGCATCACCTCTTTCAACCTTCACAAACATATGCAGTTTTTAATATCTAGAAAAAATATGGAACTAACTTGCTTAGAGATCTTTATATAGACAACATCTTTGCATTCTATGAACAATTACATTCCAAATTTAACATTCCAGTTACACATTTCTTTCACTATCTTCAAATCAGGAACTTTGTTAAAAAGAATCTTCCAGATTTTCCTCATCTTGCACCATCATCCATGCTGGAAAAAATATTGCTCAATCTCAAGGACTTGGACTCCATCTCTACAATATATAAAATCATTTTACAATCCCTCCCTTTCAAAGATCCAAGAGGACACTGGGAAAAAGATCTCTCAATTAATATATCAGAAAAGGAGTGGTAAGTATCAATGCAGAGAATTCACTCGAGCTCCATATGTGCAAAGCATACAATTATACAACTTAAAATTATTTATTGAGCACATCTGTATCGACTAAAACTCTCCAAAATGTTTCCAGGGCATTATTCAACCTGCGAACGCTGCAAGCAAGTCCCAGCCTCACTGGGTCACATGCTCTGGGCCTGCACCAAATTATTATTCTGGACAAAAATTTAATTACCTCTCAGACAGCCTTAAACTCACAATCCCTCCTAACCCATTAACAGCTGTGTTTGGGGTTCTTCCAGAGGGGCTTAACACTAGAATTACCAGAGCCTACGAAAAAACTCGTAGATCCGTCCCACCTTAAATCGCTTCTTAAAACCTCTCTCACCTCTCCGCCAGCCTCCTTTGTCCTGTAAATGTGCCGATAAAAACAAACTGCAAGCTGCCGGCTATTCCATCCCCCCACCGACTCAAAACGTGCACGAACTTCTCCGAGCTCATGCCTCGATTATCTGGGAGTAAAGTGGAGTTTTAGAGTGGAAAGAAATGATTGTTATTTGGAACACACGCATTTAATGCGTGTTCCGTTTCTACAGTAATCTGTGTAAACACAATGTTAAAACAGAAACTTTTTCATATTTTAGTAATAAATGTCACAAAATGTAGACATAAACTATAAAATGTATGATGCCTGACAGCCAAAGAGCAAATACACTTTTATAAAAGGTTCAGGACTTTTTACAAGAGCTTCCGTGGTGTACTGGTAAGATTTCGTCACTTAGAACGCAGCAGACTTGCTGTACCTCAATAGATCCGAGTTCGAATCTCCGCTAGGGAGAAACTTTATTTATTTTTAACCTTCGCCGTTCTGCCTGCCTGAACTCCCTGTCTATCTATATAGTAATAACAGTAATTTTATTATTATATAGGAGCTTCCCTGTCTGCCTATCATATAGTGCCTTTCCTTCCTACCTATCTATATATCTATTACCTTAGCTGTTTTGTATATATCTATTATACAATGCCTTCCCTGTTTATTTATATATCTAGTGCCTTCTCTGCCTGTCTGTCTGTCTAATTGCATATAGCGCTGAACTTACTGCTCTGTACTATTCTGTCTTCTGCATGTCCTGGAGTACAAAAGAAACAGCACCATACAGCAACATGTGCGAACTGGCAAGATCGGGGAAAAAACACGCGGTCACTGATTACAAACCGCAAGATAAATGAAAGAGACAATATATGTAAAAACATCATCGCACTAATGCAATATTATTTGAAAACAAACAGCGTCAGATCGGGTTTGAAAATTCGCCCGATCTGACGCTGTTCGTTTTCAAATAATATTGCATGTACTGTGCGTTGAAAGTGCTGCACTGAATAAGCAGACTCCTTCTGTAACAGCGTCAGCGTGTATTCAAACCTGATCTGACACTCTTCTTTTTCAAATAATATTGCATGTATTGAACTATTTTAGAATAAAAACATACATTTGATTTAAGTCAGTCTGTAAGAGCCAGTGTAAATGCATGATAATTATAAAGGTTAGCTTTTTTTTTAATTCAGTTTCATTCTCTCAGTCGCGGCCACGATCCCCCCCCCCATCTGACACTGCTTTTTTTCACATAAAGACGCGCTATAACTCAAATGTGATTTATTTGAAGACGCGCTGTAGCTCGAATGTGATTTATTTGGAGATGCGCTATACTCGAATGTTATTTTATTTATTTGGAGATGCGCTATACTCGAATGTTATTTGTATAGGGAAGAAAGTACAATGTCAGGTGCTCATTCAGTGTAATAGGAACCATAGCACAGAGAGATGTGTACACTGCAACAAGTACACATGTCGTGAATGTAGGAAGGGTGTGTGGGAATTGTTAATATTTGAATGTGATGATTTTATATAGCACGGATCGGAAATCAGCAGTTCTTAGCATTGCACCACGCAAGCTGTCGTATCAACCGCCGACTGTAACTTGCTTTATTTTTTCTTCACGTATAGTCTAGAATAAAAGTGCACTTGTTTTGTTATTCTTGTACACCAACATATGTTCCTGTGTTTGAGCGACACGGGCATGCTCAAAAAAATAGACGTGTAATGCCACGAAAAGTGCACGCAGGCTCTTCTGCATGCAGTTCGCAAGCATTGGTACGAGAATGCAGTCACAAATACGCTGCAGAGCTATAGCGCATGTTTATGTGAAAACAACATTCTCAATTTGGGGGTGTAGGGAAGGATCCTGAACACGACAGAGAGAAAGAAAAGTGAATAAAAAAAAATAACCTTTACAAGTATCATAAATTACACCGCCTGTTACACACTGAAATCAAATGTATGTTTTTATTATAAAATAGTAAGAATAACAGCAGTTTACGTCTCAAAACTGAATCGCGCGGGATCGAACTCGGGACCTTCAGAATACTAGTCAGCAACTGAAACCATTATGCTACCGTGGCAGTTGAGATACGTATGTGTCAATGTGGCATGCTAAGGTGGCTTTTTTCTGCAGTTATATTTTTGAATAAAAGCATATTTGTTCTGTTATATTTGTACCTTTTGTAAATGTGTTTGATATTTGGACTTCAGGCTTCATACATTATATAGTTTATGCTTACATTTTGTCATTTACTACTACAATATGAAAAACGTTTCTGTTTTAAAAATGTGTTTACACGGATTACTGTAGAAACAGAACACACGTGAAATGCGTGTATTCCAAATAATGATCTATTATTTCCACTCTAAAACTCCACTTCACTCCCAGATAATCAAGGCATGAGCTGGGAGAAGTTTGTGCACGTTCTAAGTCGTTGGGGGGATGGAATAGCCGGCTACTTGCAGCTTTTCTTTTATCAGCACATTTAGATTAACAAAAGACGCTGGCGGAGAGGTGAGAACGGTTTTAAGAAGCGATTTAAGGTGGGACGGACCTACGAGTTTTTTCGTAGGCTCTGGTAATTCTAGTGTTAAAGTGGAGAAAGACAAACAAATTGTGATTGCATTCACTACACTTTTGGCATGCAGACTTATTCTGAAACTGGAAGAACCCAAACTCTCCTCTTTTAAGTCAGTGGGAAACCGATGTGTTATATTATTTGAAATTGGAAAAAATCAAATACTCAAGAGGATCCGTACAGACTTTTTTCAAACCATGGCAGGATCTAATCAGTAATATTTTAAAATAAGTTCATGAAGCACAGAGAATTAATTAATTTAGGTATGTTTAAAAGCCGGAAAAATTTTTACGCCGTTTGGCTTGCTCTCTCTCTCTCAAGGGTGGGGATCGATCTGTTCTTAACTCAATTTTTCTTTTTGTAAAAACTTGATTGCTTTGTATGGATTGTAATAAAATTAATAATAAAAAAAAAAGCACAACAGGAACTTAAATCATGAGGACTGCAAACATCAATAACACCCCAAAGAGATGATGCAACAAAAGAATGGTTAGTACAGAATATCATCATGCAATTTAAGAAGTCTGGACACATTCAAGGCTAAACCATAGCCATAATACCACATGTATTGCGCTTATGTAAGATGGGTGTGTCTTAGCACATACTGCCCTCTCATTTTATGCGGTGATACACACACATCCTTTAACATTAGAATCCCTAAAGCCCAAGAAAAAAAAAAAAGTCATAAACCCGGGCCACCTTAAATTCATAAAAATGCTCATAATTTCCCAAAGCAAATTATTGTATACCACAATTGTGAAAAAAATAACTTTTCCTTTAAATATGACCATTGTGCTGTTCTATGTGAAGCCCCTGCATGCTGTAGGTGGGTCAACACTAGAATCCCTGGAGCCTACAAATAAAAGGCAAACCCAGGCAACCTTAAATTCCTTTGCACCGCCTCATTAGCGTCTTTGTTTTGCAAATGTGTCAATGAGCAGTGGTAGTAGGCAGCCTCCTATCCCATACCCCTACCAACGCAGCCTGCTTATATGACCATGAAGTGCCTGGAATTTTAAAGGGTAAATAATTGTTTGGAATACATACATTTCATGTGTGTTCTGTATCGACAATGTTGAACACATAAGAAAAAGAAATTATTCAATTTACATGTTGCTGTCAATGTGTAAAAATCGAAGCCAAAATATAAATTGACACAAAATGTCCGCTTCGCTGGTGCAGAGTTAAAACCTGCACCCATATCATCGTAAACACAGAACACACATTAAATGTATGTATTCTAAATAACAATATATTGTTTACCCTGTACCAGTGTATGCTCCCAAACCTGACCTGATACAATTCCAGACACCTCACACTCAGATAAGAGACTTGAGCTGGGAGAACTTCAGCTGTGTCAGTAGGGGATGGGACAGCAGACTGCTTATGCGGATTGACACATCTGCAAAACAAAGACACTGATGAAGAGGTGCAAAGGAATTTAAGGTGGCCTGGTATTACAAGTTTTATTCGTAGGCTCCACCTACAGCACACAGTGGCATCACATAGAACAGTACACCAGTCATATTTAAAGGAGAAGTTATTTTTTTCACAATTGTGGTTTACATTAATTTGCCTTGAGAAATTATGCGCATATTAATGAATTAAATATGTCACTGTGCCTGTTCCTGCAGTTTAGAAATTGCATCTAAGGGGTACCAGCATCCTTTTAATACCCCCTTGGGTGCGTACGTACCTACATACCTACAGAATACCATTTTCTTTAGAATGACTCAAGGGCTTGTTTGGGTTGACAGTGCCACCATGGAGAAGTTATGCAGACTAGGCCCCACTCCATCTTGAAATGTCTGCCACGTTATAAATGTATATACATTTTAAGGTATTTTACATTATAACCAATTATAAATCAGTTTGGTGAAAAATGTAAAAAGTGACAGCCCTAGACAGCAGTTCACTACTATTTTAATTACATAATTACAAAATTGCTATAGAGATTCAGATTCCAGAATCAGTTCAATTCCAAAGATGAATTCAGTGATTCAACACCTACCTTTGTAAGTATGTCTTCACCTAAAATATTTCACACACTAGCCATGGGTGCAGTTTTACTTTATTAGCTTTTGACAGCTAAATACCAATCTAATCATTTTATAACCTTACCAACTGCATACTTTGTGAAGGTATTCTTGAATTTTTAGGTCCACATTTTTATGTCTTTAATCTTCTTATATACAGTAGAGCAAGGGTTCCCAAAGTGGTCGATATCGACCCCCTGGGGTCGATTTGAACTTTCTAGGGGTCGATAGTTTCAATAAAAAAAATTTGGGTCAACGACAGCAAAAATAGACCCCCTTACTACTGCTATTTGTTTGTTACTTCAAAATATCTATGATTCCAATAGGTACCTAATTAAGAAGTAAAATTACTTCTTAAAAAACACTTTTTTGATAAAAACACATTACATACCAAACTTGCGAACAAAAAGGTAAAATGTGTCATTAAATGAGTCACACGTAAGAATGCATAAAAATACATGTAACACAAACATACAGTATCTGTGCATTGTCTTATCGAACGTATCAAAGCAAGTGCGGACATGAAAAACCGTTGCATGTCCACTCTTGCTTGCGGTGGGACGAGACGACGGATATTCTATATTAGCAGAATCTATCAGTCTTGTACGGTCATGCTTTCATAAAACACTATAAATTGGTTTGTATGATGTGACATGTACTTATTTGTGATTTGAACTTTGAATATAATTATTTATTGAGGAGCAGTACTACGAAAAAGAAAATTGGAGGACACAGTTTATTTATTCGAGTAAGAACAAAAATCTTCTGTTTCAAGTAAGTACATACTTTTTTTTTTTTTTTTTTTTTTTTTAAAATCACAGGGGCTGTCGAAATTGTTTGTTAATAAAAGTTTGTATTTCTTCAGATAATAATATGACTGAACCAAAAAAGAAATGCAGACAGTACAGCTTGGACTATTTGTACTTATTTTGAATTTACAAATTTATTTCATAAATGTCAAAAATGTAAAAAAAAAAAAAAAAAAAAAAAAAAACTCTGCTCGTATTTTTTTGCTTAAATTTTCATTAGTGCAGGTTGATATTAAATGTTGCACAAGATAATGCCATATTCCGTAGCCATTTTATCTTTTTAAATCATAATTACAAGTGATTAAAATCTGATATCTAGTGAAATATTTAATATTGAGTACTGTACAAATGTATTCATTTGAGTAAGTAAAGCAAATGACTAGGGGGTCGACGGTTTTAAAAGTTTTTGGTAAAGGGGTCAGCGGCCGAAAAAAGTTTGGGAACTCTTGCAGTAGAGTCTCACTTATCATACCTTCGCTTATCCAACATTCTGTATTATCCGACATCCCACCACAAAAAACAAAAAAAAACAAAAAAAATACGCATCAATCGGCAACAAGAACTGCAAGTTGCGAGTGTGAGCGTAGTCTATTTTTTATTGCTCTCAGCTCTGCCGCAGCTAATTACAATGGAACCTCGGTTTGCGAGTATAATTCGTTTTGGAAATGTGCTTGCAGTCCAAAGCACTCGTACAGTATATCAATGCGAATTTCCCGATAAGAAATAATGGAAACTCAGATGATTCGTTCCACAACCCAAAACTATTCATATAAAAATGATTAATACAAAATATAAAGTAAATTAACCTGCACTTTACCTTTGAAAAGAATCATGGCTGGTGTGAGTGAGTTTCTAAACTCTTGTGGGATTCCACCCAACGGGACGACACGCAGAAGAGCATCCCAAAGCAATCACAGTCTCCCAGTGCTGTAGCAGTTCGATGTAAAAGCCAATCCGAAAAGATTGCGGACATGCTATAAGCGCCTGCCGTTGATGGGTGATACAAGGGACATTATAAATGCGTTGGGCTCAGTATTACTTCCCCCCACCCCCACCCCCCCCCCCGACCCTGCCTGACTGCCGTGTCTGTGTATAGGAGAATGGATGGCAGATCCCGCTACATTAAATAACCTCGCTGTTGCTGTTTCAAGCTTAATAAAGCTGGTGTTGCTAAAAGTACTGAGACTCAGCTTCGAGTTTTTGGGTGCAAGATGGAGACTTGCACGTCACAGCACAAACACACACACGCAGTCACAATGCTGTAGTAAACAGTATACGCTCGTACAGATGTTGACTATATTAGTGACGGAGTTAAGGCTAGAAAGTGCAATTAATTACATTGAGCAACAAGAAGCTACAGGAATCGACATAATGATGCTGTAAAGATGGAGAGACTTCACAGCAAAGAAATGGCACTCGTCAGGAAAGCAGACTACAATCAAAAATGTCTTTAAATCATCACAGGACTGAACTTTAAGTACAGTACATACTGTATTTAACGTCAGAATTCTGTAAGTTCATTTGTTCAGTTAATTTATTCTGTTTTGTTGTAAAACATGATTGTTAGGTTCGTAATGTGTAAAATTATAATAGTTTGACGTTTAATGGGTTTTTTCTTAACACCTGCCGTTATCAAACATTTTCGCTTATCCGATGTTTGGCTGGCCCGTTTATGTCGGATAAGCGAGACTCTACTGTAATACACTACCGTGGCTGACTGTCTGTCCAGGATTTTAAATCACCTGTAGCTCACAAATCGTTTGACCCATTGACCTGAAATTTAGTACACATACCTGTATACTATGTGACCTCTACTGTCTGCTTCTGGGGTGATAATTTATATTGCTCTTTTTATTTTTAATTGTATTTTATTGTACGATCAACTCTTGGCAGCACACAGCAGTGCAGCCGTGCGCGCATGTGTACAGGCGCTGTTCTTATCCCTATCACCTTCGCCGTCACTTCCCTTACCTCTTCATATCTTAAATCATTCTTCAGGCAGATTGAAGACTTAAGCGCCAGCTTAAGTAGAAAATTAAGAAAAATGTACTAAGTAATTGCAACACAAACTGAATCAGTTTTAAACGCGAAAAGATGCCGATGGAAGAGAAGAAGCGGGCCACTAGAGTGGAGAAAACAAGAGCTGCTCACGAAGCAGCAAGCGCATCAACATCTAAGCAAACGAATGCTAAACGTATAGAGAAAGAGAATGAAAACTAAGTAAGTAAACGAAGTTTAGAATCACCAGTTCACCTAACCTGCATGCCTTTGGGGATAGGAGAAAAAGCCCCACAGCTATTCTGGGGCAACAGACAAACAACAATTAACACAAGTATCTATCTCAATGTTACTGTCCCACCCTACATAACAGCTACTCAGCATTCAGTTTGCTAGTGACACTTCCATTTCTAATAGAAAATTGAAGAATTGTTCGTAACGCTGAACAGTTTCAGACACTTGCTTAGTTTTGTGCTGTTTTAAAGAAACTAAAGAAAAATTATTGGATGCAGTCATATAGATGTGTATCTGGAAAGAAAACAGGAAATTACCGTTTTACGAAAATTCTGATTCGATAATCGCCGAGTTATACCATATAATCAAAAATTTGCCAAATTTGACTGCATTTGCACAATATTTCAGTAACTAATTAGATTTTTAAAATGAGTGCTGCAGTTGTTACTTTTTATGAGAAAAAGGTCAAGCAGAAAGACTTAATTCCAAAGGGGAAATTATGGAGGAAAAAAAAAAAAAAAAAACGAACATCAAAAACACACCACTCTGGAAATACCACCACAAGTTATGTATTGCGATATAATCTTGTATTCCTTTTGCAAGGAGGAATTTCACTATACTCTGTACAAGTGATAATACTACATGTAAAGTCCAACATGCTACGAACAAGTGAAAAGGAATGCATCCAAGCGTCAAAAAATGTGGGAAAATGTATTACTTCCAAATATCTTTTCCTGTTATAAACCTCTGAAATTTCAGAATGTGTTTTTTTTTTAAATTAAAGTGGATGTATTAAGACACCACCTTCCCAACATTTGGTGCTTCACATACATACACCATTTCAGAGACAAATATATACTGTAATTTTTGGAAATGGTGGACAAAAAAAGAAGAAGATTTAGATGCCAAGAGGCTTGTTTTCATTTAAATACATATTACAAGGAAGAGCAATGCCAATTAACTGATACAGGAACAAGGATGCACTTAATCATTAATATAATCATTCTAGTTCAGGGCAAACATCTGTCTTCTTAAATATGGTTTTAAAATGAAAGTTGAAGTTAACATTAAAAGGTCTTGCTGCATGTGTTCATGTCCAATGTTCTCAATTGAAAGACAATAGACAGGTAGACATCTGAACCAAAATGATGGTGTGCATTGTAACAATTACATAGCTAGCACTAGGACCATTTCAACCAAAGAACCAGAACATTTAGATCAAGGATTAACCAAACAGTATGCATCACACCCAAAAAAAACCAAAAAGCCTTTATGTATACCTTTAGGATCGCACTGAAAACTATTAAACTATTTCATAGACATCAGGAGCACATTATTTAAATTTGACCAGAATTTTTTTTTTAAATTTACATAAATTGACCAACTTCAAATTGCTCTGCAAATTTCAGGGCATCATCACCTGCAAATGTGGACAAATCAAACTAGGATGGCAAAATCTTATTTTAAAAGATGGATTAAAAACAGATTTTAAAGTGAAATTGAAAACAAATATCGTGTTTTTTTTTTTCTTCAACAAAACAGCATAGGTTTGCTGTGTGCTTTTTTTCTCTTTATGTTAATCAATTATGATACCATACAGTCAAAATTTCCCTAAAGACACTTTCATCCAGAACAATCTTCCTTTGGCTTAATTTACTTCTGACCAGTGGTAGGAAGCTTGCTTTCTATTAAAAAGTATACGTTTTTGATCTGAAACGGATTGCAACCTTAAGTATGCAGGGAACACATTTTATACATATACTTCCAAGAATGCTCACATCTCAAAAAATACAAACCAACAAATTCTAAATTCAAAAGGTAACTTAACATTTCACAATCACAAAAATGCATCAGTAATTGAGAGTAATCATTTCATGCCCACTAATGAGTTGCTTGGATATCAGCAATGGGTTAACTGGATAAACACATTAATGCTTTATGTTAAATTCCTTGCTTCAGTAATGTTACTTCTTAAATAATAAGAATATCTCCACCCTTGGTAGTCTGTATATTTCTCAACTACTCGCAATAAAGGCTTGCAATCTTAAATGAATTTCAAATTGATCACCAACACAGCATAAACAGGGATTGATGCTCAGCCATAAGATTCTACTATTTACCTGTGTTTTTTTGGGCTCTTTGTTCGAACTCTGTTGATTGCCCTTGCGAGACCTTCTCCGTCTGTGTTTGGGACTGTCAGACTTTGCTGCATTTTTACTTCTATCAGGATGGAAAAGACCAACTCGTTTTGTGCATCCCACATTATACCTAAACAAAGAAATATTCGTATATTTGAATGCTACTAGCATTTTGTAATCTTCTTGCACACTAAACTTATTTCAGTTGACCACATCTCCTTCTGTTTTACACCACAAGATGCGAGGAGAGAGAAAAAAAAAAAAAAAAAAAAAAAAGCCAGCTTTGATTATAAAGGTAAATACAAAAAGTGACAGTGAACCAAACAGGCAACCAGTCTGAGGTAGGAATGTAAATAAATTATCATTTTTATGTTAACATCTGTCCATATCGGAGCAGACCTAATACATTTGAGAACTGGGTTGGCCAGAGTACAAAGTACAGGTGGGCTAGTTTTTGTTTACATTGGTCTCCAATAGGTTGGATTACTGCAATTCTCTATTTCTTCGAGTCAGTCACAGTTCCTTATCTCATCTTCAGCAGGTTTAAGATGCATAAGCCAGGTTGTTAATAGATTCCCAAAAGAGGAAACATTACTCCTACCTTGACCTCTCTTCAGTGGCTGACTGTCAGGTTCAGAACAATGCTTTAAGTGCTTCTTTTTGTTTTTAAAGCACTAAATCTGGCTCCTTTGTATATTTCAGATATCTTTATCAAATATTCATCCTACAAGGAACTTGGACCATCTTCCCAATTTCTCTTATCAGTGAGGACATCTTTCCTCATAAGAAAACACACTCAAGTGTTTACAGTGGTTGCTCCTAAACTCTGGAATGAGTTACCTTTATTTATCAGACCTGCTTCGACAGTCCGGACATTTAAATCCCATTTAAAAAGGCACAACCTTTTTTCTTTGGCTTTCTAGGACACTGAATACTATTTTTGCTTTGCTACGGCTTGGAAGTCATTATGTTCTTTTAAGCTTCAGGGTGTGGAGACCAAATTGTATTGTCATTTGTTTGTAATTTTATTTATAGTGTTTTCATATCACAGTTTGTAATTTTGTTTTACTTTGTACATCATTATGGTGTGATTTTCCATTTAAAATGTGATTTAAAAATAACTGATTAACATTATATTATGGTTATTATGAAACTAAGCCAAGCATTAATTATTTGGGGCAAATTGCTCATAGTGTGTGAAATTAAAGATTGAACAGGGTGGGCAACAGGTTTATACTGTAATTGCTGCAAGAGAAAGGGGATAAATCTTGTTGAAAAAATACTGACAACATACCAACAGGAGGAACAACATATCAGATGTGGTCATAACATTAATGAATCCAAAATATGTAACTTATAAAAGGTGTTACAGGAGCAATTACATTCTGGGTACAACAGACTTTTGTGTAATGAAGCAATATTAGGTCACATGGCACAAATAACTAAATGTCACACATGTGAGCCTGCCACATCCACCTTGGTGGACAGACTGTCACTCGAGCAAAACACGGCTACACTGACAACTTCTCCATTAGCATGCAGAGATATGCAGTATAGTGCTACAACTTTTGAGAAGGGTGCAAATATGAGTGTACTCATTTAGTATATGCCAATCTCCAAGACAAATTCCAACACTAAGATATTATGTTTAAAATATATATTCACAGTTCAACAAAATTACCTGGGGAACAGGCTGAATATCTAAAAAGATAAGACTAGTGCACTAAATTAGAAACAGATGTATGAAAAGTATTTAAATACATCTTAAAAACTACTGGTTGCTAGATGTACTCTTCCTTATGAAGAACATTACACCAACAAGGAGATAATGTGCTGTTACCTTTTTGCACAAGCCATAGAACAAAACCTCTTGGACCTTTTGAACTTATAAGCAAAATCAACACGACCACACAGTTCACACTTCAGCTTTGGTGCATCCTCCTCCTCTTCTGGATTTTTGACCTCTGCTGAAATAAAATGAAATTTTCAGAAAAATACCTGGACTTCATTCAGAATACAACATAGGCACTGCAGCTCCGACTAGAGAATCCACAAAGTATACAACATCCTTAGATTTATTCTGTAAGTCAAGAGATTTTTTTTTTTTTTTTCCGCTTCTCTAACCAAAGGATTTCAAATCTGCAGTTACTGATAACATCTTTTACTCAGACATCAAAATCAAAAACCAGTCAAAATGAGGCACAACTGTGGATTAAAAATAAAATAACTTCTGAAATATTCATTACATGCAAACAAAGTTAACCCTTCAATCTGTTATATGGGACTAATAAAATTAAAGTAAATGCTACTCGTTTATTATCGCTACTAATCTATTTTCAAAAATAAAACACCATAAAATGTTACAAATTTATGTCTGATGTGATATAATACTTTAAGGCTTTAGACTTCTTCCATTCCTTTACCTTGTTGTGATGCATTCTCCATCTCTAAGTCAGTAGTGTGTGGTGAATTGTTTGAGGGTTTGTCAGAATCTTGCTGAAGCTTTTGCTTTTTCAAATTGTCAATAAGCAGTGCAGGACGACCCACCTAGGATGACAAATTTATATACATAAAACAATATTTTCTCTTTCATTCCTTGCTTTTGATTACTGCAAGAAAAGTCATTCCTTTGTTGAAAACTGTAAGCATGGCATTTGTGTGCAATTTCCTTCATTTAAAAAGGAAAAACTCTGCATATATGATATGATTAAAAAACGCATTTCCAGCACCTCATTAAACCAGCAACAGAAATATGTGGCAATCCCCATAAAGTGAACTTTTCACAGTATAATGTGAACAAGTGTACAACTGTAATCTTTACAAAATGTTGATAAAACTGTACCTGCAGACTCTGCTGCTTTCAATAATTAAGAGTGGTAACACTTAAAAAAAGCCAAAATAATAAAGACATTACTCAACGTGCCAGTGAAGCAGTTAATGAAATACAAGCCCCCCCAAAAAAAACCCCACTATGCTTTTAATTGCTGTGGCAGTTCCCAACTATATGAAAGTCATTTTCTCTATCTGCACTATTCTATCAAGTTTAATATGAAACACCTTAATTACAACATTGTTTAAAGCCCTCAGAAATCCTATCTTGGATCAACTGCACAACTGAACACATCATACCATCACCTTAAATGTGGAACACCTGCTTTATTGATACTATTTGCCACACCCCACTCCTTGCTGTGCATTTCCAAACATAAGAGACAAATTTAGTAAGACTGAAAATATAATCTATTTCCTAGAAAGTGAATTTACAAAAATAAACCCTTACTTTATTTTAGTAAACTTCCATTGTGGCTTGCAATGGGAAAAATGTACATCTAGCTAAAATACAACAGTATGCTACAAATACCCTCCCAGCTAATCCCTGGACTGCTACAGTTTTTCACTGCAGTGAAACTAAAAAGCAGCAGGTTTAAGACTATACTTGTTAATTGAACTCCTTATATGTTCCTACACTTACAAGGAGATGATAATGTGAGTTGTTACTTTGACAATTTTTTATGCCTGGTGTGAACAAGCATCACCAACTAATTAATACTTTTCCATTCACATCAGCCAACATAAATTTGATGTTTTTTTTAGGAACTCCATTGAACAAAAATTCTCTCCACTCTCACCAATAAGAAAAATACAATTAAGCATGGGATTTGTGTTTAGGCATAACTTTGTTTTTGACCACCAGAAGGCTTGAACAAAAACTGACAACCACAAGACAAAGTCTTCAGAGGATAAAATTGAAAGGAGTAGGTAAAAGTCTCCAAAGCTTAAGTATATTCCCATTTCCCTTAATGTTACACTTAAGATAAAGATTTTATATATATATATATATATATATATATATATATATATATATATATATAAAAACATTCTTCAAACTTATAGAAATGTTTAAACCTTCACTTAAACCAACACTTAAGGACAGCAAGACCAAGATGTCAGCTTTACTCGGAATGACTGGCAAAATTATGGTTTTGTAGTGGATAACTTAATTAACTTCAAACCACAATGTTGCTGGTTTAGCCCATGCCACTGAATCATTTTATGCATGTCAACCACTCTGTGCTGGCAGTGTCACAAATGTAATACAAAAATTGGTCTCTGGAATTTTGATCTTTCTTGTCACCTTGAGTAAATGCACAAACTAGAATAACTTTCAGATTTTAAATTATGTTTTTAAGAAATGACAAAAAGGCATTTAGTCTGTTGCAGATGGATAAACTAGAAGGCTGCACATTGTTCACTTCCCCCAGTTCAGAACATTAAAGTCCAAAAATGACAGGCATTGTCAGTGCTTCAAAGCCGCATGTGAACAAAACAGCTGCCTTCAAGTCTGCGTGAATTCACTCACTGGAAAAGGCTCAGCTCCTTCCTGAATGACGAAGCCCTCGATGACATGCGTGAGGATCTGAGGTTTGACGATGGCCTGGGGCGGCTTGCTCTCCCCGTTCTGTGGGGTGCTCCCGGGGACCGTGGACGTATTGTTCCCATTTCCTGAGGTCATATTTGGAGCGGGGCCAACACCCAGCTTCCCATTCGCCCTTTCTGGGCCTTTTCCTGGCGAGACAAGAATGGAAAGGATTTCAGTTAATGGAGGGAGGATGGGAGGCACTCCCTTCCGTGACCACCTGCGACCTGGCTTGCGGACAGCATGTAGCAAGCAGCTGCATGCGCGTCGCCGAGTGGGCTGGCCTTGCTGAGGCGCTGCCATTCAAATCCATGGCCTTAAACAAAACAATACAACACTAGCACACGTGAGATGAGGCCAGAGCACACCGGCGTCTAACAAAGGATCTTGGGAGCACCGCGCACAGCTAATAGCCAAGTAAACATAAGCGGCCATACTGGAGTACGTTTAAATGGACACAGCAAAGCGGTTAGCTTCCGCACCTCAGAACCACAGCACAGACTGATGACCGCGCCGCAAAGCAAGCCTGCGGTGTGCCCCCTCAGTCACGAGCGCACGTAAACAGACACGCATACACCTCGTTAGTAAACAAGCGCGCCACAACTTTCACTCCACAAACCGTTAGTCATCAAAAAGTCGTCGGACTTACCTGCTGTGGCGCCGGGGGCGGTAAGCAGGTAGTTGGCGGCGGCCCAGCCGTTCGCAGTGAAAGTAAATCCCAGAGCCGCATACATCCAGGGACGCTGCGGAGCTGCGCGGCAGAAGCCTTTGTTCCGTTGCGACTCGGAAAGAAATCAGCACGCAGCTGTTAGGCTGCTAAAACGGGACGGGAAAACCTGGACGAAAACCCATTACCACATCTAAAATAAACCGGTAAGCACAGAAAAAAGAAAGCGAGCACACAATGAAACCACAAAACTTAGTGTTTGTTCACACCCGTTTGATCCTCACCGCCAGTACTAATCCTCTTTGTACGAAGGAACTGAATAGGAAACACGGCGACATCACGATTGGCCCGCTGAGCAACCAATGGCATACAGTGACGCAATTGCCACACGAAAGAGCATGCGCATAAATCTGCTTTGAGGGCGGAGCAAAATGATTCTTTTCTGCCGTACATGTTTACCACACGACTTTACTTTCCAAGCTTCAAAGGTTTCAGAAACACTTGGAATCGGCATGTTGTTAAGTTATTTTATGTTCAATGTGTCTGTTACGAAAAGGACGTCCTTTCGCATTTACGCGCGTGCTTTCCGACAGCCTGTTATTGTCTTGGGTCTGCTTTTGTTAATATAAAGCTTTGACAACGCTGACACAGAAAATCTACATTAAGTTGACTGACCATTCTGCTTTCGTCTAACTATTGCATATTTTGAGGACCGTTTGGGTGCTGTTGAGTGTGTGCGTTTGCCTACATGTGTTCGTGTCGCGGCCGGGGTAGGTTCCCGTTTTAAGTTCAATGTTTCCTGGGTAGGCCTCTGCGCCCCTGCAGTCCTAAACCTCGATTTAACAGGTGCCACAGATAAATGTGCGGTCAATAGAATCTTTAGACACAGGAAGAACATGGAATGTGAACCCAGATTTAATTTTTACGAGGTAGCAGTGCTACCACTATGCCGCCCTGCTTTAAAGCAATTCACTTTTCAAAATTTAGCATTTGTCTTCCTTTCCCATGAAACTCAGCTTATTAACATAGTGATTTCCATCCAAGTCCTTTCCAGCTTTGCCTCATGTTATGCAGTCATCAGTTATGTCTTAATCCTGTAAATGATCAAATTCCTTACACAGCTTGCCTGAAGTTTATCCCCAAAGGCAAGAGACTTTAAGTGAGTTGCAAAATGACGACAGAAAAATTAATGTCTTCTGGATTGTAAAGCAGATGACTAATGAAAAACAGGATACAGTGGGTGTGAAAATGCCGAAGGGAACAGCACTACTCATAACAATGGGAACAACAACGTATGAAAGAAGTACATAGAGAGGTTGAAGGATAAGGCCAGTAAATGAATTAAAGATGTTGGTTGTGAGAAAACTGGCGGGCTAATTAGTAGGTTCTCTAAACAGAGCCAAAGACTAGGAAAGGCAAAGCAGTGAGCCTAACCACAGTGCTGTCAAAAAATGGCTCCTAATATCTGATCCACTACAATGTGTTAAAAGGCAGGATTTTAGAACTTGAAAAATATGGGAGATCATTCTAGTGTAAAAGGTCTTAGACTGGAGTGTTGAACTTAATGAGCCAAATGTGTGACAGGTAATGAAAATGAGTATATTAGAACATAAAGAAAATCTTCTCAGTTGCATTTCTGTGAAAGGTCAACAGATGCACATACTGTAGAGCAAGAAGGAGGCTATGCCCTACAACACACGGTTTAAGAGAATGATTGGCCTTTCAGTTGTCCATAGCCCCATGACACACTTTGATAGATGTAGCATAAAACCAGAACATCTGATAAAAAAGTCAGTGTTTACATTAAGCACTTAGGAAGTGAGACAGCAACACTAACCACTGCAACACCACACAATATTTTAAAATAATAAAAAAAATGTCCTTGCTGAACAGATTATCCAGGTAAATACAGGTATATTTCACTTTCTTTTTCTTGGACATCTTTAATATATTATCCTGAAATTAACACCATCTATCTGGACTTTGTTTTAAAAATGTTTGTAGTTAATTGCATGGAAGAGACATTCCAGCCAGTTCTTTTAGCAGTATAGTCTTCCTGTTAAACAGTTACAGCAAACTTGTCCTTGAAATGGTTTGTAGTTTGCCCTGATTAAATAAAAATTTGCAGTTGATGGACCTCATCCTAATTTATTTTGATTTAATTTCCTTGCCTAGTGAATGCTAGTCTAGTACAGATGTCCAGATTAGCTGGGCACATTTGGCTTTATTTAATATGCATATCTTTATCAAGTTAGGTAACATGGCGACATAGTGGTTAATACAGCTGCTTCATGGATCTACAATGCACATTCAAATTCAGTATCAAGACTTTAGGGTGTATGGTGTGTGTATTTTTCTGTGAGAATGCTGGTTTCCTCCCACCAGTTAAAGATGTGCATAGCTGGTTAATTGGGGACTCTAAGTTGGTCCAGCGTGGGTATCTTTTAAGTTGGCCCTGCCTACACTATACTGGCATCCTAGCCAGGGCTGCTTCCTGTTTTATGTATGATTCTGCCAAGATTGGATATGAGAATTGTATAATACCCTGTTTGAGAATATTTTCAAGCTACAGTTTCCTTAATACTAATAAACCATCACATATATTTGTTAGCACATAGCACTTCTGCTCACTTCAATTACAAAAGTCCACTAAAGAGGTGTTCAGAAGGAAATGTTCATTGTAAGAAATATGATATACCTCCAAACAGACATCTAGCAAAAGCTAGTAGAATCAGAAATCTCTCCCTTGCACAATGCAGATGTCTGAAAGAAATCATTATAGCAGAAAAGCCAAAAAAAAAAAAAAAACACCTGCCTGTGCTGCATATGTTGTTTGAGGCATTTTTTAAAAAATATACCTAATAGAACATTTGTCTCATCATTTGTTAAACAGTCTAGAGATTCCTCAATCATGTTTTTCTAGGCCAATACTAATCATTGATATGTTACTGGATTGGCTGATTCCATTACTTTTTTTCTTCATCTCTTTAAAAATCTTTTTACATTGTGCTCATACATAACTAGACACAGAGAGGCCTTGTGTTTTATATTAAACTAGCCATGTACGCCCAACTACGTTGCGCGTGTTAATGTTGTCTGTGAAGGGCTCCCTGTTTAAACGCGGCTGCCAGTCGTGAACTGGGCCATTCGTCGCACAGCATTATGGTTTTTATAAGGGAAACAAAATTACAAAAGAAAACCCTTGGATATTGATTCGATAGGAACGGCCTACTTGGAATCACTGTCCGAATCGTAATTATGTGGTGGTATAGGAGCATTTCTGCTTCTGTCTGTTTACAGTCCATCTCGTTTTCACGATGCTGTCGTTTCCTCTCACGATCTCTTCTCAACCTTTCTCCAATCTCGCTGGTTGCTTTGTGGCAATCCAAAGAGTAAGGCAATATACACGGAGCAATGGTTATAAAAGGGGGACACATAGGTATCGAGGCTCTTTAAAGCATAAATAGGGATCACTTCACTGACATGTGAGCAAGCCACGGTACAACTGTGAGACGCGCAGCACTCGTAGGCTACAACGTAACAATAATAATTTCCGGAATGTGCTGTTACGTTGTCATTCATTTTACCCACTTTCTTTCTTTCATTCATATGTTACATAGGCACGTACCTTTTATCTTCGGCAATCTCATTCTTTAACCAGGCCTCAGGAGCTAACCAGCGTAACACTGTCCACCACCCCTTTCGTTATTCCGGCCCATTGTTGACATCCGTGAGTAACAACAACGTACTAAACTGGAAGGTGGTCTACACATGCATGGAATTCGCGGACAAACAAAGATCAAGATCTAAATAAAGATCTCTTTAGTTAATTTAAAGCACAACAAGTTGTTTAGTTTGAATGTCTGTGTTTTGAGGTGTGACTGGAGTACTACAGTCTTCAGTAGTATAAGCCTGGAGGAGATTCTTAATGCAATGCCTATGTTTTAGCTGTCTCTCTACTGCTATCTAGTGCTTCTTCTTCTAATTCATTCGCGGACAAACAAAGATCAAGATCCAAATGAAGATTATATATAGAGATTGTTAACCTTAGTATTTGTATAATCAAACTATATACCACAAGTGTTACCTGTCCTTTTTTTAACAAAATTAAATTCTGTAGTCTTATTGTTCAGTGACCATAAAAATACTAAAATAAAATTCCCTTACAATACATTCTGTACATTATCCAATATATAGAGAAAATATTTATCCATAAAACACATTGTATTCAAGAAAATAAAATGCTTCTTATAATTATAAGCTGTCATGTTGTTTAATTTCTTCTGTAATGTTACTTATCTTAACTAAAGCTTAATTAAAAAAATATATAGTTTTCAGTTTCTCTGAAAAAAATATATGCACATCTCACACATTGATTAAATTAACTGATACTAGCAGTTGAACAGTACTTCAATGTAAACACACATGCACTTACAGGTTTTAATAATTTTTAGATAAATTTCACTACAGCATTTCTACTGTTAAAATACACATTTGCTATAGTTATAGTTTTTTTTTGGTTTGTTTTTCCAGTATACCTGCTAATCTTTCCTAATTCTTGAGGTGTAATTTATAAACATGGATTACCATTTCAATTATATACTTGTTTCTTACCAAAACTTATATATACTGTGTATCAGGATGCCCTTCTGATAAAAGGACCAGGTGAGAGGACATGTCCACAGCAATACCTCTCCCAAAACATGAGAGGGCAACCCCCCTGGATTGCATCGGGGCCACGGGCTTGGAAGCTCAACCCTGCTGGGGCCTGTGGCCACCGTCAGGGGGAGCCTGGACAGTTACGCAGCCCTGGACTGCAGGACTTGGAGAGTACCTGAAGCACTTCTGGGTGCACTATAACAGAGGTCGCCTCACATCGTTCAAGGAGCCAGAGTCTGGTGGTCGAGGACAATGCTTGCTGAGAGAGGAGTAGCGTCGGCAGAAAAGAGGGAGAAGGGACTGAGCTTATTTGTTGGTGATTTGTGCACTGTGTGCTAAAAAGGTATAAAAAGTGTCTTGTTTTTTCACTTGTGTGGTCTGGGTACGGGGAGCAATACGGCCATCGTTATTTTCCACAGTATATACTGTATGACACACACAAGCAAATAATAAACACAACACAAACATAAATAAAAGTCAAAAATCTACTATGTGTTCATAAGATGTTAATCAAGCAGATAAAAGGCTAACATGCTTACCAAGTTTATAAGTAAAATAGACCAATTTTGTTGTTAAGCTAACAAGCCGATTGTTTACTAAGCAGCAATTTCAAATTCTTCTTTACCTTTCCTTTATCTAACTGAAAATGTCATCTGCTGTACTTAACACAAGCTCGCTCACTATTTAAACTCAGACAAGTAGTGTATGTTTTAATTAAAGGACAAAATTAAAAGGTCTCAATTCATCAAAGTAGCTTTTCTTGCCAATTGTCTAACTGCATAGGACAACTCCTACAATTTGTTTTTCTCAGTTTATTACTCCACTTTCTTTAATGTAAAGACTAACATTCTAATCTCCTTTCTCTCTGGTAAAGTCTGCTTTACTCCGCCTGTTACAGGAAGTTCATAGCAAAAAGTGATGTGCGCTAGCTCAACTACCATAATACCTTGCATAAAGTAGCACAACAACTAAATTACTGTAAACTTTAGTAATCACCAGTTGAGTCTTTTGTAGTGAAAATTGTCCTATTTAGGTAAGTGGCAGATCGAATGGAGCGTTGCAAAAAAATACAGACAAGTTGAAATGGATAAACAAAGTATCGGATAACAATGTGAACATAACAAGAGGTAGTGTGGGTTCTGCTGGTAACTTGTTATTGTTCTTTTTATACGTAACAGTAAGAAATATTCACTGTTGAACATGAAACAAAAATACAACACCTTTAAAAAAACATAACTGAAAAGAAGCTTAGAGAGTCCTGCACCTCACGTGTATTTACTGCAGAAATTTCCAACTCTATCTTTTTCATGACAGAGTGTTTCAGGCTTTTAATACGGCCAGACATATGAACAGTTTCACCTCCCATTCAAAAGTGATGCATGTTAGGGAAATTGTCCTGTTTTTGTTCAAATCTTGCTTCATTCTCAGTGATGCTGGAATAGATCCTGGTTAACTCTTTATTAGAACTAAAACTCAGAAAATAGATGAACAGTACCTCCCAACATAATGGATATATAAAGGGGGAAAACATACAACACAGGTATTCTTAACCGTTTAAGTGGAAAAGTGCAAATTTTTGCTATAAAAGGAATATATTAGAACACTAATATAATTACCTCACCCATATCACCACAAAAGTTTTTGTAATATCAAGAAAATGCCAGTATTGGCAGAGCTTAATTTTTCTCACTCTTAGGCAAGTGCCATAATAATACTCTAAACAAAGGTGCACTAATTTACAAATGACCAAGTGTCATCCCTCAGAGTTTTTGTTCCTGAGGTTTATCCAATCTATGTTTTCTTTTTTTGTTCCCTTTAGTCATTTAATTTACTCTTCTAAGAGTTACAATATGTTGCTCCAACATCATAAGTGCTTAAGTCACAAAAGGTTTTACATCTAAAAACCTTCTCATCAGCAGAAATGATTTTACATGTCTTTTCTATACTAGAGAAGAAAGATCTCATTGGACAGTACCAAAGAGCTGATTAAAAGTAAGAGAAAGGCACTGTGTGGCAGAGGGGGATTTACCATATTTTAAAGCTTTCACCTCAGGGCGCCAAGATTGTAAACTAGTAAACCTTCTAGGGACCCTGCAGCTAAATGTGGTAAAAGAGGCTTTATGTGGATTAAGGGAGGATTAAGGAGCTGGGGTCAGCCAGTGCATTGTTTATGTAATTCATTTTAATTGGCAGAAGTCTAGTGGGGTCACCATGGGGAACTGGAGCAGCCAGCTCACAACTGTCAGCAGTTATTCTCTCATTTGCTTCAGAACTCCGAGTAGAGCTGAAGGCTGGCATCATCCTGAGCATGCAAAAAAAAAAAAAAAAAAAATGTATTTTGAGACTGAGCAGAATCTCTGCTAGCACTGCCTTGTGCAATACAAGGTTATAGATCTCACAGATATGGGAAATCAAAGAATGCAGAAATAAAACATGTACTTTTGGCACCAGGGAGAAAGATGTAAAACTTCTGCAGCTCTTTAGGGAATCGTTAAGAATTAAAATTAATTTCAAGGTAAACAAACACTTCCTCCCTAGTTCAGCATTCATAGAAAACAGAAAAGGTTTTGGTGGGAAAACCAAAGGGTGGGGCAGGAAGAAACAATCTCACAAATCCCCTACATTCTGCCTTAACCTGCATTTGGAAATACACAGCAAACATTTTAGGAGCACACATGCTCATTTTGCAAGTTCTAAAGCAGAAATGAATGTGCCTACCAGACTACCATATATCCTACAAGGCAGAAAAACACCGTCCACAAAAGCTAATGCATTCACCTTGCTTCTTTCCCTGCTACATCAACGGCAGAAGCCCCATAATCCATTTGCCTAATTGGAGTCAATGCTGTCATGGACTTATCAGGGAACGAATAGGACAATAGGCCCTGGACGATGACAGATTTGCCCTTCCGCTTGAAGGGAGACGAGAACAGAGAAGCCTTTTTTGTCAGCTGTCTGGCAGCCGTTCAGAAGATGGGGGTGCAGGCCAAGGCTCAAAGCTCTGTGAGTAGGTCAATGAAAGGCGTAGCTTGTGCTCTTCTGTGCATAAAAGCACTGCATCATCATCATCACGGTCAACACTGACACTCTGCAGCAATTTTATCATGTCCAAGAGTCAGAGCTGCTTGGATGATAAAAAGCATTATAGAGATTCAATTGGAGGTGAAGCGGTGAGATGTCCAGTTATGTTATATACCCAATAATAATTAGACATTGATTGTGTGACCCTGCTTAGGAAAACTGGTTTATGACGGTTGCGGAATGGATGATTCACTTAAAAATATGACAGCATCTTATTATGATGAGTGTATTTGTCATTTTACAAATGAGTTACAATATTTTTTTAGTTATCACCATGCTGGACAGTACTGTGGTAGTGTTTAGCACTGTTGTGTCAGCGTTCCCAATCCTAGATGAAAGCACTGCCTGAGGAAAGTTTATAAATCCTCTCTGTGCATGTGACCAGTTTTCTCCAGGTTGTCTAACTTTCCACAAAAATCCAAAAGACTTGCAGGTTAGGCTAATGAGCTAATGAGGCACAATGAGCCAGTGTGAATGAATGTAATCTACAATGTTCAACATTTTATTCAGGGCTGTTTTCTACCTTTCCTCCATTATGGTGAGACAGGCACCAGTTCCTACTGAATCTAAACCATGTAAGCAGGCCAGAAAATGGATGGATATACTGTGTTGTTAGAAAATGTAAATATATTTACATTTTAAATTAAAATATGTGCACCTTTTTACAATGACTAAGCAAACCTTGTTGCCAGAGTTCTCATTTCCTCACAACAAATGTGGAAGATTAAGGATATGAAAAATCCACAGTATAATAAGCATATGACACAGCTATTTAGGAATACTTAAGCGTGTGAAATCTTGAACATGTTTCTTCTTAGGTAATTACAAACCTGGGAAATTCAAAGTGACCAGAGACTAAGCTTTATATATAGTATATATGGTTATGTAAAAAAAAAGAGGAAATTTAGCCAGCACCCTTGAAAACTACAAGCCAGTTTTGCTTAACATTACAACTTTGTAAAATATTTCAAGCAAATGTAAAAGAAGAGGGAGATGTAGCTAACCAATCCCAGTGTGGAAACTGACAATGCAGGCTACAACAGGGGAGATCTGATTTAACTAATTTTACAGGAACATTACAAGGAAGCAAGCAAAACATTTGATAGCAATTCTACAATGATATTACACTCCTTGATTTTTGAAAATTTTTTGCTTCTACGCCTTGCAAAAGTTTAACTGGTAGGGATTCAGGGTATAGTGAGCAAAACTGGTTTGATACAAAAAACTGCAAAGTTTGCCATTCTCTCTTTTTCTGTGTGGCTTCATCTGAGGACTATGGTTACTGAATACGCCTTAAGGCATGCATGTTAGGTTAACTGGCAATTCTAAACAGGGCCTGAATGAACATGTGGGTACAAGCAAGTGTGCTTTGTGATTGGGGTTGTCTTCAGCTCCTGTTTTGCCTGCTTATTGCAATACAGGACATCGATGTGCTCAAGCCTCTTCTGTACAGTACTAGATGAAAGGTGGGAACCAGCACTAGATTAGACACTAATCCATTGCAGGGCAAAAATTCAATATTCAGTTGTACTTGGCCAATTTAGAGTCACCAGGTCAGTTGAAGAAACCTGTTTGGAATTGTAAGAATGTGCCAGCTCCAAAGAGTCTATAATTGGGCCAGGATTTGAGTCTCCATCTCTAGGACGTTTGCAGGTTCACCCCGTATCTATGCGAGTTTTATCCACAGTTACTGCAGTATTTCCCGGACATCTTAAATATGTGAATGCTATGTAGACTGGTGAAATTAAACTGGCCCAATGTGAGTGAGAATGGGTGCATTTTGTGAGTGTACCATATAATGGACTGGTGTTTTATCCTGTCTTAATTCCAACCTTGCTTCAGGATGGGGTCATTCCCCTCCTTCTGATTAAATGGGAGCAGGTAGTGGATGGATGCATATAAGTATATATACTGTATATTTATAAAGCACTATATATGGTGGGATGACATTGTGGCAGTGATAAGCATTGCTGCTCCATGTATTGTATTTGTATTCCAGGGCCATTTGTGTGGATTTTGTACATTTTCCTAGGTTTGGGCAAGTCTGCAGGTTTCTTTAGGTCATCTAGTTTTGCTCCCACATCCCCAAAGATGTGCATACAGGTTAAATGGCATCTCTACATTGGACCAGTATGAATGTAGGTGTGAGTGCGCATTTGTCTTGGGATGGACTGGTGCTGTGTCTTTGTTTGCCTCTTGCACAGCACCTAGTGCTGCCAGGTAGGCTCCTCTCCCAGGAATCCCGACTTGCATATCGGAATTCCTAGTAGATTTATATAATTGTTCATTAGTTGACAGTGCAGAGAAGAGATTAATGCAAACAGGATACTGACTTATGTAATATCCACATAGCATGTGTTCAAGTCAAATATACACTACCGGTCAAAAGTTTTAGAACACCTCAGCCTTTTCAGTTTTTATGGAAATGTGTGCAGTTTAATGTCTTAATGTGTCATGAAATAAAAGCATAGAACACATAAAACAATGGCAAAAAAATAAGTCAAGCAATCATTACGTGTGTAAAGTTTGATTGAAATTTCTGATTCATCAAAGTAACTACCTTTTACTGATATAAAAGCCAAACTGCAGTGTCCCTTTTGATTCAGAATGCCAGTCACTCTATACAAGTCACCAACTCTGTCTCCAAAAGAACCCTAGACCATCACACTTTCTCCTTCATGTCACTCACTGAGGAACAATTTGTTTACCAACATGACAGCATAAAAAAACACCCTATGTGACGAACCGAAGATTTCAAATATTGATTCATTGGTCCATAAGACTTTCTTCCAGTCTGCAATAGTCCACAGCCTGTATTTCAAAGCCCTATTTTGTCCTTTAAGGAATGGCTTTCTTACTCTCACTCACCCTGTCAAATCTGCAGCACAAAGTCTCCTCTTCACAGTAGAAACTGAGACTTGCTTTTTTCAACCTGCACTGTTAAGCTGTGCTTGAAGCTCTTGTGCTGTGAGGTGTCTATCAAGCAAGCAGCTGACCCCCTGAAACATGTCTTCTGATTGGGTTGTGACTTTAGGTTGGCCAGATCTCTTCCTATCAGAGTTTCTTCCAGTTTCCAATTGCCTTTGGATTGTGTAGGACACCACTGTACTCACTGACACTTGGGATTTTTTTTTTTTTTTTTTACAATTTCTCTAAATGAAAGGTCTATACTTCAAAGGGTAATAATGCTCCATCTCATTACATTTGCTAATTGTTGTTTTCTTGCCATTATCACTTTCTACAGTGTATTATTGTCCAAGTGGTACTTTAGAGGGTATAGTCCACTCATCCATCCATTATCCAACCCACTATATCCTAACTACAGGGTCACGGGGGTCTGCTGGAGCCAATCCCTGCCAACATAGGACGCAAGGCAGGAAACAAACCCCGGGCAGAGCGCTAGCCCACCACAGAGAGGGTATAGTAACAGTATATTCCAACTCTGCTTTAAGACAGACCGAGGGATTTTAAGTAATCAACAAAAGTTGGGATACCTGTGTAAATTGTTTGCTTCAACTTGCAAGGCTTAATTTACTTTAACTGCTGTAGAACATCTGTACATTGTAACATATTAGTTGTTCCCTGAAGAAGGCCCATTTGTATCTCAATATTCTGAGATTTGATTTTTTCTGTTTATGCTAACCTAAACTTTAAATCAAAACTTCTGGCAGTTTACTGCTTACCTTTTCCCTCATTTTAGGTCATCCCTTGCATTTCAACTGATAAAATTTGAAGGTGTTTTAAAACTTTTCACCAGAAGTGCACCATGCTTTACCTTTACAATGTATTTCTGAAATGTGGAATACTCAATAAATGTCTAGTCTTCTTATTGCATAGGGATAACAGCACTAGAAAAAGTTTTGGGAAATTCTGAAAACCAAAATCTTTTCATTTTAAGCAAATGATAGTTAAGACTGGAATTATTTGAATGGATTATGAGAATAGGCAAGGCAGCTTCCAGGGGCTACTTTGAAATAAATGTTTTGCTATGAATGTGGTGGCAGAAGTGAAGCCTGCTTAAAAGTAAATTTTGAACAAATGTTAGAAAATTGGTTTGGCATGGATCCAGCATCAATGCCATCTTTGTCTATATGAGTTTTTCTCCAGGTAATCTAGCTTTCCTCTCACTTCCCAAAAGATGTGGATGTTACGTTAACCATAGATTGATCCAGTTTGTTTGTGTGTGTATGTGTAGGCTCAGCAATGGATAGGCACCCTGTCCAGGTTAGGCCATGCCTTTCACCGTGATGATTGTTTCCAACCCTTATAGTCCTAAATTGGATTAAACAGGTTTGAGAATGTCATCTAAACTTTAAAATTATTTCTTTACACAGAGAACTGTACATGTAGAAGACATGTTACTGTGCCAAGCTGTTTTGGGCTAAATGTGCAGTTTTCTTCAACCATTTTCTTATGCTCTTATGACTATGTTTAGTTACAATAGCTGGTAAAGAAACAACACTGATAATAAGGTGAGACCATAATAGATTACTTCCTTATTAGTATCATAAAAAAATATATCTTTCAACTAACTTTACCAGCAATACACAATGGTGCTTGAGGCTTTTCTCAGTTTGACTGACTCAACACAATACGTTTGCCTCTCCATTAATCTTGATTTTCTCACTTTATGCAGATGTTTCTTGTCCACACTGAAAGAACATCTCAGTCACAATGCTATTAATTTGTAAAATACATAAATCTAAAAATGGCTTATAGGATTGGGAGACTGCTGTGGGTATATGAATTCTGTTCTTCATGTGTCTTTTACTTTGTCCACAGTGGAAAAAGCAATATTATTTTTAAAAATATTTGTTGCTTACTAATAAAATTGGGCAAAGTAAATTGACAACTTAAGTACTATCTTTGGGGACGAGGGATACATTTTCAGTATAGACTTGCTTTTTATACCAACTAACCAATGAATCTTACCTTTAGCAACCCTGCCCTGGTATAATAAGACTTTTTGATACTACTGTATATAGCAATATCAAAATTAATATCCTCATGATTAATTTCCTTGTAAGAGGTAGAAGGAATTTTAGTCATCCACTAACCCTAAGCACCCGACACCTGAAACTTGATTCAGGCAGTGAGGAAAAAAAATGTAATGCAGGTTGACAATATCCTGGAGTTCATCTCCACAATATGCCACCCACTGCACTGAGAAATATTGTACCTCCAGACAAGCTAGGGGAACTACCAAGTGTAACAGATGACAACATAAGCAGATCTGACAGCAATAAAGAAGGCATCACAGACTTGTGGGAGTGGAAGAAGACAGTAAAGGAATACATTAGATTAGAGAAACCTTTTTACACAGTTCTGTGGGCAGAGATTAATCTGCTTGATAATTTGGAAAACAGATTGGCGTTTGGATTTAAGGTTGGCCAAGTGAGGCAAACAGACATGACACAGCTTGCATTTTACTCATATTACTCTTTCAATTTCTGGCAAACTTTTCAAAAATCTAAAAAAAAAAATACTTAAGCTTATTTTGCTTTTGACTATATGCAGTCAACAATCACCTCTGTGCACTTCAAATATTCTCACCATGCGAGCAGGGGTCAACAACATACTCCCGCTGCTCTCGGAAACCTTGCTGAACAATATGTTGTTTGGAGAAGACAAGCAAAAACTAACCCAATGTTGTGCTCTTCATAAGCAACAAAACATACTACAAGATGTCTAAAGCAACAATTAATCCTTCACTAATCCAACCAATTGGCACAGGGTACCAGCGTTAGTGAAAAGAGGCAACCAAATGGTCTGAAAGTTACCTGGAGAGGACTTGTGCTGCTCTGCAGGTTCAGACACTGGTTGCTGGTCAGCTCCCTCTTTCTCCTCTCTCGGCATTCCGTTCTCCTTGGATTCTCCATCCTCTGATGGCCTTTGGGGCTACATTGTAATAAATGAAACACACCCATATGAAGTTACTAGGTCATGTAGAACTGACAGTCAGATCTCCACCCACGTGCAGAGACTTCCAAATATGGCCCAAACTTGCTTTCAGAGGTCCCCCTGACAACTGACAAGGGGGTAAAATTTGCCCATGCCAAAAGACCCCACCATTTCTGTTGTTCCAGCTGGTTAATCTCCCATATTTTGTTATTTTTGGTTTGCTTTACAAAATGACAGCAGCCTGCCATCACACTACCCACAGCTTCTTCTATAGCCTCGACTGGGATCAGGAATCAGAAGAATACCCCTTAGAAGAAGACGGAGAGTTCTTCATGGTTTATTGTACTTCATAGGAGTAAGGAAGCACCTGTTCAGTGGTTAATGCAAGCTGAACCCACCTACAGCAAATGAGTAATGCACTACATCTGCAACAGTGTAGTATTATATTAATTGGCAATTCCATAAGAAACACCTTAGGTTGTTTAATAACACATAGGTAATGACCAACACTCTATTCTTTATGGAGGCAAGCGTAGGGTCTACACTGTGGCAAAAAAAAAAACAAAACTTGTAGCTCAACATTTGCTCTGTCCCTTTTCCCACCAGACACTACCTGTGAGCAAAAATATCTGCATCATTTCTTACCGCAAGTGGAGTTGGCTGGATCTGCAGGTTGACAGCTGCCACTTGCACTGGTTGCTGGCTCGGCTGCATTAGCTGAGAAGGTTGGCTCAAAGTGGTGGTTTGTCCATTATGGACGAGAGCTTGAGGTCCTAGTGTAGAATGGAAGATGGCCACTGGTGAGCTGGGTGCAGCAGATTGTGGGGCAGGTGGCTTGGGCAGCACAGGGATAGTGCACTGCTGGCTCTGGGTTGAGGCCTGAGGAGCTTGGATAGTGAGGGCTTGTACTGGCTGGGCCTGAGTTAGAGGCTGGATGGAGGCAGAATGCAGAAGCGTTGTTTGGGTTCGCTGTGGGATTTGCTGTGGTTGCTGCTGCTGCTGTTGTATCACAAACTGCTGCTGCTGCTGCTGGATTTGCTTCTGCTGGTTTTGAAGCTGCTGTTGCTGGATCAGCTGGTGAGGCTGTATCTGGGTGTATGCTATGAAGCACATAAAGAAGAAAAAAAAGGCCATCACAAACATAACTCCATAGGGATCATTAAGCTCCACCTGTAGCATAACAAGAGTGCTTATGATGCACCCTTTGGGACATTGTTCAGAAAATGATCAGTAGTTACATGTGGGTCACCAATTACTACCTTTCCCTAGACAACGCAAATCCCTGATGCTCCGGCTTAGTTCTGTAAGATGGCAACCAAAGCTGTTCCTGGTGGTGTAAGAATGGTCAGAAAGTTTGCATGTGTTGACATCTGTGTACAAGGTGAAGGGTCATTTCTTCCCCCTGATAAGGTTTGCTTTTTCTGCCATTCCAGATGTGAATGCACATAGTTGGGGGATTGAGGGCAAGTGTCAGAAGGCAATTTGCCTTTTTTTTTTGCCTTTTTTCAGCCTCGCTTTCTACACATGCTTTAAATACCTGATGTGGGACAGATGTTAACTTATAATTTTAAATCATATTTTATGCCCTGGGGTGGAGAGGTAGAGCAGTGCATATGTTTTTACCTTAGCCATGCTAAAAGGCCCCACTTAAAAATTCTGGACAGGGATAGCAGTTGGTTTATTTATTTATTCTAAATATTTGCAACAACTCCCATACATTAGGTACTGAGAGCTGACATCCAGGGATACCTTTTGGAAACAGTTTTCTGTAAGTAATGTAGACAAAACCCAGCCCTCCTGTAAACAAAGCAGTGCACCCTGGTGCCCATCTCATTAAATGAGAATGCTGGCGCAATCACCCCAGTTACATACTCTTTGTTTGACCCTGAGCAAGTCACTCCAACAAAATATGGAAACAATTGAATGATTGGATTAAGCATTTTGGACTGGTGCTCACTACAAAAAAAGCTTTAACTAAAATAACAGGCTAATTTCCTTTAATAAGAATGAGACAGTTTATTTTTTAAAGTGTTTCCACATGATGGAATACCAGCAGGAGTCTAATACACACAACGCTATTTTCCTTTTTTCTAAACTGGGGTGGGCTGGCAGCACCAGGTGACATGGTGGCACATTCGTTAGCAATTCTGCTCTGTTGCACAAGCACTTGTCGGTATTTGTGTGCCCTATGATAAAATAACTTGCCACCTACAGTTAATTTTTGCCTTGCACCCCCCTCAAGGAAAAAGTAGTAAATGGCAGGTTTAGATGATAATAATCTGCAACAATATGCAGAGACTTTATTGTTATTTCCTATACTATGTGGGACGTACAACATCATGGTGATTACAACTGCTGCCTGTGTCTTGCTTTGAAATCTCAGCAAAGACACTGTCCATGGAAACTGGAGTTTTTCAACAATCAAGTTGCGTTTCTCCAGTTATCTTTCAAATTTTTAAAATGTGTACACTACCAGTCAAAAGATTTAGAACACCTCAGTTTTTCCATTTTTTCTTCACATAGTCTGTTCCATCTCTACTTTAAGACAGACAGAGGAGTTTTAAGTGATCAACTGAAGTTAGGGGACCTATGCAAATTGTTTGCTTCAACTTGCAAGGCTTAAATTACTTTAATTGCTGCAATTGTTGTAACCTATTAGTTGTTCCCAGCAGAAGGCCCATTTGTTAATATTCTGAAATCTCCTTGTTTCAGTTTCTGCTAGCCTAAACTTTAAATTTAAACCTCCGGCAGTTTACTGCTTACCTTTTCACCATTTCAGGTCATTCATTGCATTTCAACTGATTACATTTGAAGAAAAATTGGAAAAGCTGAGGTGTTCTAAATCTTTTGAGTGATCATTTAGGCAACCTTTAAAGGGTATTCAAAACTGGCTCTCTGAGTTTGCCATCTAACACACTGGCAATCCATCCTTAGTTGGGTTCCTGCTTTGCATTCAGTTCTGCCAATAAAGGCTCTGACCCAAAGCAACCTTATATTCAAATGAATTGGTTCAGAAAACAAATGAATTAGGTAAAAATGTGCCAAGATTAAAATAAAACCTAACCTAGACTTCGTATAAACTGTGGACCTTTTGGTTAGCCAAAAGTAACAGAAGCTTCAATCCTAGTGCACACCTGAACAGACCTTTTAATTCTTTTTATTTTATGGTGGGAGGATATGTTCAGGTCAGCAAGAGAGCAGAAAATTCCCACTTCCTTAGCATCATTTTCAAATTAGGCTTCTGCTGGCAGGCACACAGATTCACACTCTCCTAGTTTAGAATAATGTTTGTGTCAAGTCAAGGCACCGACCGACACGTGTCTTATTTGTTTCTTACCCACAACTTGCACAACATACTATGTAAAAAATTCCAAAGACCTGCTAAATTGCAGTGTTCCCAAGCTCTTGGAATCTTGTGCAACAATCCCACAAGACATCATTAAACCGCGTGAGAATGGAAAAACCACAGAAATCTTAGCACTCGTGCGACTCCGCTCAACTACTCTTTTTTGCTTTCCTCCACAATTTAATAGAGTGAACTGCAGGTTTGTGAGTGAGTGCAGGCTTGTGACACTGACTGTTCTAAAGCATACTAACTTGAAGAATCACAAGGTTACCGGTATGGACGGGATGATCATGCTTCATTTTACGATAGATTTTAAGAGCTGAGGTGTGATTCTACATTATGGGGTTAGCATTTCATGGCTCTCTACTAACGCAGGCTGTACACATTTGTACATTAAGCATTTACACTAGGCATTGCCTGAAAGGTGTTACTGGGTCAAGTCATTCCCATTTTCTTATTCCACAGTCTAATTCCTTTATTGTAGCCTAAATTGTTTAGTGTTTAGGGTGTAAAGGGTGTCTGCCAGTTTACCGATCCTCTGCTTGGCATACTATATTTCCACATTTCATGTATTTTATTGGAGGTTGTGCAAACCTGTTTGAAGCTGTAGAGGTGACACTTGGGTGGTACTACAAATGAATGCGGTATGTACCCCTTTTAATGTTACTAGCTATCAGAACATACCCATTACACTCTGATCACCTGAAAATGCCAGGATGGCAAGCATGACAAGAAATCCTTTGTGAATGGAGGACTAATCCTAACCCATGCCGCACAAAGTGTACAATTCAGCTGCAGGTGATACTAACCTACCAAACTGATTTTTCCATTCTATTCCTTAACACAAACACATTTGAGGATAATTGACTAAGATGGAAAAAAAGAGTGAGGTATGACTTGCTTCTTAGGACCTGGCGTAGAAGCTGATTACTAAGGTTCCTCTATATAGTATCATCAACCATTACAGCAGCAACCATTCCCCCATGCAGTGCGTGCATCCAGATTTAGCGGTTGCCACGTGGGACTTCTCTACCTCTGGGAGTGGAAACAATATGAAGCATATCTCTCATGAAACCTGCCAACCCACTCGTATTCATAACTGCATACTTTTTTTCTACATAACATTGTATCTAGCCTAAAATATACAGTACCTGTTCACTAGTGCTCTTGTTCATAAACAACTCCTCTCTTTTTACAACCCAAACTCTGTCAAGGTCCTACCTTTTCAGCTTACCCTTCCCTGATAACTTTTGCCTAGATACTTAACTTCCACAAAAAAAAACACTTTGTGGGAACATGAGCCACATTCTTCATACCATGTTACTCATACACCTCTGCATTGTCACACTGATGACAGAAAACAATGTTAATTTTTTTATGCCTCTGTGGCCTCCCTTTCTCTCATAACCGTTACTGCTAAACTCTGGATCTGGGCTTAGTCCACCTCTGTCAGCCATTTCTCTGTAGTCTAATGTTCATGATAACATGTAGCAGCTTTTAGCTCACTGACCTTGGGCCAATGCAAATGTATCACCAATCAGCAGACAAATTGAGTGAATGTTAAATGAAATGTTCACTAAATACTGAAAAGGATTCCTAGTCCCAACCCCAACCATATCATGCAAGGCCAGGCTGCACTACCAAATTGTCTGTCCCATTTTGTCATCAGGCTAACTGAATGATTCTTCATTTATTTGCTTACTAGACAGGACAATGGTGGGTTGGATGCAGTTTCATGTATTTTCAGATTGAGGGAGTAGGGCTGGAGTGTGAAATCCAAGAGGAAAACAGAAACAACGTGTGAAAAAGTCACATTATGGGATGTCCCAACAGCAGAAGAAAGGTAGCAGGTGTAAGCAATAGGCGAGTGCTTGCTAAGACAGCTATCACCACAGTCACTCTATCTACTGGCAGAGAACAGCTGACTACCTCTATATGAGTGATGTTCTTTGATATAACAAAGCTCTTAGGAGAGGCCTGTGGCTTTACTCTTTGTATCTACAGCATAGCGAGAAAGTGTGCAACTACACAACCAAGTCTCTAAGCACACATGACAGCACATGTGCCTTTCATTTGTCATACTTTTGCATACTTTTTGATGTTTGTTTCTTAATTTATTATATATTGAATGATTCTGCTTTATATTTCTTTATTTTAAACTGAATTGTTTCATTTGTAAAGGCCTTTGTGATGGTATTCCTTGTGAAGAATGTTATAAGATTGACTACAAATGTTTAACTCCATCTTAGCTTTTCTTGCTCTACCGATATTAAAATGCAATTTCTGAAATTTCCAAAAAGTGCAACAGTCTTAATCAGAAGTGAGCAGTAAGTGGGCAAAAATTTTTATCACAGTAATATTTAGAATGCTGGTGGCTTTGGTAGGTCCACTATAATGTATGTGTACTTTTCAGACTGAAACATATGTATTTTTAGCAATAAGAATATATTAATGATTAATTGTGCACACAGGTGCACCTCATTACCCATCAAAATGTGTGTTAGCACCTTGCCATTGAAATGGATTTGATTGCAGGGATTCACCTCTCCGGCTTGAACCAATAAAATTGCTGCTTCTTCTTCACTCACACTGTAGCCAAGCACACACACAAGACACAAACGTTTCCTGTCTTCTCCTCCTTTTTAAGTCAGTGGCTTTAGATGTGACATCTGTCATGTTTTGAAGTTATGTGAGTATATACTGTATGAGTTAATATATTTCATGTCAAAAAATTATTTTTATTGGTTTCGTAGGTGGTTATGTATTGATGAACTGTATCTTTAAATGCAGGTATGTTCCTTTTGGTTGGCTCTCCCTGATGACAGCTGCTGAGTCCTCCTTCTGGCTTTACCCAGTATATTTGAGCGAGAAGCAGGATTCAGCAGTCAAGCATCTAGAGTTGTAAGTATTGTTTGTTATTGGTTTTTCCTGCTCCGTTTTAAAGGTTCTGTTTTCTGGATTTCATTTTGGGACTTTGTTAATCTCTTTTATGCTCATTTTCCTCTTTTGAGCATTTTCTTGTATTTTTTTTTTTTTTTTTTTTTTTGATAAGGCCCAAAGGAGTAAGATCCCTTATGTGTTTGTAAATAGTTTTTATAAAGATAATTTGATGCCCTCTTGTTCAGGCTGATTTGCACATCACTCTCTGTTTTTAAAGGGGTAGGCTCACTTATTATACCCAGTTCATGTAACAAAGACATTAAGACACTAATTCACTAACATAAAAATTATATTTCTTGTTATCTTTTGTTATGCACAGATTTTCACATTTTGAAACACAATGTGTTTTATGTTTAAATGAGTTTGCAAGTTTTAACTAATTTTAGCATACCTACTGGTAAAACATTTTATTTGAATTCCATACTGCAAGAATAATTTTATGTGGTATAGCAGATAAACCAGTATACTGCCCACTGCCAGTCTTGGTATCCATAAATCACATGAGCTCAGGTGCCAAAAACTGCAACAACAAGACAGGCGTTAAACAGAGCCCATATCTGTCCAGTCCCAGAAGATCTACTGATCTGAAGTCTCCTGGGGAAGAATAAAGCAGGGTCTCTTGTATGACTTTAAAACAAAGTGAAAACCTAGTGCTGCCAAAAGAACTCCTGGATTACAGTATTCACAGGTACAGATAGGAAACATGTCACAAAGAAAGTTTTGATGTCTGTTAATATCTCCAGGGTGTCCGTCAGGTTCTACCATTGTTATTTAAAAACAAAAACTTTAGATGTATCTGAATAAGGATGAAAAAAGTATTCAGTTTCAATATTTTTTAGATAACCTTACATATATAGGACAGAAAGAAGAGTGGCAAGAAGGACAGAACTGCTGTAGAAAAGTCACATGTCCTGAGGAGACCGTTAAATCAAAGCAATAACAACTCCAGAGTAAAGTGTCGGGGTCGGAGCATTATGATTTTGGATGTTTTATAACGACAGGGACTGGGAGGCTTGTTTAAGTGAAGGGAGAGATAGATAGTGTCAAGTATGGATAGATGTTGTGGAAATGTCTGCTCCATCTGGGACTGAAATGCAGAGTTAGTTTTCAACAAAGCACAAACCACAAGAAATAAGGAGCAGTACAGTCAACAGACCAAGTCAAAGTCCAAACATGCATTCAATGAAAAATCTGCAGGGAGAATTGAAGAGCAGAGTAAATACATACTCACTACCCAATGTGAAAAGGTTTGAGCTATTCTGCTAAGATGAATCCAAGTACTGTATATATAAAATGCTAAGGGTTGTCTGTCTGTCTGTCATGCAAAAACTTTCAAGTCCCTGGGCCTTCAGCCTTGATCTTTGCCTCAGTCGATGGCATATGGCATGATAACGCGCAACACGACAAATGAATGGGATGTGCATGTTATGAATTGCAGCTTCAGGACTGCGAGACACAATTCACAGGCCAAATGAAAGACATTCATGACCATAGACTTGGACATGCAGGCTTCCTAGGCCACATTAGTAGGCTTTTGGACTGCGCGATGCACACCACTGAGCATTTCATGGGCCACCTAAAAGTCATACCTGACCAAAGATCTGGAGGTGTGGCCTTCCTATGCCATGTTAATGGGCTTTGGGTCCGTCAAGCACCCAGTTTTGGCGACATTAGATGGAAAGGAAAAACACTGGAGTAACCACAGAAGAGTGACGTTTCAGAAGAGGTGTATGCACTACCTTTCTTTGAGGTCCAGAAGTCTGACTGTTGCCAGAGAATTTAAAAATTGCATAGTTGCTATGAATCCTGGCAAACACTTACCAAGAATGACTCATGGCTATTATGGTTGCAAAAGAAGTTTCTTTTATAAGTTAATAATGCCATTGGACAAGTTTTATGAAAATATGACAAAAAATACAAAAGGTGACATCTACAGTTTGTTATTTTCCCTTTATATAAAAGAGTGTTTGCCATTCTCATGATGTTCTTGATAACAGCTTTGTACTAGGTATTGGGTTTACAAGAAGGTTCATAGCTGGAAACGCTCATGTTCAAATAGTGTTTATTTTCCTTTACTTGCTGGTGCACAAAGGAGGCTTGGCTGCAAATGGATACTTGTAGGCTGCAGGCTATATTGACTTAAGTCTCCATTTCATAATTACTTTTGACAGATTTGTGTACTTCACCTTTCACATTTGAACTGTAGAGAATGATGCATAGAGCAGGAAAACAAACACCTTTTTATACAGTCTATATTACAATTTTAGGCAGCAGATGGTTGAAAATGTGCCAGGGTGTAAATACTTTTACACATATGCAGATGTACACAAGTTTACTCTGCCACTGCACAAAGCAAAGAAATACTACCTCAAGATTACAGTCCAGAAATTCTCTGTGCCTGGCCACAGTGCTGGAGGTTCACAGTGCAAACAAGTTCAGGGTTCAAATTACAAATAATTTACACACCAACTTAGCCCAAGGGAACAATTCAGCAAAATATACACAGGTCAAAAGGGGCACAGATAGACTGGAGAAGACGTGGGAAAAGCAGGGGTCTACAGACTTTTCCATAAGTTACTTATTAGTAAAGACATCTTTATCACCCACACAATTACCGAAGCAAAATATTTCAACCACACACACAAGTGTTTCTAATCAAAAGGGAGAGTCTCAGAAAATGGGAGAAGCAGCAGAATAGTATCGTGGAACTCTTTTGCTTAAGGTAGGTTTAGAAGACTCAGTCTTCCCTCCCCCCCACCGCACCCCCACCCCCGCACCTCCTGTTTCAACATCACATAATACATCCCATCTCATAGTATCTTTATGAATAACATTTAAGCCAAAAGGCAAAAATCTTGACCAAATGTTATAGAATAATGGTGACTCCAGGGGACAAAATGTTGTCTGCTCACCTACCTGGGGTGATAAGAGGGTGGCTGGTCACAGGAGTCACATTCCGGCTCACATTAACCACTCGGGCTTCAAGGGTGGGTGGACTCTCTCCTTTCTTTGTGGCATCTGCTGAGCATTCTGGTGTATTACTTTTTGCTGCAAGTGTCTGGCTGCTTTGGCCAAGGATCTTGCTGCTAGCGGTGGGGGGAGGTTGCCCACTAGACACTGGTTTGAGTCCTAAGCTTTGGAGTGGAGTCTGAGACGGAGAGGTACCTTGATGACTACGGACAGCCAGATTTTGAACCTGAAAGAAAGAGACACACAGCCATAAAGACTCATTTATTAAACTGGACACTGTCTAAAAGGTCAGTAGCTACAGTAGATTGGGGTACTTGTAGTAGGCTTACTACACCATACTAATAAAAGTAGATAAAAGTAATCATAATTGCTTCTATGTAGCCATTAATAATAATTGCAAAAACTGCAATTCAAATAAACATTAAATAATTAATATCATAACTGGTGAAAAGTTAAAGCAAATGATATCTGGCATACTACATCCTATCCAGTGTATTTTTAAAAAATGCTAATGTTAGATACCAGCAGCTTGAAAATGCTAGTTAATTCAATGTTAGTACTAGTTAGTTTAATTATATTAATGGTAACTTAGTAATATTATTAGTTATAGCATTTTAGTAGCTAGCTAAGTATCTTAAGGGTTTGATTTGGGGTTTAGGCTCTGTGTGGAGTTTGCATGTTCTCAGTTTGTCTGTGGGGTTTTTTTTTTACCCTCTCCACCCCACCCCTCTCAACTTCCTCTCACATCCAAAGATATGCATAAGTGTGTCCTGTGATAAACTAGCACCCAGATCTGTCAGGGGAAGCACCACATACTCATAATTCTCGTCTTTATTGGCAGGTTAGAAAACACATGAATGAATGGAAGTTTGCTTTATTTTGTATTATTACTGTTATAATTATCAGGCATCAAAGTGCCCTCCCTTACGTTTGTAGTCTAAATCCTTAGTTACTACACCACAACTAATATTTAACTATATTGCTAATATTTAAGGAATTTGAAAAACCAAACACAATCAGCAACAATAATAATGAAACTAGTATTAAACTCCAATTTAAATATTACTAATATAAGGCTAGCAAGAATGTATTTTAATCATATACAGTATAAGTGATTAAATTGAAAGTTGAAGATATGTAGATTTTATTAATAATAATACATCCAAAGCATGCAAAAAGCCAAAAAGTGATTAGTAAAAGTCAAATCCATTTACTTCAGCAAACAGAAGTTATAGTATGTGCATGCATACAGCAAGTTAAGAATGCAGTGAATGATAAACGCAATTAAATGCAATTAAATTGTACTAATATAGTAACAGAGGGGGTGGCGCAGTGGTAGCGCTGCTGCCTCGCAGTTAGGAGACCCGGGTTCGCTTCCCGGGTCCACCCTGCGTGGAGTTTGCATGTTCTCCCCATGTCTGCGTGGGTTTCCTCTGGGTGCTCTGGTTTCCTCCCACAGTCCAAAGACATGCAGGTTAGGTGGATTGGCGACCCTAAATTGTGCCTAGTGAGTGCTTGGTGTGTGTGTGTGTGTGTGCTCTGCGGTGGAATGGCGCCTTGCCTGGGGTTTGTTCCTGCCTTGCACCCTGTGTTGGCTGGGATTGGCTCCAACAGAGCCCCGTAACCCTGTAGTTAGGATATAGCAGGTTGGATAATGGATAGATAGTTACAGAGGATGCCTAATATGACCTTTGCTAATACATCAACTCATTGTTGTATCTGTTGCTTCCATTTAAAATTATATATTTAATAATGGTACAGCAGAGTTTAAAGGATCTTTTGTGTCTGTATTGTTTTCCTCCCGCATCACTAAGATATCCACTGAAAGTTAATTAGTGACTGGTACTGTTACTACTGTGGGTGTGTACAGGTGGGCACTGAAAATGGACTGGTACCCAGGGTTGCTTCCTGTCCTTCATTCATTACTGCCAGGAAAGTTTATAGGCTCCCATGTAACCCTGAATCGTATTAAGTGGATTTGAGAATGTTATATATTTGTTCCTGCAAAATGCTCTTTTTCAGAGATTCTCCAAAAAAGACATTACTTATCACTCAACACTCAATAACTGTTAGTAAAGTTTTTTCTTTCTATGTAACCATTTAAAGAATAAATAAAAAAATAAAATCAAACTCCTACTTTTTAGCATATTAAGCCTACCAAACTGTTTTCTTTCATACTGATAGTTGCATGAAAACCTGTTAATTTTAAATCAGAAAATACAAATCATTGGTGAGGAAATGCAAGTAAATGGTATAAACACCAAAATAAGGAAATGATTTTGATTTATGCACTGCGACAGCAGTCATAACCCTTATGTTAATGCATCAATAACAGTTTACAATTATCATGAAGGTAGGGAATGATTATAAAGACCATATACTATATATAAGAGTTATGTTCAAGTGTCATTGGATTTTTCTTTATCTATATTATCCATGTCCTCCTTGCCAGATTGGAAGGCTCCATAAAGATATACTGTACACTCCCATCATCTGTACAACTCTTTCAATCATGTTTAATTGATCGGGTGAATTGAAATTGAAAAGCAACTTCAAAAGATATACTTCTCACTTGTACCGCTGACCTGAATAGGAAATCTCTTTCCAGAAAAAAACGGCTGGGGACTTAAAATGAAAACTGAACACCCTCTGCTGGAGCAAAGCAGAAAAGCAGCAACACTGGAAGCGAACGCTTTTTAAAATGCACTTATTTGTATGCCTTTAGAAAGGGGGGTTCGAGAGACAGTTAACACTGGCAGATTAGACACTGGTGGTCCATTGGCTCACTCTCTCATTGCCACAGAGAAATCTTCACTAATACTGAATACATTGTCTTTAAAAAAATAAACTTACAGTATCTCACAAAAGTGAGTACATCCCTCACATTTTTGTAAATATTTTATCATATCTTTTCATGGGACAACACTGAAGATATGACACTTTGATACAAAGTCAAGTTGCCAGTGTACAGCTTGTATAACAGTGTAAATTTGCTGTCCCCTCGAAATAACTCAACACACAGCCATTAATGTCTAAACCGCTGGCAAAAAAAGTGAGTACATCCCTAAGTGAAAAATGTCCAAATTGTGCCAAATTAGCCATTTTCCCTCACAGGTATCATGTGACTCGTTAGTGTTACAAGGTCTCAGGTGTGAATGGGGAGCAGGTGTGTTTAATTTGGTGTTATCGCTCTCACACACTCTCATACTGGTCACTGGAAGTTCAACATGGCACTTCATGGCAAAGAACTCTCTGAGGACCTGAAAAAAAGAATTGTTGCTCTACATAAAGATGACCTAGGCTATAAGAAGATTGCCAACACCCTGAAACTGAGCTGCAGCACGGTGGCCAAGACCATACAGCGGTTTAACAGGACAGGTTCCGCTCAGAACAGGCCTCACCATGGTCGACCAAAGAAGTTGAGTGCAAATGCTCAGCGTCATATCCAGAGATTGTCTTTTGAAAATAGACATATGAGAGGTTGAAGGGGTGGGGGGTCAGCCTGTCAGTGCTCAGACCATACGCCGCACACTGCATCAAACTGGACTGCATAGCTGTCGTTCCAGGAGGAAGCCTTTTCTAAAAATGATGCACAAGAAAGCCAGCAAACAGTTTGCTGAAGACAAGCAGACTAAGGACATGGATTACTGGAACCATGCCCTGTGGTCTGATGTGACCAAGGTAAACTTATTTGGTTCAGATGGTGTCAAGTGTGTGTGGCGGCAACCAGATGAGGAGTACAAAGACAAATGTGTCTTGCCTGCCTACAGTCAAGAATGGTGGTGGGAGTGTCATGGTTTGGGGCTGCATGAGTGCTGCCGGCACTGGGGAGCTACAGTTCATTGAGGGAACGATGAATGCCAACATGTACTGTGACATACTGAAGCAGAGCATGATCCCCTCCCTTTGGAAACTGGGCCGCAGGACAGTATTCCAACATGATAATGACCCCAAACACACCTCCAAGATGACCACTGCCTTGCTAAAGAAACTGAGGGTAAAGGTGCTGAACTGGCCAGGCATGTCTCCAGACCGACAGTGCATCCGGAAAGTATTCACAGAGCATCACTTTTTCCAAATTTTGTTATGTTACAGCCTTATTCCAAAATGGATTAAATTAATTTTTTCCTCAGAATTCTACACACAACACCCCATAATGACAACTTGAAAAAAGTTTACTTGAGGTTTTTGCAAATTTATTAAAAATAAAAAAACTGAGAAATCACATGTACATAAGTATTCACAGCCTTTGCCATGAAGCTCAAAATTGAGCTCAGGTGCATCCTGTTTCCCCTGATCATCCTTGAGATGTTTCTGCAGCTTAATTGGAGTCCACTTGTGGTAAATTCAGTTGATTGGACACGATTTGGAAAGGCACACACCTGTCTATATAAGGTCCCACAGTTGACAGTTCATGTCAGAGCACAAACCAAGCATGAAGTCAAAGGAATTGTCTGTAGACCTCTGAGACAGGATTGTTTTGAGGCACAAATCTGGGGAAGGTTACAGAAAAATTTCTGCTGCTTTGAAAGTCCCAATAAGCACAGTCGCCTCCATCATCCGTAAGTGGAAGAAGTTCAAACCCACCAGGACCATTCCTAGAGCTGGCCGGCCATCTAAACTGAGCGATCGGGGGAGAAGGGCCTTAGTCAGGGAGGTGACCAAGAACCCGATGGTCACTCTGTCAGAGCTCCAGAGGTCCTCTGTGGAGAGAGGAGAACCTTCCAGAAGGACAACCATCTCTGCAGCAATCCACGAATCAGGCCTGTATGGTAGAGTGGCCAGACGGAAGCCACTCCTTAGTAAAAGGCACCTGAAGGACTCTCAGACCATGAGAAACAAAATTCTCTGGTCTGATGAGGCAAAGATTGAACTCTTTGGTGTGAATGCCAGGCATCACGTTTGGAGGAAACCAGGCACCGCTCATCACCAGGCCAATACCATCCCTACAGTGAAGCATGGTGGTGGCAGCATCATGCAGACGGAATGTTTTTCAGCAGCAGCAACTGGGAGACTAGTCAGGATAAAGGGAAAAATGACTGCAGCAATGTACAGAGGCATCCTGGATGAAAACCTGCTCCAGAGCGCTCTTGACCTCAGACTGGGGTGACGGTTCATCTTTCAGCAGGACAACGACCCTAAGGAAAGATATCAAAGCAGTGGCTTCAGGACAACTCTGTGAATGTCCTTGAGTGGCCCAGCCTTGAATCCGATTAAACATCTCCAGAGAGATCTTAAAATGGCTGTGTACCGACGCTTTCCATCCAACCTGATGGAGCTTGAGAGGTGCTGCAAAGAGGAATGGGCGAAACCGGCCAAGGATAGGTGTGCCAAGCTTGTGGCATCATATTTAAAAAGACTTGAGGCTGTAATTGCTGCCAAAGGTGCATCGACAAAGTATTGAGCAATTTTTATTTATTTATTTTTAATAAATTTGCAAAAACCTCAAGTAAACTTTTTTCATGTTGTCATTATAGAGTGTTGTGTGTAGAATTCTGAGGAAAAAAATGAATTTAATCCATTTTGGAATAAGGCTGTGACAGAACAAAATGTGGAAAAAGTGATGCGCTGTGAATACTTTCCGGATGCACTGTAAACCTTATTGAGCATCTGTGAGGCACCCTGAAACGGAAGGTGGAGGAGCGCAAGGTCTCTAACATCCACCAGCTCTGTGATGTCGTCATGGAGGAGTGGAAGAGGATTCCAGAGGCAACCTGTCAAGCTCTAGTGAACTCCATGCCCAAGAGAGTTAAGGGAGTGCTGGAAAATAAATGGTGGCCACACAAAATATTGACACTTTGGGCACAATTTGGACATTTTTCACTTAGGGGTGTACTCACTTTTGTTACCAGCGGTTTAGACATTAATGGCTGTGTGCCGATTTATTTTGAGTGAACAGCAAATTTACACTGTTATACAAGCTGTACACTGACTGCTTCACATTGTCTCAAAGTGTCATATCTTCAGTGTTGTCCCATGAAAAGATATAATAAAATATTTACAAAAATGTGAGGGGTGTACTCACTTTTGTGAGATACTGTATATGTTAAGGTTTCATAAAAATAATAGTGAAATTCTCAGTCATCAAAGGCTTCTGAAGTCAAGACCTAAAGCAAACACAGTGAAGTGGACAGACTATACATAAAACACAGAGAACAAGGAGGTGCCAAGCAAGTTAAGTGACTGCTAAACCCTTTACACTATAATTCTTACACCACAGTGAAACAATATCTACGGTACTGTATGTAGCACATGCAATAAAGTGGCTTTGAACTCAAAGTAAAGGATGATTTCTTACTTTTAGGTATTCTCCAAAGTTGATATTTCTGGGTCTGGTCTAATATGGATGTGAAGTTTAGGTGTCCTATACAGCTCTGAATACACCTCCAGTGATGGCTACTACATCCTTTTGTGTCTCTGTTGATAGTCACTACATCCCCAACCCACAAAGAATGTTATTTTCTACAGATTGGAGGTCCAAAGGAGGCAAAAGAAGAGCATCAGAACTTACTTGTGTGTTTGTTGACTGCTGGCCTGCAGACTGAGTGGAGACCTCTGGCTGGACGGCAGTGACTGTGGCAGCTGGGGTAAAGATGAGCTGCGGGGACAAAGGGACAGCGCGGCCTAGGCTCCTAGCTACTTGCACAAGGTTACTTTGCTGTGCCTGAAAATCACATCAAAACGCATTGCCTTTTTACCTGCCCTCTCAATCTGGTCCAGGCACAGATATGTCTAAATTAATTAAGTAGGCTTCCCCGGCCTCACACATAGACAGCAGCTTGTGACCGACTTGCACTTTTGCCTCCTGCTGCTGATTGTGACACTGCAATTTGTTAGAACTTTTTACTTTTTTCTGCTAGCTCTGGAATCAAGGTGATACTGAGATACAATAAGATGGAGGAAGAAAGTGCAGGTCGGTCTTAAGCGGGCTGTGCTTCTGAGAACACTTGCCATCCATCACGCCTTTAGAAAAGAAACCACATGGAGCAGTTTGACAAGACTCATAGAAGAAATATTTTACAGGAATACTAGATGTGTGCAAACTGCACTTTACAATAAACTAGTGTCCTGTCTAGGGCTGGCTCTTGCCTTGTGCCCATTTCTCTCCACAATCGTAATTGGGGTTAAATAAGTCGGACAATGTTATGTTAGCTACAAGATGAAACCACAACCAACAAGAATGGAGTAATGCTCCAGCTGGAACAATGGCTCAACTCAACATCTGCCTAATCAGCAGAGTTCCTCCTTTTACCTTCAGTTCATTCCTTAGATTAACTGAAGGCCCCAAAAGTGTGATGGCAAACTGCTCACACTGTTCAAGGCTGCATTTTTGAAGGTGTGATGGCACTATGTTTGAAGGCCTGAAAGATTCCTCCCGAAGCCATTGTACTTACAGGGAGAGGTTATTCAGGCAGATTTTGGCTCTTGTTGCAAGTTATTCTGCCTCCATTGGAGTGGAATATCATGTCTAATTCTGAGGCCACTCCCAAACCATCTCCCTCTTTCAGCTCACTTAAAAACAAGCAATGCAGAACCTCACTTATCATAGAGGTCAATCCAAGGTGGCCTGCGCTTAGTACCTTGGCACATGCTGAACCAAGCCATAAAGGTTTAACAGGCCTCGGAGATGTTTCCAGACCTCCAACAAGGGATTATAAAATGCTTCCTTTACTTCCAGTATTTCAGACAAATGTGAGCCAATCAACTGGTTCTTCGTTCTGTAAAGAATCAGTTGAGCTGCTCAAACCAGTCCCCCCCCTTCACACCCCACAAAACACACACACACACACACACAAACAGCCAGGTTAGGGAAAAATTATTGTATAAGAAGAATGAGAGAGAAAGAGGAAGGGAATCTGGTTTAAGATCTCATTACTCTGACCTGGTCTAGCAGGCTGTGTTGATGAACCACATGAAAAAGGACACACTTGAGCTGGCACACTAAAAAGCACAACCCACGGATGGACTGTGGCACTAAAAAGATGTTACAACAGTGCAAAACTGGTGGGGAACAACATCACACACTCCCAAATCCCTGTAAATAGCATACGAGTAGTAGGTTCACCCTTCAGTACTTTGTTTCACTAGATTAAATCACTTCACTTGACCCAAAACTTATTCAAGGTGGGCATTTTATAATAACAATTCTTTGCATTTATATAGTGCTTTTCTCACTACTCAAAGTGCTCAGCAATTGCAGGTTAAGGACCTTGCTCAAGGGCCCAACAAAGCAGAGTCCCTTTTTGGCATTTATATAAGTGACTAACTTTACAAAGCATGTTGTATCTAGTTTTATCAAAAATACTGACCTTTTTTAATAATGAATCAATGTGGTACTCATTATGAAAGGAGCCCTAAGAAGAATGATTGTACTGTATAAAATAATTTGTGACATCAGGTCACTCATAAAAGGTAGCATCTAAAACAGACTGATTATGTTTTAAAAGTCATCTGTAAAAGCACAATATGTACTGTACTACACGTGAGAATTTGGGGCATCAAACACGGGTAGTATTTATTATACTGTTCTTGTAAAATAGCTGATGACTATTAACAGGGAGTCCTGGCAAGTCAATGGTAAGTACTGTACTTATTCACAACTGCATAAACCTGGACTCAGTTTCCGCTCCTTTTGCACAATGTCCCCATGTTCATCTGTTTTATCACTCACATCTCATTATAGGGTTATCTCCTGCCTTGCACCCCATAACATTAGTAGCAGATCGGGCTCCCCAAGGCCCAGTAGTGGAAAAAGACATTTCAGAAAAATGAACAGATGGTGGCTATAAAATATGCTATACAAAAATTTAATTTAATCAATAATGTTGGTTAGTATTAATGAAACTAGTGACCCACTTTATAAAATTCATCCAGTGTTCATTACAAACTGCGCTATATAATTATAAAATAGTTTTTTCTTTCAACCATTTTTTATAGTCTGCTGTTATAGCACATAGTTGTGCAGAGTCACAAACATTTTTAGCAGCTGTGGGCACAAGGATGAGCTTGCTTTGGTAAAACATCTTGGAATAGCTTTGACTAAAAAAGAAACACTATATAACAGACTGCTTATAATTTACTAGAAAAGGTGTTATGTAGAGGCTAATTCTATAAATCAATGTATGACAGTTTTCATTATACAAAAATTAATTTTGTTTTATTGCTCAGACGGAAAGATGCTATGTAAAAATGTTTTTTTTTTTGGTAAAAGAAATGTGACAGTAACAATGTAATGCACTACAGTATATATAAACACACAAAAGCTTGTGTATTTATTTTGACAATCTATTCCCTTCCAACTCATGAAGAATTCTAATTAATCCCATGGCAGTTCACTTCCTTTAGCCCTCATATGACAGTTGAATTACCCTGGAAACACCCAAACCAGATTCTTCTTCTTCCTCTATCTTCTGCCACACACTATTCATAGGTGAAAGTGGGTGGACTTCGTGTTTTGTTCTCTTGGCAATTAGCATAGAAGGCAGAGAGAGAAAGAGAGAGAGAGAGAGAGAGAGACCCCACATACACCCACACACAAAATGTACTGTACTACATGCAAAAGGAGGTCCAAGCTGACAAGAGGCCATTTTTATCAGTTTAATAGACCTAAACTTACACCATGATGTCTGGCAAGCACTGCTGCTTACTTTATTTATATTTTTAAAAAATGTCAGATCTCATCTCTAGTGTTTAATATTCACAATTTTTATTTTTTGTTACCTGCAACAGGCTAGCATTTTGTGGCAGAGGGCTGAAGTAGTTCTGGAATAGTTTCAGGAACATAACACTCAATTCACCTTAATGAAATGGAATCTTAATGCAACAGACTATCCTATCAGAGGATGAGACAAGTGTTGTCAAATCAGAGTTGTGATCCACCACAGACTAACTGTGATGATGATGTGGACCAGCATCCCTGCTCTGCACTTTTCATACATTGCCAAGGCCATGTCCAATTGACTAAACACCTCACTATTATGCAAGTGGACCTAAGAATTTCCAGTGGTTATTTGTGCTAATAATGGCCAGCTTTAGTGGGGCTAAGTACCTTTACGTTGACAATGAATTCATATATCATGGGTCTTACAAAAGTACTTCACCCAAATTACAAAATTTCTGTGAGTGAGAGTAAAACAATGTTTTCAATTTAGACTAATCTGTTCTACTATATAATTGAGAATAATGCCATTCCAGTGGCTCAGGTTAACAAAGTGAAAGAACAAAACCTTCACATAGCATTTTCTAATTCGTTATCCAGCAAAATAAAACAAATAAACGAAGTTATGCATTTAAAAAAAAAAAAAAAAAAGGTCAGGAATGTTTCTGGAGAATATCACAGCACAAAATACGAACAAACCCTAACCAGGGCACCAGTCTGTCACTGGGCCCACTCAAATTGGAGGCACTTTATAATGGCCAATTAACCTAACATGCATGTTAGGTTTTTTAGTTCACAGACACAGGAAAGTGAACTCCACTCAAAGGTGTTTCATACATACATCTGAATGAATGTACTGTATACAGGTAGGGAAACTTATTCAAAATCACAGATTTCAGTAGAGGGTGAGAACTGAACCAGTATCCTTGTGATTTAAGGCGTAGTGCCTTCGAAGTTAATCCATGCTGCCTATTAGAAGATACATTTGAAATCTGACTATTTTATCCTAATTGTTTCCATAGCTTCTATTAAATGAGGGGAAACGCACAACTTATTTTGGGTTAGGGTTCAAACTGTAATAACTTAAAGTCTCCAACTGCTTCACAAATATGTTAATATGGTGTCTTCTATGGCTATGCACAATTTATAAGTATAACAATTACTACAAACCTAACTTTAAAATTATGGTCAAAAAAGAGCACCTACATTATAACTGACATGTACAAGTATGTAGTGTTTAGCATTTGCTGAATGATTTGAAGCTGCTTTATGGAGATTTCAGCATTCCATTTTTCATGTATACTCGGGTCAACTGACTTTCACTGTAAATAGATTAACCCTGCCCAACAGGATGCTGCTAAACACCCTAACCCAAACTAAAAACTTATTTCACTGTGTACAAAGATGTTTTCAAGCTAAGAAAGCTACTGAATAATCTATTTCTCAAAACCTGCTTATTCCAAATAAGAGACATGGGGAGCCCCTGCCAATCATGGATTTTAGTTCATCACAGGGTATGCTCATGTTCCCCCCATCAACACTAAATAATAAAGGGACAATTTGCAGTTGCCATTTCACCTAACTTGCATGCCTTTGGTAAGTGGGATGAAGCCAAGAAACAAAAAACACAAAACATGGGGAAAACATGTAGACCCACACAGAATACCAGGCTGGTGTTTAATTCCAGTCCACTAGAACTGTGAGGCAGCAATGATAACAATTATGCAATCATGTCATCTTGGTAAGGAAGTGACGAAACATTTAAAATTTAAAGGAAACAAAAAGCATAAAAGTAAACCCTATTAATGTGACTATGGAGCGCACAGTTTCACTCTCTCATGTTACAGGAGGCCATGTTGCCTCATTCAAAAAATGTGTATTAAATGAATGAAACAGCACTGATAACCCATAATACAAAATGTGTAGAAACTGGTAAAGCTTGTTGAGCAGATAAGAACCCACCACAAGGTGATTCTAAATAAAATATGAGACATCTGGCTCACTTGTTAAATGCACAGTAAGTTGATTTACTTGAACAAACTGCTCAGATATTTTTTTTGGAAATCCATTCCTCATTTTTCAGCTCCCTAAAGAATTTGAGAATATGTGAATGTGTTTGAACCCAGTTATGCATATTCTATCTCAGGCTTTTTAGCCTTCCCTGGGAATATTGGGATACATATTCTAAATCTCAACTGTACAAGACAACAATACCATTTAAGGCCCAAAATGCAAACACTAGTGACCCCTTCTCAGCTCTGCCTCTGGGTCTGCTGGGAAGGAAGGCACTTACCATCTGCGCCCTCAAGTACATCTGGGCCTGGCTGGCTGTCAGCGTTGGGCTTGAAGCATTGCCCAGAAGCACTGCCTGCTGTGCAATCCCGGAGGCAGCGGAGTTGACACTCTGAGCCCGGCTGATGAGTTGAGCTGCCGCAGGGGAGGTAGCCAGGTTGATCTGGCCCATTGAAAGAGAAGCAGAGAAAGAATCAGAAATTAGAAAGCACATATGCAGCTCAGCCCAACAGTCAGCAGAAGGATGACAGCATGCATGTTGGTCAAAAGCTACATGGCCATCTACACAAACACATTACTCCATGTCATCTGTCCAGGATGGCTCATGCCAATATTTGGTTAGGCATACCACTAATGTTCACTGGCAAGTCACTTCAGCCTCTAGGAGTGCTGTCTGATAGCTCTACTTACAGTAGTTTGAGAAGATCCTGCTTGTTGAGACACTGTCCCATTCTGGGTGGAGTTCTGTCTGCTCACTGCCTATTTAAAACAAAATAAATACATAAACTGCCACTGAGTTACATACCCATCATAAACAGTAGCCAATGCAACCAGTAAAATAAAAAAAGTCCAGAAACACAGGTTAAAAGCAGGCAGTGTTTCAAATTCAATGGCTGGTAGTAAGCCAACTACACGTATGAAAAGGTAGTAAAGAGCAAATAGGAAAAAAAAATGAAGGACACTGGATTGGTAGGAAACATTCCCATGAGTCAAATAATTGTTTAGTAATCTACAGCCTGCAACTAAAGTGAAGTCTTTTGTAAAAATGCTGGTGGGTCAGATCCTCCCATATGTATATTAAATAATACGACATCGCTGCATTTTGCAACAAAACAGACATTTTCCTGTGGGGCAATGCATTGTCAAAAACCTCTTAACAGACATAATGTCCATTGTAAGATTCTCAGCTCTTCAGCAGTACTACATCTCCAATGTATTAAAATGCCACCACTTATCTCTCTCAATTATCTACAACCCCTTTTTTCTTTATTGTCTTTCCAATATATTTATCTTGCTTTTTACCTTTCACTCAGCTAAGTGTCTTGGATGTTTTCTGTGCAATGTGTTCAACTGAGATTGCCTGCCTGACTAGAACTAAATTGACACGTAATCTCTCTTCACCAGGTTTTTTTGTTAAATATTAAGTGATTCTCCCCATTAAGCGGTATTCTTACATTGTCAATGCCTTCACTTGATTTGGATGCTCTTTCCTCATTTTCAACACTCATGATCTAACAAGCTTTGTATTCCATACAGTTTTTAATTTTTCATGTAAGCATTTTTAAGAAAAAAACATTCATGCATTTTTGAATCCTGCTTATTCTATTAGAGGTAAATAGAGAGCCACTGACTATTACAGCAATAACAACATCTAGACACAGTGCCAGTCTGTTACAGAGTCCATTCACACTTACACCTGCAATCTGTCATAAAGCAGTAATTAAGAGTTTCATGGCATGTCTTTGGGTTGAAGCCAGCATACTCATGCAGAGCCTAGGTGAGATCATGAAAAGCGCACACAGATAATGAAAAGGCCAACATCCTGAAGCAGTGAGACTGTAGTGCTAACCAATGTGCCATCCTCACGGGAAGCAAATATTTAATGAAAAGGATTTCAACGAAGATTAAACACAACAAATTGTTAAAGCTGGCCAAGTTTAGTATAGTATGCCATGTAGGGATATATTGCAGAATTTCATAAACTGAGTCAAAAAGAAAGCAGTGATAAATACTGATTAAAACAGAATGATGCGCCAGTCTTGCTGCAATGTGTATTGCCTCATCTTTTTCTGTATGTGTCCTACAGAACAGCACTACTGAGGAGGGGTTGCTCAATGAGGGAGAAATGCAGTAGATGACCTTGTCTCTTGCTCTTTTGCAAAACTCATTTCACCACAGCAAAGAAATCAACTGAATCTGCAACCACAATTGGCACATTCAGAACTAGACCATAAAGCCCAAGAATGGCAATTAACCACAAGATCACATTCTCAAGAGCATCTTCACTTGTTTTAACATTTTTAATCACCCACTGATCAACTTACCATTTTATGAGATACGATTTCTGAAGGATAAATCATAGTAACCAGCTGTGAAGCTAAAACATGTTTGGCGGCACATAGCATTTACTGCCTAAACACCACACTCACCAGCTGCACAGAGCCCCAGCTCAGACATCAAGCTCAGTACAATAATTCGAACTTGTCTCTCATCAACTGCTTACTAAACAAGGTCTGAAACAAAACTTTTGCAGCAGACTGCCAGTTTGGCTACATGTATTTCTTGCTTCATAGTCTTGTAGTCACTGTGTTAAGAGACATTTTAAAACTGGGTGCCAGCCTGATGGCAAGGATTACCTGTTGTACGGCCGCTAAACTCTGCAGCTGGGCGCTGCTCAGGTGTTGCTGCTGCAGGGCTGCTGTCTGGAGCATCAAGTGCTGCTGCTGTGCAGCATACATCTGTTGCAAGTACTGTGCTGCTGTGTTGGGCTGACGGTGCAGAGCCTGCTGGATTACCTGTGAAAAGACAGACAGATGACCAAGATATAACAAGTGTCAGCACAGCAAAGAATCTAACACAGAAATGACACTCTATCCTTCACAGATTTCTGCAAATTTGCTTAGTCACATGCCCCTAGTCAAACAGTAAAATTCTGGGAAAGGCAGCAAATAGTTTATTTAATATAAAGACTATTTTATAGCGAGTGTCACTCCCATGTTACCATATTTTGACAATGTGAGCACTGGCAGGCTAGATGTCTTACATGATGAATCAGTGCTTTGAAAGCGGATGAAAAACAAACATCTTCCCTACTAATGACATTAAAATTTCTGAGGTGCTCCTTCACCATGCTGTATGCCAGATGCCAGCCTATCAATGATAATGGAGATCCAATTCCACAGAAAGGCAGCCCAGCATCCCCTTGGTAAGGCAACACAAATTAATTCCAGAGCTCTCTCACAAACCAGTGTCTTAAATTGAGAAGTCAGAAGCACATATTCCAGGTGACTGTGCGATTTAAATCAGATTAAGTCTCCACACCTGCATCATCTGTGTCAGGGAATGCATGAAAATCATGTTCCAATTGGATATTTAATATCTACGCCTAAATTAAAAGGCCTGCATGACCATAAAAAGCACAAGCAGTCTCAAAAATCTACGAGTGACTAATTGAAAAATAGCAGACACAAGAACCCCCCCCCCCCCCCCCCGCCATTTTGTGTGACAATCCATCAGACTGTGTGACACAGCAAGGCGCCCCCACGTGCTGCGGCACCCATTGTAAAATAAGTAGCAGGCGCAGGGTCAGCCCTCTCTATTACCTGACTGCCATCAATCACTGCAATGTGACAGTTACGCACATTCCCTCGTCCACTTGTCCTCGCAGGGCCTCCGGAACCCCCATCCGCTTCCCAGACTTCATCAATCAGAGGCGGCCATGCGCACCAAAATCACTTCTTTGTTTCATTCCAGAGTGCAGCAAGACAAGAGACTGAGTAAGCAGAAAAGACTTGGGGGATGTACGTACATTGGGCCTGCCAACTCTATAGAAGAGATACCCTGCACGCCAAGTTGTCAAGAGCCATACCAAGCAGCAATGCCACTTATCATATTGTATCCTTCTTGTCATTAATCAGATATGCCACCCTGTAGGCTCTGGGCTTCCATAAAAAAAAGTCAGAGAGGCTCTACCCTGTCAGTGCTATTTTTAATCAGTCCACTATAAAGTGTCTTGTTCATGGGACCACTAGAAGGGATACATCCTAATTCATAACAATCAAGGACATCCCTAGCAAAGTAAGAATGAAAATGTACAGCAAATTGGATGAGACACAGATTCTCATACCACAAAGGTTTCAAATCTGGATATTGATCCCCAGTGCCAAACTAATTAACCCCGCCCCCCAGCACACATCCTTACAGAAGTACCTTAATAATCACAGAAGTGCTTACGTGCCAAAATACTCCTTTAATGTCCAACTACCAAACAGCGAATGCTGCAGAAAAATCCCTGTGCTCATGGAAGAGCCCATTAATGAAACAACAATGAACAACATGTACCCCTTTAATGACAGAATTCCAAATGCTGAATAAAGTGCCCCTGTATTTACAATCTAATAAACACGGTCATGCTAGCAACCATTTCAATGGAATGAACCATAATACCAATCATTCAGCTGATTCTGAAAGGCAGCATGTGCAGACCATCCAATTAAGGAGCCCTAAAGGCCACTAATGTAGCTCCAGTGCCCACAGATGGCCAGCACTGAAAGATCCCGGCATTCAACAGCACTTTTACAGTAGTGCAACTGTGCCCATAAAACCTCAACTGCATGAACACACCCTAAATGAGGAATCATACTGTCTAACCACTCCTATATGTCAGTTGTCCAAATTCCCTTGCTATAGTAAGGCTCTAGGAGTGCTGCACCCTAAGTTTTAGACCCTTAACAATAATCCCCTATAACCCACAAATCCCTGCAACAACAAGCCCAATAAGTCAATAAGGTAAATAAGGTATACCCAAGAAAGCTTAGTGTCCAGTGAATGAATGAACACATGTGGCCAGTACATGACATGCTGTTCCTCTAGTTACCCTGATAAGTAAGAACAATTGCAAAGCAATGTGCACCACGCTGTCTCCCTCAAGGTGAGCTCAGAATTTAAGCCTTATTCTGATACCTAATAAAGGCAACACTCCCCCCCTTTCAAATAGCACAGATCAAGCCATTTATTGCTGAGTATCACAACCATAGTAGCAACACCAATGCTGACCAGAGACAATCTGAAATTATTTTTTAACTGCCCAATGCACTGGAAATAAAATAAGAACAAAAGAAAAGCACCTACCACAGCAGAGTGGACACCTACAAGGAGAATTCAGACAAAGCAGGGGCCAGCCAGTCAGGGAGCTTGTGCAGCTACTGTGCTGTGCAGCTTGCAGGCAGGAGGCCACAGTTGTGCTCCAGACCCTATTATAGAGAGCCAATCGCTGAAATCAAACTGGAAATCGGCTCCTCCTCTTCCTCCTCCCACTAGAACTGGGGGGCTGGGGTGAATGCTATAACCTTGTGTGTGTGTGTGTGTGTGTGTGTGTGTGTGTGTGTGTGTGTGTGTTTAAGAGCACATGTGCATGTGTGTGAAACTATGTGCACTCATACCCACTCCCACTCTGGTCTGCAATCCTCTGCTGGTAATATCTGTGACCTTTAACCATATGAAGACAAAATCTCACTTATTTTTCTTTTCTCTCTGTCACAAATCTTCACGCCCATCAAAAAGAACACAGTGCAGGGAGAAGCTTCATGCTGAAGGCAGCAGTCTAGATGCCTGTAGCTCAGTGCAGCCCATTTAGGAATGCAAAGACATCATGAGTATGGGGGTACAAAAGCAACCTCCACGGCATTTGGGGAAGCGATTATCTGACCCATGAGGTTCAAATCCACTAGGAGCACTCCTCAGCACTGCCCACTATGATGCCAAACAAAGGAGTGGCTAAGGGAACCTCTGATGGGCACACTATTAAGTGACCCACTACAGGATTAAAGATGCCTCAGCTTCTGATATTAACTCCAAAGTCCTCGGTAGTTCCGACCATTTAAAAAAAAATATACTCATCTCTTCCAGAGAATTGTTTTGGACAAAACCAATCATTCTCTAAATAACGAAATTCATGACACCTCAAACCTGAATATTTTGTAAAAAGACTGTGACCTTGATCAGATTCAATATGAGAACAGGCAGCTCATGGGAATGGTCTTAAAGTGAAAGATAACTATAATTTCCACAGTTTATTAGTAGAGAAGGCCAGCTGGAAGTTAAGTGGTCATGAGTCAAAAGGCAGAGCAGACAGACATAACTCTATAATCGTTGTTGACCAACTGATGAGGAAACAGGTTTGCTCATAAGAAACAGGGAATGAAGAGCCCAAGCAACTTTTGAGGTAAAGCTGTCATAATTTGTAGGCTGAAGCTTCTAAGGTTAAACTGCCGACTATGGTTGCTACCAAGACTGATTTCTGCTCTGCATCACTTTAAATAAAATGAAAATTAAAAAAAAGCAAAAAAACACAAATGAACACTTAGTGCATCACCACCATGAAACTGACAGTCACTCTGCATATGAGCAGTGGAGGTCCACCTGTACAGGATATGCCTAGCTGAAATCAGAAAGGAAGTCCAGCTGAAGTGGACTCCTAAACTGTGCCAGGGTAATTTAATTGATCATCTTTGCAGAGCACTACAATGTGGGCTGCTCCAGAAAGAAATACCCTGACCAGCATGCAACCTAATCCAAACACCTAAGAGAACATTGCCATAAGGGAACATGTCTGTTATTCATGGTTATACATTGATCAAAGTGCCACAATCTCTGCTCCACAAATTCAAAATGGCATGGTGCTGAACTAAATGAAGCAATAAGCTTCCCTCATTTTCTTGTTTACGTAAATTTGTTCTACAGTATGTGGCAGACGGGCAGAGTCCATGCACGGGCAGGACGCCCCTTCACTGTATATTCAGGGGGAGCAGCCCTGGATGGTGCAATACCTCCCCCTGTATGCTAGATGGCCGCCCCCCCTGGGTTGGATCGGTGCCTCAGTTTCCCGCAGAGCTCCATGGGAATTGGAGTTGGGTGCAGCCCTGTTGGGTCCCGCAGGCACCGCCAGGGGGTGTTGCAGGTGGGACTTCTGAGCCCATATGGGCAGCGTATTCGCCACACCCAGAAGTGCAGCCGGAACTCAGTAATCAACCACCTGGGGCATTTCCAGGTGGACCAGTAACCACCACTTAAGAGCCCGAGTCGGGAGGAGGAGGACAAAGCTTGGAGGAGGAGTGGTGGAAGAAGAAGAAAGGAGATGTGTGTGTTTTAGGTGCTTTATTTGTTCTTGGGACTGTGTTGTGCCTGTGGGGAACACAGGGAAGACGTAAGTCTATGTCAGGTCAAGCGCCCATATAGCACCTTTGTTACAAGTAACAGAATCTGGATAGAAAAGTGAATTTACTTCATGGATCCAGTATCCTAGGTTCAAACTCCAACCCTTGTGGCTATCTGCGAGGAGTCTCCCCATTCTCCCCAAGTATCTGGATGTTTCTACAGGTACTCTGGTTTTCCTTCCACATTCTCAAACATTTGACTTTGATCTTAATTTGAGATTCTAAAATTAACCCCATGTGATTTGGACTGTGCTTGAGTGAAATAGTGGACCCATGATATGAAGTGGTCTACTATCCACTTCTGATTTCCTGCCTTGTGCCAAATGCAGCTAAGTTGGGATCCACACACCATATCCCTGAAACTGATCAAGCAAGTTTGACAATACTATCCCAGGGCCAGGGGCTGGAGCTTATCCCAGATAACACAAGATGCAAGTCAGGAACAAATTTCTGGACAGGGCCCCAGTCCATCGAAGGGTGAACACACACACACACACACACACACACAGACCAATTTAATGCTGAAAATTCACCTGTCTTTGGACAGTGGGAGTAAACCTACAGAGCCTTCAGCATCAGAGCTCCATGATTTCACAACAGACACGGCTTGGATAATGTAATATAGAATGCCCACTAGGAACTGGATGACCATTTTGCCTAGGTCAGTCGTCGGCAAACTCATTAGTCAAAAGAGCCAAAGATCAGCAGTACAACGATTAAAATTTCTTTTCAAGAATCATGTTTTTAGGAGTCGGTTTAAACTAGGTACTAACATTAAATAAAACCAGATATCATAATAATAATAATCTTATTTATTGACAAAAAAATATTTTTTACATTAAAATAAAAATATGACAAAACACACATTTAATGTGAACAATGACCTTGCATTTTCTTGGAAAGTTTGGATAAGTCAGGTTTGTATGTCGTTTTTAATTTCAAGCAGGTTTCAGGTTCTCATCAATAAGACGATTTCTCAATGTACTTTTGATAAGGTTCATGTTTGAAAAAGATTGTTCGCATGAATATGTAGAGCCAAAGAGTGAAAGAATAGCAAATGCCAGTGTTTTTTAACTGATCATATGAGTCAGGAATACTATTCCAGGTGTTGAAAATTATCATGTCTTCCTTCTCCAGGTCTTTCAAAGCTGACCACTTGTGCTGTTAACTAAAATCACATTTATTTTTCTCCAATTTTTCCAGATCAGCATTAAGGCATTCAAATTTCGAGCTCCATAATTCTTTGTTTTTTTTGTTTTTTTTTTTTAACTCCAGTAATTACATTTCAAAAGCGCCAATGTCAATATTAAAAAACGAAAAATTCAATTCTGTTACATCAGCACTGAGAGTTTTTTTTTTAACAAAGGCTAACGTAGCCATGCTATTTCTGAATTCCAGAAACCTCCGTAGAAAAGCTTCCCTCATATTTAAAATTGCTGTTTTGAAATAGTAAATGTCAATTACCGAGTTATTTTCTTGGCGATGTTTCATCAGGCTTGGAAAATGAATTAATGTTTCTCTTTCAAAATCTTGAGCAAAAAGGGATAATTTGTTTTTGAATGAAATTACTTCTTCTAACATCGAAAAAATTGTGTTTCCTTTCTCCTGTAGTTTACGATTAAGATTATTTAGATGAGACGTAACGTCTACCATGAAATAAAATTTTTGGATCCATTGATCGTCCGTTAGTTCAGGACTAGGCTGACCCGCCTTTTAAGGCGACCGACTTTTAAGTTGACCACTTCTTAAGGCAATTCAATATGTAGATCAATTTGATATTTTATACAAACTCATTAATTTGGTTATATTGCATCTGAGCGGTATTCCTTTAATACTCGTAGTTTCTGTTATTTTTGTGATGAAATTTAAACTTTTTTTCTATATTGAGGTCACCCTTTTGAACCCCCCTGATATTTACTACGCGGTGAGGCATTTGTACTTCATCAACATTAATTATTTCCAGAGACATAATTTTGTCTATTTTTCCAGCACATCACGCACAAAAGCAAGGGAACGATGGGAGCACCAGAACTCTGCTCACATCATGTCGCTTCGTACCGCAAGCTGCAAGTAGTAAGTCTGTGATAAGCGGAATACTGCTACGCTTTCCACTCATGGGACGGAAGGACAATCCCGACCGCTTTTATATAGTAAGAAAGAAGAAGAAGATGATATCGCACAGTCTGAAGTAGAAAATCATCTTTTACCTGGAAAAACGAAACTACAAATCCCATCGTGCATTGCAAAATGGACGGGGCGTGTGTGAAACTCCGCACCTGCATAGCACTCACGGGACAGAAGGACAATCCCGACCGCTTTTATATACAATAGAAGGATTCTTTAAATTGGCGATGATAAAGAGCTTTAGCTACAATTGTGTTGACAATCTTGATCACCAATTCCATAACATTGCAAAATTTCTTCTGGAAATGTCTGCGCATAAAGCGCTTCTTGATGAATGATGCAATGGTAAACAAGTATCTTGTGATTAATTTTTTCCTTCAAACTCATACTTTTTGCCCCATCTGTTGAAATTGAAACAATTTTATAGAGTGGAATATAATGTTTCTCCATGCATTCAATGACAGCATTTGCAATATCCTCGCCACACGTTTGACCTTTCAGTGGCAATAATCCTAAAAGTTCTTCTTTAGGACCTGTAGGCAAAATAAATCGAACAAAAAGTGAAACTTGCGCTGTGTCATTTATGTCACAAGACTCGTCAACAGCTATTGATAAAGCTGAAACCAATCTAAGATCTTTGATTTGCTGATTGGTTATATTCGAAGACATTTTGACTGTCCTATCTTTTAGTGTTTTAGCAGACAGTGGTAACTCTTTAATTTTTTTTTAATAATTTCTGCCTTGTTCTTAAAATCCCAGAATAGCTCTTCGTATGCATTTATAAAACAACTTTTAATGTACTCACTATCTGGGTATGGTTTGCCTCTCTTAGCAATCTCTTGACTAACAATAAAGCTTGCAATATTAACATTGTTGGAAGATTGCACCCAATAATTAAATACAGAACTTGATTTTTCTTGACTCTTCTGATGTTCTTTAACTGCTTTCTTCCTCGCATCATCGGCGGGATATTTACTGCCAAATGACGCGTGTTTAGTTGTAAAGTGTCTCTCCAAATTTGATTTCTTGTTATGCGCCAATTTTTCTTGACAAATAAGACAGGTCAGAAGGCCATTTGAGTTTTGTATAAACGAACGATTCGGTCCATTTAACTTTAAATTCACGGTTTTCATCTTCCGTTTTTCTTTACTTCTTGTTTGTAGCCATGTCAAATAGGTGGCACCTAAAAACATGTTTCGTTTTAAAACACTAAAAGCAGCAACACAAAATTAGAACAACTAATTAAATTGATGCCAAAAATACCTGTGAGATCTGCAGCTGGTTGAAAGATACAAGTAGCTTAATGCGCTTAAGGTACTCTCGTCGCTCGTGTGAGACTTTGGCACGCCAGGCACTGACCACTGTACACACTGACAGACAAGCTGTGACTGGCTCGCTCTCGCTCAACTCGTGCGTTAGTCGCATGTGCCTCCTCCACGCCGCATACCTCGCGCCCGCTTGCGCTACGTCAACCCGACTGACACCCCGCTCGCCCACACGTAGTTTGAAATCGATTCATGGCAGAGCCGCACTCAAGTGGCTAAAGAGCCGCATGCGGCTCGCGAGCCACGGTTTGCCGACCACTGGCCTAGGTCAACAAACCTTTGTATTTTTGGATCACCATAGTGACCCGTGAGGTTTATTTTCTCCAGTATCTGACTTAATTTTCATTTTTTACTCTCCATTGCTATTTCGCCACAGCTATTGTAGATTAATAAGATAATAATTGTATTTTTTTTTTACTATACATGACAAGTAATGGCTGTAAAAACTTTACTTTATGCATTTTAACAATTAATTATTATTATTATAATACTTTCAGTATTATTTTCATTAGTACAGTACCTGTTTTTACCTTTACAAGTATTTGTATATTTATTAAGGTAAACTGTATAGTACTTTTTTAAAGTACTTTAAGCTACATTTGGTAAGGGCTCCTGGGTCACAGATCAAGTGGCTTGGGTTTGAATCCCGCCCCAGATTGAGGTTTGTTTGAAGGTTGCACATCCTGTTTGGGTTTTTCTCTTGGTATTCTAGTTTTCTGCCGCAACCACGAAGATGTAAAGGTTAGTTTAACTAGAGATTCTAAATTAGTCCTGTGTGAGTGTGGATGTATGTGCATGCCATGTGATACACTAAAGCACTGTCCTTGATTGCTTACTGCCTTGTGTCTAGCGATTCCAGCACAGGCTCTCACCACCTGAAATTGTATTGAGCAGATTTGAGAATGCTATTTTAAGTTACTTTGATCTACATTCAGCATAGAAAATGTAAAAACCATGTGTGCCATTAATGCCGTCAATATTATGGATTAGTTAATGCGTTTCTGTTTTATAGCTAATTATATATTCCTTTATGTAGTCACCTTATTTATGAAATTTTAGGATGATGGTGCACCACTGCCTATCTCAGCACTATCAGGAGAAAAGCAGGAAGCAGCCCTGGATGGGATACCAGTCTATTACTTAGTACCTACACAGACACATTGCAAGACAATATGAAGTCGCCAGTCAATCAAATATACATGTCTTTGGGATCAAGAAAAAATCCTAAATACCAGATGTTAAAATAAGGAGAAACAGTAAACTCAACAAAGCCAGTGAGCAGGTTGGTGTTCAAAGCAAAGTCCCTGATGCTTTGACTTAGCAGCACTAAACACCACACGATTATGCTGTCCTACTCACACGCTTTGCTTTGACAAAATTGTCAGACACTTGAAATACTAAATGAATTTTATTAAAAGCAAGTAACATTCCATACAATGTAGTCAAGTTTAACAGAGCTAAATAAAACCCCCACCCAAGAGAAAGACAGAAAGGCCAACAGCGATAGTAAAACATTTAAGAGTAGAAAAGAGAATCTTTTTCCCCCAATAAAAATGCTTATTCTAAAATGTTACTGATTAGATCATGCCAGGTTTTAAAATCATTTTCAGCAGATCCACTAAGTGAGAATTTAATTTTTTTCCAATTTCAAATAGTATATGACATCAGTTACCAACTGACTTGAAAGAGGTGGGCTAAGATTCTTCCAGTTGAGCAAGATAAGTCTATGTGCTAGTAGTGAGGTAAAGGCAATTCCAGTTTGTTTGTCCTTCTCCACTTTAACCCCATCTGGGAGTCCACCAAACACAGCTGTTAATGGATTAGGAGCGACTGTGGCACCAAAAAAGATTTTTGTCCAAAATGTTAATTTTGTGCACGCCCAGAATACAGAATACGTGGCCCAGTGAGGATGGAGCTAAACTGCAACATTCACGGGTTGAATCTTGCCCTGGAAACATTTTTGACAATTTTAAATGAGATTGAATAATTGTATAATTTGCGTATATGGAGCTAGAACAATTCTGTGCATGGCTGCCTTCAACTCCTTTTGTAAAATGTTGAGTAAGGGATAATTTTCCCACTGCATTCTTGGATCTTTGAAAGGGTGGGACTTTAAAATGTTTTTATGTATTATAGAAATGCTGTCTGAGTCTTCAAGACTGATCAATATTTCTTCTGGAAAAGAAATAGGCGGGAGGTGAGGAAAACTGGGCAGATTACTTTTAGCTAAGTTTCTAATTTGAAAGTAGAGGAAAAACTGTGCTGATGGGAAGTAAAATTTGAAGTGTAATTGTTAATAGGATGCAAAGACATTTTCTATATTCAATTCTCTAAGTGATTTAATCCTGTATGTTTTCCAAACATTAAAACAGTGTAGGTTTGAGAGAGTGGAAAAAGGTGGATATCATGTAGAGGTGCAACAGATAAAAGCTCCTCTATCTTGAACTGCTTCCTACATTGGTTCCAAATTTTGAGTGAATGAAGGACAATTGGGTTGTTACTATAGTGACAATAACTTGTATTTACCGTGGTACAAAGCAAAGAACATAAAAAAAAAGTACTGCAGAATTTTATTTCTATTGTGGACCAAGCTTGCGTGTGTTCATCAATTTGTGTCAATGTCCAGGTTTTCACAGCTAGTACATTTGCCACCCAGTAATAAAACAAAGTTAAAATAAAACAAAGATGGTGCCATGCCACCTTCTGCTTTAGGTCAATGTAGTGTCGACCTTTGGATATGTAGATGTTTCGAAATCCAAATAAAATCAGGTTATGATTGAATCTAATTTCTTAAAAAATATTTGTTAATGTATATGGGGATGCTTTGAAAAAGAAAAAAGCTTGGGAAGGATATTCATCTTGATAGTGTTGATTCTCCCTGCTAAAGTGAGATGGAGGGTAGACCATCTATGCTCATCTTGTTTAAGTTTCTCCATGCAGACAGCAAAGTTTTGTTGAAAAAGAGCTATAAATTGAATTGTGATATTTACCCCTAGGTATTTAAACTGATCTACAATGATAAAAGGTAAGGTGTCCAAATTAATATTGTATTCTTGAGAGTTCATTGGAAACAGCACAATTGTGTGTTAAAAAAGTTCAAATTTTATATGTAAAACTGATTTTTGCATAGCCTTATAAGCAAAAGAAAAATAACTAAAAGCTGCTAATTATGTCTGCATATGAATATTTGGGGGTAGGGGGTGAGTTATGAACTTTAAGGATCATACATTTGATGCTGTGCCACAAACTGGTATAACTAAGGAGGGGACTTCTGCTGGGCTACACCAATGAAACAAAAAAGTCAACTCTTTGCCACAGTGTCACTTTATCATCAAACTATACTTTGCTTTCTTGCATTATCTGCTTGTATTCTGTCATGTACAGTTTCTTTTAGTTTTTAAAAAGTCGGCCTGTAGAGAAGCTGCTCTAAAGCCATGCCCACATCTTAGCTCCATGTCTCACTTGCTGCCTTTGTGATTTCTAGTTTACATCTTGCCACTATACTCTATAGTTTTCTAAATTACTCTTAATAATGAGGCACTTGGTCTCCTCTGGGTCTTTCATAAGAGGCTTTCCCATGAGGTTGCTCTGTTGCTAAGCAACCCAAGAGACTTTCAACTCACTATCTCCTATGGTTAAAACTGAGAAATGAGGCGGTAGCAGTAGGCACTTAATCTTTGAGCCTTGAACCTACTTCTTAAGTTCCCACTGACGGAGACTATTCTGGAAAAGTGAGCTTCCACTCACACTTTCATGATCTTATATCTCAGCTCACTTAGTCCTTTGGCAGTGTTGTTCTTCATAGACAGCTGAAGAGGTTATTCAATTAACTAAATTAAGTCAAAGCAATATGGCT
>JANRMT010062815.1:37388406-37413519 GCA_026402145.1 Polypterus bichir lapradei
CTGAAGAGGTTATTCAATTAACTAAATTAAGTCAAAGCAATATGGCTTTGATGACACACAGCTGTACTTATCAGTAGCACCTGATGACACCGGCTCTCTCGAATCAATAACACAATGTCTTACTGGTATTTCTGAATGGATGAATAGTAATTTTCTCAAGTTAAATAAAGAGAAAACTGAAATTGTATTGATTGGCAAAAACGGATTAAGTGAGGTTATCAAAAATAATCTTGACGCATTAGGATTAGAAGTTAAGACCGAAGTAAAAAACTTAGGGGTAACCGTTGACTGTAACCTGAATTTTAAATCACATATTCTTCAGACCACTAGGACAGCATTTTTTCACTTAAGAAATATAGCAAAAGTTAGACCTCTTATATCACTGAAAGATGCTGAGAAATTAATTCACGCTTTTGTTTTTAGTCGATTAGATTACTGTAACGCACTCCTCTCAGGACTACCCAAAAAAGACATAAATCATTTGCAACGAGTGCAGAATGCAGCTGCTAGAATCCTAACTAGGAAAAGAAAATCCGAACACATCTCTCCAGTCTTAATGTCACTACACTGGTTACCTGTGTCTTTCAGAATTGACTTTAAAATTCTGCTTATAGTCTACAAAGCCTTAAATAATCTCGCTCCATCTTATATATCGGAATGTCTGACACCTTATATTCCAAATCGTAATCTTAGATCCTCAAATGAGTGTCTCCTTACAATTCCAAAAGCTAAACTTAAAAGAAGTGGTGAGGCGGCCTTCTGCTGCTATGCACCTAAAATCTGGAATAGCCTGCCAATAGGAATTCGCCAGGCTAATACAGTGGAGCACTTTAAAACACTGCTAAAAACATTACTTTAACATGGCCTTTTCATAACTTCACTTTATCTTAATCCTGATACTCTGTATGTTCAATTCATTATAATAACTATTCATGGTGGCACTAAAATCCGTACTGACCCCTACTCTCTCTTCTGTTTCTTTTTCCGGTTTTTCTGTGGTGGCGGCCTGCGCCACCACCAACTTACTCAAAGCACCATGATGTCCCAGCATTGATGGACTAAAAGCCAGAAGTCCACGTGATCATCATCAAGTCCTTCCGTGAAAACCATAAATACAAAGAGGACTGTTTCATTTATGTTAGGTAGATTGCCCAGAGGGGACTGGGCGGTCTCATGGCCTGGAATCCCTGCAGATTTTATTTTTTTTCTCCGGCCGTCTGGAGTTTTTTTTTTGTTTTTTCTGTCCCCCCTGGCCATTGGACCTTACACTTATTCTATGTTAATTAATGTTGACTTATTTTATTTTCTTAATGTGTCTCTTATTTTTCTATTCTTCATTATGTAAAGCACTTTGAGCTACATTTTTTTGTATGAAAATGTGCTATATAAATAAATGTTGTTGTTGTTGTTGTTGTTATGGCTGTTCTGACACTTGGGGCAGCACAGTAATACACTCACCTAAAGGATTATTAGGAACACCATACTAATACGGTGTTTGACCCCCTTTCGCCTTCAGAACTGCCTTAATTCTACGTGGCATTGATTCAACAAGGTGCTAAAAAGCATTCTTTAGAAATGTTGGCCTATATTGATAGGATAGCATCTTGCAGTTGATGGAGATTTGTGGGATGCACATCCAGGGCACGAAGCTCCCGTTCCACCACATCCCAAAGATGCTCTATTGGGTTGAGATCTGGTGACTGTGGGGGCCACTTTAGAACAGTGAACTCATTGTCATGTTCAAGAAACCAATTTGAAATGATTCGAGCTTTGTGACATGGTGCATTATCCTGCTGGAAGTAGCCATCAGAGGATGGGTACATGGTGGTCATGAAGGGATGGACATGGTCAGAAACAATGCTCAGGTAGCCCGTGGCATTTAAACGATGCCCAATTGGCACTAAGGGGCCTAAAGTGTGCCAAGAAAACATCCCCCACACCATTACACCACCACCACCAGCCTGCACAGTGGTAACAAGGCATGATGGATCCATGTTCTCATTCTGTTTATGCCAAATTCTGACTCTACCATTTGAATGTCTCAACAGAAATCGAGACTCATCAGACCAGGCAACATTTTTCCAGTCTTCAACTGTCCAATTTTGGTGAGCTCATGAAAATTGTAGCCTCTTTTTCCTATTTGTAGTGGAGATGAGTGGTACCCGGTGGGTCTTCTGCTGTTGTAGCCCATCCGCCTCAAGGTTGTGGCTTCACAAATGCTTTGCTGCATACCTCGGTTGTAAACGAGTGGTTATTTCAGTCAAAAGTTGCTCTTCTATCAGCTTGAATCAGTCGGCCCATTCTCCTCTGACCTCTAGCATCAACAAGGCATTTTCGCCCACAGGACTGCCGCATACTGGATGTTTTTCCCTTTTCACACCATTCTTTGTAAACCCTAGAAATGGTTGTGCGTGAAAATCCCAGTAACTGAGCAGATTGTGAAATACTCGGACCGGCCCGTCTGGCACCAACAACCATGCCACGCTCAAAATTGCTTAAATCACCTTTCTTTCCCATTCTGACATTCAGTTTGGAGTTCAGGAGATTGTCTTGACCAGGACCACACCCCTAAATGCATTGAAGCAACTGCCATGTGATTGGTTGATTGGATAATTGCATTAATGAGAAATTGAACAGGTGTTCCCAATAATCATTTAGGTGAGTATATATATATATATATGATGATACGCACTACGTCCAGGGGCAGTTATACGTTGCGTTGTCACGATGTAATTCCAAACACAAAATCAAAATTCAATGTGATACTGATGAAAAGGTAAAAGCGAAAAGAGATCGAATATATGGACATAGGTGATATGACAGAAGTGCGCCATGCGAAATGCAGATCATGCAGCACGGCAGCAGCAGCAAGCCAGCAGCTGATCGAGCAAAGAGGAGGTTTTTAAAAAAAAAAAAAAAACTGTATAGGGTGGTCCAGTTCTAATTATGCGATTTTCATTACGCTATAACTTAAGTTTATTACATAGAAAATCACCCGAAAAAACCCGGACCATCGAGAAATGTGCGAACTGACGACATGGAATCGTCCCCGCATAAATCAAAGTCATCCAGACAATTTGGATCTGCATAATTAGATCTGGACTACTTTCATACACAACTCTATTTTCTCTAACGTTTTATAAAGTGCTGGAAAACCAATCATATTTAGGGCCTTTGACTACCAAAACAGTTTTTGTCTAGATGGCATAATGTTATAGCAGTTAAGCACAACTGCCTCACTGTTCCAGAGTTTTAGCTTCAAAAGCCGGCCTGTGCTCATATTTATTAAGCGTCTCAGAGTATGAAAACAGTCATAACTAGTTTAAAAACCTCGGAGTGATGTAAATTGGTCCTACTCTTAGGAGCAGCAATTAAAAGCATTTTTAATCAATTTTCCTAATTTAAGAAACTACTCCTAACTTCACCAGGTTAGTTTGTGAACTGTCCTTAGTTGCTAGGAGCTGACAGAAGACTGCAATCAGGCAGGGATGCAAAAGCACATTCAGAGAAAGAGGAAATGTTTTCAAAACATTGAACAACAATGAACTCATTAAAAGATACCAATCTGACAGAGATGGAACAATATTCGTAACAAAACTTGTATGGCACATGGTCACCAATGCAAAGAAGTAATGTGCTGTCAAGCAAAATTAAAGTGTTGGTAACATTATTTTTTTGGTGATATTGAAAAGGCATCTTTGCAAAAGCAATGACTTGGGTATGTCACAACCAACCATGTCTTAAAATTTTGCATCAACCTTTGAATACCCTTACAACACGTGACGTAATACACAGATTAATAGATTTCCCCACCACTCCACATAAGGTAACAAGTTGCAGTCTTGAAAAAAGGCACACATATTATGATCATTGCCCCAAGTATGGATGAACACACATATGTGAATTGCAAGCAATACCATATTATCAACACGCAGGTGGTCATAGATGTATACTGTATTATAGAAATCAGTCCAGTACCCTGAAGACAGATGGGTCTGGATGGGTGATTGACAGTATACTTGTGTGATATATAGCTAAGCCCTGTATTCCATGAACCCCTGAAATGGTCGCATTACAGTTTACAATTCTGGGAAGGTTCAAGAAGGCAGTGAATAAATAAAACCTCACACAAGATAAGACAGGATCATTGAGAGATACAATGCATGCAACTCCAGAAGACAATCGGGAACACAGAAGAGCGATTGTGACCTCAGAAACAGTGCTGGTATAGCCATGGCTAGTTTCAGTACTACTGTTACTTTACAACATGGTTCCTGCGACCATAGCAGTGAGATAGTGATTCTTCTGAAAGTATGGCTGTTTATAATTCATTGTTAAGTAAACGTGCCCGTTATTAAGATTAACACTCACTTGTTGCACGTTTCTTTGTCTTTATATCTCAGTACACGTTTTAGCATTATTCTTGATGTTATTGAGAAGTGCCAATTACGGACAGCTTTACATCAATATCCTACCTACCTTTATTGCGTTCTCCTTTTTCTTCTTTGAATACTATTATTACTATAATCCTCATCATCTTTGTGGTGAAACCTTAGCATTTGAGTCACAAAACTACAAGCCGTCATTAGGATTTTCAACTACAAAACACCTTCATGAGTGCCATTTTGTGGCCCAGGGTGCCATAAATCGAACTGTCATTCATACTCAAACATGAACTCAAACTCCTACTCCTTGCCGGGAGTGCGTGTGGGACACTTCATGGGTCCTACTCTGGGATAACACAAATTCTTATCATAGTCAGACTTTCGGTACAAGGAGTAATTCAGATACACCTGATAAATATAGGCTCTGGTCTCTGCTTCTGTGGAGTCTGTAAATTTTCCCTATTTCACATCACAAACACAAACAGGTTAAATAAACTGGAGTTCTACACTCAATCCATACAAATATGGCTTTGCTCTCTGCAATGGACTGCCATCATATCGAGGGTTGGATACAGCCTTGAACTCAGTGCACCCCTTGACCCTAAACTGATAAATGGTTTAAAGATGGATGGATATTTCGGTCTTTCATTATATCATGCTCTAAGGACATGTTACAAAAAAATGTATTGTACATAGTACCTTTAATAATGAACACCATCACAGAAAAATGTACAAACCAATGTCTCATTAGGCAGCACCTGCTAAAAGGTGTGCAAGTGTTTATATAAAAAATGCATTCTTCATTTTATTTCACAAATATCACATATAGCTTTATGGTGTCAATATTTTTGCCTCTCATAAAAATGTCTTACAAAGGAGCATTTTTCATAGTGACGATTATGATGAAATGTCCCTTAAAAACAAATCACTTATTTTATATAACCCCATTTAGTGTATGTTCTTCATCCATCCATCTTCCAAACTCCTTTCTCCAGAGCAGGGGGAAGCTGCATCCTATTCCAAAAAGCATCTGGTGCAAAGGCAGGAACACCACAAGGACAGGTCACCAGTCCATCACATGGTGAACACACACAGGCACACATACAGTGGTGTGAAAAACTATTTGCCCCCTTCCTGATTTCTTATTCTTTTGCATGTTTGTCACACAAAATGTTTCTGATCATCAAACACATGTAACCATTAGTCAAATATAACACAAGTAAACACAAAATGCAGTTTTTAAATGATGGTTTTTATTATTTAGGGATAAATAAAAATCCAAACCTACATGGCCCTGTGTGAAAAAGTAATTGCCCCCTGAACCTAATAACTGGTTGGGCCACCCTTAGCAGCAATAACTGCAATCAAGCGTTTGCGATAACTTGCAATGAGTCTTTTACAGCGCTCTGGAGGAATTTTGGCCCACTCATCTTTGCAGAATTGTTGTAATTCAGCTTTATTTGAGGGTTTTCTAGCATGGACCGCCTTTTTAAGGTCATGCCATAGCATCTCAATTGGATTCAGGTCAGGACTTTGACTAGGCCACTCCAAAGTCTTCATTTTGTTTTTCTTCAGCCATTCAGAGGTGGATTTGCTGGTGTGTTTTGGGTCATTGTCCTGTTGCAGCACCCAAGATCGCTTCAGCTTGAGTTGACGAACAGATGGCCGGACATTCTCCTTCAGGATTTTTTGGTAGACAGTAGAATTCATGGTTCCATCTATCACAGCAAGCCTTCCAGGTCCTGAAGCAGCAAAACAACCCCAGACCATCACACTACCACCACCATATTTTACTGTTGGTATGATGTTCTTTTTCTGAAATGCTGTGTTCCTTTTACGCCAGATGTAACGGGACATTTGCCTTCCAAAAAGTTCAACTTTTGTCTCATCAGTCCACAAGGTATTTTCCCAAAAGTCTTGGCAATCATTGAGATGTTTCTTAGCAAAATTGAGACGAGCCCTAATGTTCTTTTTGCTTAACAGTGGTTTGCGTCTTGGAAATCTGCCATGCAGGCCGTTTTTGCCCAGTCTCTTTCTTATGGTGGAGTCGTGAACACTGACCTTAATTGAGGCAAGTGAGGCCTGCAGTTCTTTAGACGTTGTCCTGGGGTCTTTTGTGACCTCTCGGAGGAGTCGTCTCTGCGTTCTTGGGGTAATTTTGGTCGGCCGGCCACTCCTGGGAAGTTTCACCACTGTTCCATGTTTTTGCCATTTGTGGATAATGGCTCTCACTGTGGTTCGCTGGAGTCCCAAAGCTTTAGAAATGGCTTTATAACCTTTACCAGACTGATAGATCTCAATTACTTCTGTTCTCATTTGTTCCTGAATTTCTTTGGATCTTGGCATGATGTCTAGCTTTTGAGGTGCTTTTGGTCTACTTCTCTGTGTCAGGCAGCTCCTATTTAAGTGATTTCTTGATTGAAACAGGTGTGGCAGTAATCAGGCCTGGGGGTGGCTACGGAAATTGAACTCAGGTGTGATACACCACAGTTAGGTTATTTTTTAACAAGGGGGCAATTACTTTTTCACACAGAGCCATGTAGGTTTGGATTTTTTTTCTCCCTAAATAATAAAAACCATCATTTAAAAACTGCATTTTGTGTTTACTTGTGTTATATTTGACTAATGGTTACATGTGTTTGGTGATCAGAAACATTTTGTGTGACAAACATGCAAAAGAATAAGAAATCAGGAAGGGGGCAAATAGTTTTTCACTCCACTGTAACTACATACTGGGGCCAATATAGCATCGCCAATCCACCTAACCTGCATAAGAAATCAAGGATTAATTTATATGGCACCTTACATAACCACTATCACATAGTATTTTCAATGTTAGAAATTTTGCCTAGTATGGATGAATAATGAACACACTCCATGCACACTTTACAATGCAACTAATCAATTTTATATAACAACTTTAACAAAGAATATTATAACAAATATCACTCCTTCAACTGCAATCTGTGTGTTATATTGAACCTTTCAAAGTAATCAATTTTCCACAGTGGCTTTCACAAAGGAATTTACAAATAAAATGTTATATATTGAGATACTTAAAGTGACCACTGTCACAAAGCACTTACTGAAATGATCCAATGCAATCATATCTACCAAAAGCCTGCACAACTAGGACTGTTTCATAATTTCAATCAATCTTTATTTTCACAGCGTATTTTAAAAGGCACCTCTGTCTTTCTAAAGAAAACACAAGCAAAATGACCCATTTTATTGGCTAACTAAAAATCTTACATCTTGCCTGGAGAAGGGGCCTGAGTTGCCTCGAAAGCTTGCATATTGTAATCTTTATAGTTAGCCAATAAAAGGTGTCATTTTGCTTGGCTTTTCTCTACATTCATAATGGCTAACACAGTACAACAACCTAGTACTATAGAAAACACATAACACATCTAAGTCAGTAGTAGAATCAGAAAAAAGGCATGCACAGCGCCATTCCATTGCAGGCCCAATGCACGCACGGACACATTGGGACCTAATTAGAAACAGCAATTAAACTTACACACACATATTTGAGGTTGTGGGAGAAAAACTGGAGTACCTGCAGAAAAACCTATACAGACAGAAGGAGAACATGCAAACCCCCCGCTGATAGCACCCAGATTGCAGGATGTTAATTAATCTTTACTTTATGCAGGCAATTTTTCATAATGAGAATGCTCTAAAAACACCTTAAATTTTTACCGCATATACTGCCTTTCAGCATATACACAACCCCCTGTCAGAGCACAACGTGTGAAGGAAGGGGAAAAAAAAAAAAAAAAAGACAGCTCTGGGGGGTTAAGGTAGGTAAAACGAAACAAAGAAAAAGCATTGAAAGAGTATAAAGGACAGGGTGCGTTTTAGGGTATGACCATACTACTATGTTTTTGTTTTAAAATACAAACATTTGCCTCAGACGTGCACTTGGGAGTCAACCAAAGGGACCAGAAAACACCAATGCCACGCCAGGCCAAGGGGTGGCGGTTTGCACTAAACCTCTCTCTTTTCTCTCTGTAGACCATATATGAGAAATCCTGCCTGTCCCGGCCCCGAGGACGTCACATCCTGGGAACCAACTATAAAAACCCCTCATCCTTCATACTTAATCAGTTCTACTTTGGAATCGAATCTGTACACATTGTACTGAACTGAAAGCCTTTTACAGCCAGGGAAACTATACAGGTGGCTACCCCAAACCTTCGTTGTGTGTCCAGTCATTTATTTCACACATTATTCTCCATTTTCAATTTTCATCCACACTACCCTAGTGTTAAGCCCAAAAAATGAGGCTTTTATAAACACAACCTAGAGCCATATACTTCAGAAAATGTACATGATTGAAATATACAGACTCTAATCATCATACTCAGATTGTTTTTTACGGGGCTCTTTCCGGATTAGACCCTACTTACTACAACGTGTTATTCCCTGATTGATCACCCTTCATGGAAGAAAGCCATATTCTAACATAAGGGACATAGAGGAGTTGCTTTGTATGGCGCCTGGTGTGTTGTTTACCTGTATGCATTTAAATTGTTTTTGGTGTAGTATGAAGTCTGGATACATGAGCAAAAGGCAAATAATTTACTATAGTTTTGTGATTAATCTTGTGGCTAACAGCATTAACGTTACTGCACACATTCCCAGTATAGGCGACCGTCTATATCTTGCAAGATTTAAGTTATTTTAGTGTGGACAGGGATACTTTTTTTAAGCAATATGAAAATGTTAGTGTGGCCAGAGATTTTCATTTAAAAATGCAGTTTTATTGTGGATATAACCTTAGACTTGGGCGTAACATAATTGTTTACTCCTCCAGAATACATTTTTTTCACCCCAACTTAAACTCTGATAATTCCTAACACTACTGTCAATACAGAGACAGATCCCTTAGATAAGTGAGAATGCATCTTATGAAGTTATTCGGTTCAGTCTGCTTGGGCCAGGCAAGTGTGCACAGGCTTCACTGCATTTAGCTTGGCTTGCATTTTAGCTTTACAGAAGGACTACTCAGGGGAAAGTGTTGCAGAAGGCCATGTTGAAGATTTAGGCAAGCTGCTTCTTTGTACTGATATGACTGGCTGAACATCTTGACTTCTCCTATAGGCTCCTAATGTACAAAGTAAACAGCTGCCAGAAAGTGACAATGTGTTGTCACTAAGCATGCATAAAAGGAAATGGGATACAATTCAGCACCTTTTAATGAACACACATGTTAAGAGTCACAAAGCCTTATACTCAGTGGGACAACCAAAGCATTTCTGATGCACTTCCACATGTCAAACCTATAAGCCAGAACTGCCCCACCACCAGCTCCACCCAGCAAACAAGCCCTTCTGCCCAATCACATGAATGTAACATACGAATTTTAATCCGATAATCACCTCCCCAGAGATGTCATTCCTGGAGATTCTCAGAAATGTCATTTGGTTGAATAATTGAGCAGCTCTGCCTCAATCCAAGACTTGCAATGTTCAAAAAAAAGCTTCTTTGCTGGAGGATCCCAGGTTTCAAACCTTGCAAATCATGTAAGCAAGCCTTATGCTACCCTAGGTTGTCAATATCCAGTTTAAATACATATTCTGTGTTGCAGTGTAACCCTTCTGAAAAGAGGCTGAGGATAATTCTCAGTCCAGGAGAGCACCCATCTGCAGATACTGCACCAGGCAAGCCATTTTCATGTTCCCAATATATGAAGCCCATGAACTACCACATGCCAATGGATGGTTACTGTGAAAGAAGACAAAAAATACCTCCTGGGAAAGTTTCCTGTTAAGGTGGCTATCACTTCCTTGTCCAATGCCCATTTATTGTTTCTGAGAGTAGCACTGACAGGATAAACATCATACAGTGGCATAGCACTTTCTTTCCATTTCCTTCTGGACACAGAGTAGCTGTATATACATGGTTTATGCTTTAATGGGTATCATAGTCCAACATGACAAAAGGTTATGGTGCTAAAACAGTCACAGAGCTAAATGCTAAGTTTTAATAATGACATAACTAACTAAACTAATGTCCCTGTAAGCAGTATGCAATAAAAAAGTATCATACTTTGAGTCTCACTGCTGATTCAAGACAGTCATGGTGGCGCCAGGACTAATGGAAAGCCTTTCCATTAAATCCCAACCCACATAATTAACCCAAAGACTCTTTCTGAACCTAAATAATGGATGAGTTGGTTTAATGAGCAGAGCTTCCAAGTCTGTTTTAAGGAAGGGATACTGGCTACAATCAGGAGCTATTATATTAAAACAAAACAACATAACATTGACTTGTACAACTATATCTAGCCTGATTAACCTCTTAAACTTTGGACTTTAAACTCCAAAGATGAAAGGTTTATTCCTCGGATCTCAATGAATTTATACATGCTCCAATGGAAACAACTGCAATATTTTGTTGAAATTTTAAAGGCATCTTGGGTTAGTTCTTAGTAAAGTATAAACACACTGTAAAATAAAAGGAAAAATAAAAATCTAACAAATTCAAATTTTCCACAAGGCTGATTTTTTTATATTATATTTATAACAAACACACAAAATTTTAATAAAAATGAACAACATTTAGAGGTCAGTCCATTTGGCAGGTTTTATAACATCCGAACTGAACAGCAGACATCCGTTTCACACTTATAGGTGTACAACATTAGCACTATCTTTGATGTTTGCAACCTCTTGGAGAATAAACTCTTTCTGTTCTTCACCCATTGTCAGTGTGTCTCTGTACTTTTCATTGAGACTTGTACCTCTTTTAGCTGTGTTGTTCACTACCACCATGTGTGCAGACAGTTCTCAAAATTTATTGAAGACTGGATCATCTGTTTACTGTTCTGGTTTCTTGAGAAATGACTGAGACCTTTCTTTGCCTTTTCCATCAAGACATCAAAGAAGGAGGTTGTTCTTTCTGTTACTAGATCCTCCAACTTCAGCTGTTCAAATTCATTTGTCAGCTTAAGATGTCAAGGAATGTCTGGTAGTGGTGGCCATTGCAGGTTTTGCGCCATCTTTTCCTTTGTTTCTGCTGAGACTCTGTCAAGAAAATGTTGCTAAGACAAAAAGTCCTAGTTACAAGTAGAATGTTCTTGAAATGCAACCTTGGTAATAGAATGTTCTTGGTTTCTTTTTATCTTTTTCTATTGTTTATTAATCACTTAGCCAGTTAATAACACCGCACAAGAGTATATACATAGTAACAGTACAAATACAATGTTCAGAATGGAGTGACCTATAAATGTTACACAATCAGGCCGAAATTTCACAGGTAAACAAGCTGTCCCTAATGGGCAAAAATAAGCCTTGTAGAGTAATGATTCTACAAACATCAACTGTTTGCACTGAATAAAGGACGACCCTAATGACCATACATCATGGGTCATATTTCAGACACAAGTGCTTTAAGCAGGCAAAGAAACACATGGATTTTCAAAAATTCACCTTTGATCATTTAAACGATGGGGTAAAATACGGTTTGTTTTGAAAATTTGTTTGCCGGAAAAAATCAAAATGAGGTGCGCCAAAGAGCTGAGTTCACGTCTCGCAGCCCCGTTTAAACAGGCAGCTCTTCATTACATGAAAGGTCTACTTTAAGCACAAATCAGTGCCATGATAACAAAATCATTTCTTTCAAGTACTTGTTTCAAAAACTTTGCAGAGAAAGTATGGATTTCACAAACGTAGAATTTGTAGCCCGATTTGATTGGGCTCCCAGTCGCCAGTAAACCACACAATTGCAAAATTAATCATACCCTTACCACAAGATGAAGCTCCTTTTTCTTTCAGTCCTTCATCCCTCTCATTTTAATTTAAACGTAGCCGAGGACCTGAGCCTATCCAGGCAGAACTGAGCACAACATGCGGTCAGTAGTCAACCTAATCAGGATGGCTTTAGGGAACAGGACAGGAAAACGGAGAACCTGGAGAAAACCCACATAAGCTGTGAAAGGGCCAGGGTGGACACATGTATTCTGAATATTTTAAAAGGTTCCATTCGCAGCAACTACCATCAGAAATTGATTTACTGTTTAGTTCAGTTCTTATTCAGGTGAAAGACTGCAGGATGGCGGGGCAACCGAAGAACTGGGGATGGACTATACAACGCTCTGATAAGAAGTGTAAAGATCCTTGCACAAAGATCCAGCAGTTGACTGTCTCTGAAGTGGTAACTCCAGCAAAACAAACATTTTGTCTTCTTCTTTAAATGATAGTGAGAGAGAGGGGTTTGGAGCACGCACTGATACAGCGCGTTGTTGCACCCACCACACGACAGAGCAACTCAGGATCCATATTAGGACACGAGTGCAGCCTTGCAATAGGTGACACCTCAGCACCACACTAGTTCAGATGGAATGGAACAGTGTGAGGATTTTTATGGTGGCTGCAGTGCCAATTCTGCCACCAACCCCCAAGTTTTTCCCTGCAGGTTGGAGTGCCGACATGCAGGGCTGGATGCAGATTAACGTCATACCCAGCACGGAGCAATTGCAGGTTAATAGTGAGGGCCAGAGTAATAGGAGTGTCTACAGCAGGGGTGTTAAACTCAAATCCTGGAGGGAGGAAAATTTAATTAAGCGTTCTAAATCTTAAAAAAGAAGCAATTTAAAATTAAGGTCAAAGACGTATGCTCAATCAGAAGCAATCATTGGATACTAATTAACAAAATGGGAGGAACTGTTTCCATTGCAACCCTCCAGGATCCGAGCTGCTGCACAGGGAGCTTTTGAAGGATGGCCCCCAGGGCTTCAACAGCATGTCTGATCCCGGAAGTAGTCTTGGAAGTGACCCAAATCTAGGATATAAAGCCGCCTTTTCACAGTTTATTGAGCTTGGAGTTGGGAGGCAAGTCAAAGCAACAGCTCGACATGCAGAAGAAGAGAGAAGGCAGAGTTGAAACAAAACAGTTGGTGGTATTAAGATGATTCTTTAGGTGATGCTGTGTTAGGTCAGTTGGCGGCCACCCTAGTGGCTTGGTAGGGCTGGTTCAGTTTAGTTAGGCTGAGCGACAACATGTATTCATGGTTTCCTCTTGCTTACTCAGTACTGTCTCTACTTTGCATTTCCTGACTTTTGTAACCATAATTTGGAATTCCGGTCTTACTGGCATTATTTGGGTTTAGAGACATCTCAAGTGCACACTAACATGGGGTTTTATATAGTGCAGCTAATCAGTATCACCAAATAACACTAATGACATACATTGCCCATCATAGTTACACCCAATAAACCCAGTCAAGTTCTTCACCCACCATGTCTGCATTCACTTTCTGCCCCATTACATTCATTGTTATCCAGTTCCAGCCTCTGACATGTAAAGCACAGTGTGGCCTCACAGTTTCTGAGATTGACTAGTTCCCACAAGACCTCTGATAGTGAGACACAGGTAAAGATCTGCTTTTCACTTTGTGCTGGGTCACCACACTGAAATGTTCATTCTTTATTAAATGATGCAATTTAACACTTGAATCCCCACTGGGAATCCCTTCCTTGCATATTATTTGTAGAGAGGAAGTGACACTCATGCTTTGCATACACACACACACACACAGATATACTGTAAAGCCCCACCCTACCAAAGAGAGAGCCCCAGCAGACTGTGGTGAAGTGATAAGCCACATCCATCCCAGCTGCAATGATAATTAATTAAGGAATAAATGGAATAGGATTGTCTTACTGATATCTCCAAGTCTGTCCCTGAAGTATCTCTGAGAATAAGACACTATAAAAGGCAACACTGTAGGATGGCATGGGACATGCAATATGATAAAATCTCAGACTGAAATTTATTTTGGAAGCTTCAGAGGTTTTCCCCTCGCACCCATGCCTGAGGCAGTTACTCCCATTTCAACAATCACAGATGGAATTGATAGAAAACAGGCAGCTTTAGTTTTTCCAAGCTGTAAAAAGAAAAAAAAACAAAAAAGCGAACATGCTTTAGTTTAAAAAAAAGAAGAAGTATGAGGCCGGGTATAGGCTAATGCCAGGCAAGCCGGTCACCCTGTCAAAGCGGCTTTGTTCTCCGAACCGTAAGCCGACAGGTCTGGGGGCGTGGCCCAGTCGCTCAATTACCCAGCCGAGCGGCATCGCTGAAAATCGCACAGAATGAGCTCCCAGGGGATGCCATTATCCGGATAAAATACGCGCATTACAACCAACTAAATGGGAAAAGCGCTTGGGAGCTTTCAGGCCATCACACTGCTCTTGCGTTTTCGTCTTCAGCATCCTATCTGCTCCAGTGGTTTTACCTGTTTGGCCTCTCCAGTGTCCACATAAAATTAGGACTCCTTCTCACTCCTCTATCAACATAACCACCTGGACAACTCTGCCCATTAAGACCTTGGACTCAGTTTTCTTTATCAATTACTTTCAAGATCCTGATCATCTGGGCTTCATTTCTGTCCACTGAGATTTGCATTCAACTCATGTGACACTTTGCTATCCAAGGTGCTACCTTTTGGTATTTTTGTGTGTTAAAGTATTCACTTGTGCTACTCAAGGTGGAGTGCAGCGTTCTGGAGTTCAAAGTAGTCCAGTCCATTTGCTTTTCAATTGCACGTGTTCATGTGGCTGTTACTTAGTTACCTATTATCGGTCAATTATTCCGGGCAGCCCAATACATGCAAACCACCAGTTCACAGTGCATCCTGCTTGAGGTTTCTTTAACATTAATCAGCCATTTCATTCACTTGGTTAAAGCCAACATACCCTCTACCTCTTATCTACCTGAAAATGTATTTATGACTAAGGAGTCCATTTTAAGAGTGAAGAATTATGGACTAGCCATGGATCAAGCTGCAGCTCACCACCGTGCCAACAACACTTTGGTGTCTTTAAGTTGCCCCACCACAATCCAAAACACTCTCATCCCTTAGCAGTTACATCTCTATAAAATGTATTTTTAGTGGTACAGATGCGTAATATACCCCGACCCCACACCTCCTGCTGCTTTTAGGAAAAAGGCAAAGTAGATTAATATGCTTTCTTCATTCCATTCACACTTTCCTCTGTAGCCATAGTACAAGAGCTGCAGGGATTCTCTTTACCTGATTAGCCCCTACAGCTACTTGAAAGGTGCCTGCAGAACACTAGAGGTTACATAGTTCAGAAAACTAGCACAGCTTACACGCACCTTTCACCGTTAAAAAATCTTGACATTGATAATCTTTAATCTCTAGGAGAGTTAAGACCTGCTCTCTTCACTCCAGAATGCAAACTCTTTTTCTAAGCAGAATGTAAGAGAGTCTTGGCATTATGCAGTCTACTTGACATCTATACAGGTCCTGAGACAGCACTGAAGTACTCACTCCATATCGGTTATAGAAACCAACTTAGCTACAAAATGATGAAACCCTCCTCCATGAAAAATTTACCATTATCAACAATTACAACAAAAAGCATATTTTCTCATTATTCTAAAATTTCTTGATTATGATCTTTGGAATGCCCGTTCACCTCTGTCATTGTAATGTTCTCTAATCTAGTCATCTTTAATCTACACCTTGGGTATTTCAAATAAAGTATGGCCATATGTACATAAAAAATTTTCATAAAGTGCCTTTCAGAACTAAGTCACAAAGATTTGTTTATATAGTGCCTTCTACTCATTATACGCACATTAAAAAAAAAAAAAAATCAATGTCCATTTTATACAGTGCCTTTCAAACTTATCACCTCCTGAATGATGTTATTGTCCATTTTATTATATGTCTCAACAAAGTCAAAAAAATCATTTATTAAGGTGTCTTTCAAAACTATTAACTCCTCAATGAGATCAATGTTACTTTAATGTAGCGGCTTTCAGAATCCTTACTGTAACATGGATAGAATTAAGCCTCCTTTCATTTAAATATAGTGCCTTTTGATATAAGCACTACCTCCAAGTATCAGTGCTAACATTTGGAATGCCTCACAATCATTACCATCTAGATGAGATTAAAGTAGTTAAGGCTTTGAACTTCAAACCCTGAGGTTGTGGGTTCAAATCCTGCTAGTGACACACTGCGACGATGAGCAAGTCCCTTCACATGCATGTGCTCCAATTGGAAAAACAAAAGAAATATAACCAACTGTATCTCAAATGTTCTAAGTCGCCTTAGATAAAGGCGTCAGCCAAGCAAGTATATTTATTAAAGGGCCTTTTATGGATAATACCCTCTCAATAAAATGACTATCCCTTTTATATAGCACTTTTCAATGTTATTACACTTCCAATGGATGTACTATCAATTTTACTATAGTTGTTTTCATAATCATTACAATTTCAATGAAGCCAATGTTCACTTCATATAGTGCCTTTCTGTGAGACACATTGTACAGTCAATAAAGCATCATTCAGAACTACTGCCCAATGAGAGGAATGTTCATTTGATAATAGTGCTTTTAATGACCATTACTATCTAAAGAGATCAATGTTCATTTAACATAGTGCCTTTTAAATTATTACCTTTTTAAGGAGGTCAATTTTAAATTTAATGTAATGCCTTCACAATCATGATCACATCAATAGATAACTTTCTGTTTAATATACATCCATTCACGGTTTTTACTAAGTTAATGAAATCAACATCCTTTCTGTATAGTGCCTCTCAAAGACCCCACTGTCCCACCGTGCAGTGAAACTGAATTGTCTTTTCAATAACATCAACGTTTATTTATTTATTTATTTATTTATTTATTTTTTACACATACTATATGTTTTGGCAATTGTCTCAATGAGATCAGCACTGCATTCATTTTACATTAGGACCATCACAGTCATTATTATTTTAGCGTGTTTAATGTCCATTTTAAATAAGGCCTTTCACAACCATAACCTGTTCATTTTATATAGTGCCTTCCACAGCTGGCTCAATTTTAGAGTCCTTTGCGAAACAATCAATGTTCACCCTACAAGACAATCACTAATAGCTTTAAATAACTTCTTCTTCTTTCGGCTGTTCCCATTAGGGTTTGCCACAGTGGATCATCTTCTTCCATATCTTCCTGTCCTCGTCATCTTGCTCTGTCACACCCATCACCTGCATTTCCTCTCTCAACACATCCATAAACCTTCTCTTCAGCCTTCCTCTTTCCCTCTTGCCTGACAACTCTATCCTTAGCATCCTTCTCCCAATATACCCAGCATCTCTCCTCTGTACATGTCCAAACCAACGCAATCTTGCCTCTCTGACTTTGTCTCCCTTTAAATAACAATTGTAAAAAGACTTGCTGAGCTGCTGTTGGCCAGAAGAACCCCACTGATCACTTAACCAAGAGCTGGTGATTAGAAATCAGCATAGTCGGCAGCAGGTTAGCATTCAAATGGTCAGCTGACACCACTGTCATACAGAACACTCACACAACACTTCTTAACCTTAGAGCCAGCCCTTGTATCAGTAAATGTAATTAAATGGCCAGAGTGTGCCAAATTCCTCTCTCAACTACAAACGGAGGTGTGACACACATCAGTAAAAGGACAAATGCTCAGACACAGCTGTGCCTACAATACCATACAATACAGTTCATTTTTATATAGCCCAAAATCACACATGATATGCCGCAATGGGCTTTAACAGGCTCTGCCTTTTGATAGCCCCCCAGTCTTGACTCTCCGAGAAGACAAGGAAAAAAAAAAAAAAAAACCCTAGTATGGGGAAAAAAAAAGAAAGAAACCTTGGGAAAGGCAGTTCAAAGAGAGTCCCCTTTCCAGGTACGTAGGTTGGGTGTGCAGTGGGTGTCAAAGAGAAGGGGTCAATACAATACAATAAACAGAACAGAACACAAGTAATCCTCAATATAGTATAATAGTAAAATAAAAATATTACAAGTACAGAGCAGAATTTAACAGTAGATGATATCACATAATATCAAAGTGCCAGGTATCCAAAGAAGAAGGTCACACAGACAACGAAGAGATGTGATACGATTGTCTGTCACAAAGTTCATCACAACAGTCCAAGTGCCTAAACAGTATCACACTTTCGTGCCAGAAAACTGCAGACAAGAGATAAGATGAAAATTTTAAATCTGAGCTCCAGATTCACCAAAATAGCTAGAGGAAGGATATATTTGTACCTGCAGAGGAAACACAGATAAGCTCTTAGATAGCAAAAATCACTCAGTAGGCAGCAGACGGACTGGTAGGAGTGAATACACACAGACAAGCCTAAAGTCACAGCTAAACAATAGCAGAATCGCTTAATGTGCATTAGGGCATCCTACAAAAATGGAATGTGCTCCAGAAACAAGTATGGATTCTTTAGACACTCGCACACAGACTGACCTAAATCATAGAGCCACTTGAATCCAAGTGAATTTTCTAAGCACAGTTGAATAATAGAGGGGGTCACTGTTAGGAGAAAGGTAGCACTCTTCACACAATATAAACACAGAACTTAAATGCTGCCCGCAGGCTGCAAGTACAAATGCCATGCTCCAAAGCAGATGAGAAGGGCGATAGTGTGCCTGTTTAATAGAAATTTTCAAGATGGAGGTGGGATGCTCCCCGATTTCAAATTAATGTCATCAGTGGTTGAGTACTGCAAGAATATGCTCTCGCTATCAGCAGACCAGAGTGTAGCCGCCTTTTTCATTATAACACTCATGTGTGACCTTTTCTAATTGAATTTTGATTACGCACAACAGCAAACCTTATGAAAAAAAACAGAGTGGCAGCTGAATAAATTGGTCACCCTGGCATGGCATGCACCACACAACATGGCACTCTTGAATGTGCATAAATGGGCAACTTTGCTAAAATGTCCTTCCTAATCAGCACCAGACAGCTCCACCACTTCAGTACCTAACATCTCATTAAAAAAAAAAAAAAAACAATGAGCAGAAAATAAAACAGTGTACGAGGGCTGGCATGCAAATGAAATTGAAGCAATTTTCCCACAAAATATATATTCTCAGGCGGGCACAGGAAAGGCCTACCTTTCTCTTCCCCAGCCCCAGTTTTCAGAACCGTTCCTCCACGACACCGAGCTCCATGTAAATGCTTCCCTTTGTTATACACAGCGCATCGCTCCAGTCAGCCCATTGCACTGAAATACTGTCCCGACACGGGAGCCGTACGCAGGCTGCTTTCCTGCGGATTCTCTGGTTTCCAGGCGACAGCCAATACAGTGCGAAGGCACCCCCAACCCCCCTGCACCCCCCCACCCCTGGCAGATACTTCATGCAGATTGGGCAGGCAGCAGCATGCTTCATGCAAGGAGGTCAGGAAATTAAGGAAATGAGAAAGGGGCAGCATCAGCAGCCTCTAGGGAACTCAACCTGAAGAGTGCAGTCTGTGTCGTTGGTGAATAATTGGGGGGGTGGGGGGTGTCACTTGCCCCCTCCCCAAAATAAATAAATATACCTTGCCAGATTCAACCTGGCACATTATGGCAGAAACAAGATACAACGCTACTGCTGCAAATAAGAGAAAATTGGCCACTGCCACATACAGTCACCCACTGTGAACTTATGATTAGCTTTAAAATAAACTTTACCCTGTGTACCACACTGCTTCTCCCCCTGAGGCAGGGACAACAAGTAAAGACATACCTGTTTGCCACTTCCAAATCAAAGGGCACATGTGTCCTCAAGAAGACAAGGAATAACATGGAGCCACTGTTCACCCTGTCACAAATTAACCATCCTCCCCAAAAAAAAACACACACCTTCCCCCCACTTTCTGACTCCTGTCCTAACATTTCTACCAAAATACACTTCTGTTTCACCCCCACCACCTCAGCTACCCCCATACCTCCTGGCAGCTTTAGGGCACCTATAAAGGAAATGATGGCTATAAACCTCCCCGACACCCCTGCCCTAGAGCAGCGCTGATTGTCACATGTTAGTGGGTGAGGGGCAGACTGTGGGCAAGCAGCTTCTCAATAAGAAATGCCACTTAATGATTTGTATTCTTGATGAGGGGGGCAATAGAATAGCATCAAAAGGGAGTCCTACAGAAAGCCTCAGCTATAATTTCTCCCTGCAGATAGACAACCACAGCAACTGAAACAAGCTGATGTGGCCTGCTGATAAGAGGCACAGACAGGCCCAGGTGGTCACCTGGAGGGGATCAGAGAGAAGATAGACAGGGGATGGTGCTTTAAGAAGACAGAGGAAACATGTTCCGATAGTGAGGGTGAGCACTAAACTGTGGTATGTCATTAATTTGAAGTGAGGCAGTCAACTTTCAGAAGTAGAGAAGATGCCTAGTGAACTGCTCCTGACAGTTGAAAGAGCCTGGATTTGAATTGGATTTGATTTGAAGCAGAATGGAAAGATATTTGAGTGGACATGACTTGCACTTTCAGGTGAAGGTGAAAACAACAACAGACCTCAAGGTATTTGTGAGGAAAAAAATGCATATGTCAAAAAAAAAAAATTAAAAATTAAGTTTTATAAAACCTGGTGTACACACATTTCTATGCAATTCACCATTTATAAATCACAATCATCTTGTAAACATGCATATGTAGATGTGCCTCAAACTCCACAAGGAAACTTACTACTAATCCACCTCATACATATGTCAAATTGATGCTGCAGAACTTCATTGGCTGGTACAGCTGCCTTCCCCCTGATGCATCGAGACCCCATCATCACTCAAGAGTATCTGGCTGTGCTCCACAACTGAGAGTGCAAGATCATAAACAGCATTATAGTGTCTCTCTTCTGCACTCTGGGGGTCTGGAAAAGGCATAAGATGCCAGCATCTCAGCGGGTAGCCACAATCACCTGGCACATGTAATGACATGATTGTTGTTACAATGAATAATACAGACCATTATGAGAAAACTGAGGATTCAGCAAGTTCCCTTACCAACAAGCTATTCAACATGTGCAGTACTGTCATGTCGGCCTAAACTACTTTGCCTCAAAATAAATGAATCATAGGCTGACTTGGGCAACTGAAACACAACATTTGTCAGCCATATCATGGCATCACAGATGACTTGAGCATTTATTGATTATAACTGCTTACGGTTAACAAAAGCAGCTTCATTCTCGCTAGGTGCCCTTATTGCAACATTAATGCAGTCAATTGCTCCAATTATGTTAGGAGAACTGGACACTGCGGCAAATTGCCTTTTTATATTGGAAAAAACATGTTATGCTTTATGTACTGTTTGTGCCTCACCAGTCGACTAATGGCTTCAAACACAGCAGGTATGATGGAGTGAAGCTTGGCTGGGATATTCTTGACCTGTCAGACAGTTCCCACAAGAAGTGAGAACAAGTAGTCAATATAAATTGACTAAACACTAAAAATGTTTTTCAGTGCAAATATGTAGTATTGGCCCTCTTAAAAAGGAACTAAAATACCGCCTGTACATCATACCCATAATTTCTAACGTATAATATATATCACATTTTAATAACGGCTTGGTGATATGAATTAACATGTGCGTGAGTCATCATTAATCTGGTTTGGCTGCATTTCCGTACTTGATCAAAGGTGTTGTCATTTCCCAGTATCTCCAAAATGATGCGTATACACAGGTCAGTGTTGCTTAAGATATACGCTTGTTCCCCTATCAAGATTCCTTTTATAAATCCTGACATTTGTGTTAGAAGTTGTGTATGCACATTTCAAGCTTCTTTTGTGTATAGATAAGGTTTTTCAAATGAGGCCATGGCAACACTTCTCCACTCTCCAGTGCCATGATCAGCAAGTACAACAACTACACCTCAAAACTTGTCTTCCTAACCTCAAGACAGGTGAGTGCAGGTCTAAAGGTATTTGAGCACAATGAGTTAAAACAGTCAATAGTGTCCTAAGAAGTGATTACAATGGAGTCTGCTGGTGTTCACTGTGCCAAAGTCTATTAATAAGGATCGCCTGTGGTGTGGTGAGTCTTAGGGGTTAAGAGGGGAGCAAGCTGTCAATTGAAGCTAAAGTTTTTGCAGTGTTCTCATGGATTATCAACAATATAGTCAGTTATGGTGTCAGCTGTAATGACTCCAGGGAACCCGACAGGGAGGCAGAGGCAGAAAAATGTGGAATAATTCTTTAGTAGTTACTGTTAAGGCAAGTCTGGAGCGACAGTGCAGGGCCTAGCAATGGTAAGGGTAGTGGTGTCTCTCAGTAACACATGAGGAAGCCTTACATGAACATATTCTCCAAGTTAAAAGGCTGCAAGATATATGAAACTATACCGACAGCATCGGGCTCAAAAGGGAGGAAGCAGTTCCGGATAAGAAGTCAATCCAATGCAGAGCATGCTCAGAAAAGACAGCCACACCCAATAATGAAGAACCACTAGGATTTGGGAAAGCCTGAGCATTTAGAAAAACACATACTGACACAAGGCGAGTGTGCAAACTCCACACAGGCAGTGAACGGGCCAGGATATCACCCCACTCTAATGTAGCCACAAGATGGCAGCATTATCCAGTGTGATCACATGCAGGTTTAAGTTCAAGTTTATTGTCACGTGTACACAGCACTGTGATACTATATGTGACCAGTATGCAACATGTTGCCATTCTCCAGCATCATCTGGGCTTGAATTTTGGCATTAGTGTGTGGGCATCAATCCATTATTCTAAGCTCACAAATGGTTTAGCTTAATAAAATGGAATAAATCATGCTGCTCTTTCAAGGCAAAACAAACAAAAGCCTTTTGTTATTGACAATTTTATCCCATTATGGAGTTCAGAAAATAAAAAAAAAAAAAAAACACAATTCATTCTTGCATTGAGAGGGTGATGTGTCCAGTCAGCTGTGAGTTTCAATCATTTTAACTTTGTAGTGTCATGCATTTGAATAAGAGTTGGATAAGATAGTGCATTAAATAGCTTTTTTAAATACAGCACCATGCACAGCCCTAATAAAGGAATGAAGGCTTTGAATGTAATGAACACGACTCCAATTGTCCATCCAACCATGGTCTAACCAGCTTCTCTGTACCTGTGCCTTGACTATGGCAGGGACTAAAAGGGCAGTTCCATATGTTAATTTCAAAACAAACATATTTAGTCTCAGTGTAACAATATCCATGTTGGCAAGACATTAGAGTGGCTCAGTTCATGCTGCATTCAAGAATGAGGCAAATGTCTAGAATGATATCGACTATATAATAAAACATATGTGTTCAATCCCTCCGATTGGTCAGTTTGGCTATGGTATGATTGGTCATTTTGGCCTTGGTGACATGACGAATGAGGAAGTGCAAGCGTGCGTCACACAAGGATTTGTCTCATTCATTGGATTTTTGAAGTTTTAGTAGATTCAGAGCACAGTAGAACACATCTAAAATGGTACTAGAGTGAACGGCATGTACTGTAGTCTCCAGTTAGAGTAATGACTAAAGGTATGGTCAAGCTAATTCTGGCTTAGTACAGAGGCAAAAGTAACAGAGAAATATGATCACTTATGTGTGGCACACTAAAAGTAGAACAAAGGAATTTAGACAGTAATTTGAAATAATGAATTAAAATACAGTTGACAAGTTTAAATTCATAACAGTAGCCTTAAAGTTGGGAGATTCAAAAAAGAAAAAGAGGGTGTTGACATTTGAAATTTGAATTAACTTCACTTGTTTATTACATATTACACTTCAGTAAGCGTTATTAACCAGCTAATGTCCCCCCCCCCCCCCATACTGATGCAAACATAACTTTCAGAATAGCAAATTTGAAAAAAATGATAAAGTGATTTTCTGATAAAATTGATTTGAAAAAAAATGCATTATTACAGAAGCAGCTTTAAAGAAAATAACCTTAGTATTCACTGATTCATGTGTGGCATGTGTATAATGCTTCAATTTTGTTTTTGTCTTTTTTTTTAGTACTGGACAGGATTTATTTTTCATTTACTAAGCAGAAAATGTTGGAGAATAAATTTAATATTTGCACATGGTAAGATAAATAAGGAAGTCTGGTGATCATATCATGCTTTATAAACATTTACACTGAAATCACCACCAAGCCTATAAACTATAGCCCCCCACACCAAATGTTTTTCACTGGGAAGAAATCCCCCCGCCCATCTGCAACAAAGATTTCAGACCCTCACCATGATAAATAAGCATTACTGTTTAAATGTATTTAAGTGGATACAATGTTTATTACTGGGATTTAAAATCGTAAAGGAGAGTGGGTTCTTTGGATTAATGGCAAAACACCTGGTGAGAAATGATAGGTACAATGTTTAGGTCTAAGGGACAAAGTAAGGCAGCCTGCAAGTGAGGGTGCTGTCAAGGATTTGGGGACACTGCCAAAGGTGAGGATGGCCATCTAAAACGCTATAGTTCTACACAGCTATGAGGCTTTAGTTAAGCAACCTATACCCTTAATGAGGGTGGAACGTTGGATTTTTCAGGGTGCAGACACAAATAAGGTGACATGGGTCATATTTTGTAGGTAAACAGAAAGTGGCAATGGCCTTACTATAATGTGTAACCTGTCTACACAATGCATACACAGTTTAGACATCATTTACCATTTCACTTTCATTTCTCACATTTAATAAAAATGAAAATTCAGTTGCCCAACTACAGGAGCAGCAAACTGCAGCCGGGTGCAGCTTGACTACGTCCGAAGGGAGTCGCCCTGATTGCTGGTGGCACGGAGAGAGGCTACAGCCAATCAAAAGAGGTTTTGCTGTTCGCAAAGCAATTTGCTGCTGCGCACGGTAAGCGTGCTTCATTAGTGTGGCGGGCCGATTCCGTATTGATTGGGGGCAGCGGAGCCTGAAATTCATTGATTGTTATCCTCTCATTAGCATATAAATTAGCTGCTAGTGAAACGGGGGG
>JANRMT010062815.1:37413619-37479722 GCA_026402145.1 Polypterus bichir lapradei
CCCCCCCCCCCCCCCCCCCCCCCCCCCCCCCCCCCCCACTCACATCATTACACTTGCATGAAAGAAAAAGCTAGCTGCACATTTAGAAATGAGATTGCTAATTTAGAGAGTGCAGACAAGATGGGGGGTGGTCGCACAGAATGGTGGGGGGAGTGGGTAGCGAGAAGGGAGCCACCACTCAGTTCGACACAAATGTCTTTCAGGCTTGTTATGTTAGAAATGAATCTGTCAGTGATGAAGTGATAAATACGAGAAAAGGTAGAAAGAAACAAACAACCTTTGCTTCAAATAGTGTCTTTTTAGTACAGTACAGTTTAAAATGTTCTACATCTGGAGTATGGACAAAAATAGAAATCTTAGGCTTTACGGTCAAACACTGTAGTCATTAGATCACACCTCCTCCCACCGCAGCACTGAGAAACATATGAACCTCCGAATAGGGGAGGCTGAAAGTCAGGCTTGAGGACAGACAAACGCACAAGTGTATAAAGTTTGAATAGGAATTGCCAGGGTTTCCACAATGCAATATTACTCACAATACAACAATATTATTATTCCTTGGCCTCTTAGAAAAAAAATTTAGATATCATCTTGGAATTTTTAGTGGTCAAGGAATTTAACAATCAGGTCATTTTTCTGATTTAAGAGGTCTTTTGGAACATTATTTATGAAATACAGAAAACAATGGCAGCACCCATAATAAAAGAAAAAAAATGGCTCCAAAGGGAAAATGTATGTGACACAGGGTTGCCAGGCTGTTGCTACACATGATGACTAGAAGTATGTGATGTGTGACGCTATTAACAGGATGGTTTAAAAGGTTAGCATTTTACACTTTGCAATTATCCAAATTTATGGATCAGTCAAAACAAGAAAAAAAAAGGCATACAGTGTTATTGTTAAAGATATTTTGAGTTACCACTTCTTTTCTTTTCTGTTCTTTGACTTTATGATTTACATTTTGTGTTTTCATTATTGAAAATGTTTCTAAATTTCTCAATTTACGTTTATGTGAGATATTCAGTCCTTTGCTTATTTAGTTTTTGTCTTTTCCTGGTTACGACCTTGGCTAGTTATTAAAACTATGATCCATCTTCTGATTCCATCTTACTTTAAACTGCTGCTATGCTGTGGAGTCAGTATAAAGCTTTGAGTGGGTCCTTGGGATATGGGCCCTTATGTTTGTGGTTTGTTGGGCTGTCAAGCAATAATTGAGATTAGAATATTTCTTATTTCAAATTTATCACTTGAAAAAGTATTGTCATGTGGCGACTTGTGCCTCCATTTGAGACTGGCTGTTTGGCTGTATGTCGATCGCAAAGTGTACAAGTCATTGCAATTGAGGCTCTATAGGCCTGGTATGGATCACTGGTAAACATGCTTTTACGAAGCAGCACAAACCGATCATCATGTATTGGCGGCCACAAAGAGGGTCAGTGTAGAGCAGTGTTTCTCAACCACTGGATCGCAGTGCAGGTGGGTTGCCGGTTGCCATTATTTGTTTGAAAGTGGGTCATCTAAACAACTGCCAGCACTGCAAGACATTTTGAAGTTCCTAAGTGAGACTGTTTCGCCAAGGGCAACTCCCAATCATGCTTGTTTCACCAAGGCAGCGGTTTGCAATTGCTGCTAGCGAGTTGTTAATGAACTTAAAAACGTAAAACTGGGTCACGGGACCATAAAGGTTGAGAAATACTGGGAAGGCACTGGGGGCACAATAGTGTGGCACCAATGAAAATAAACCTTAAAGGACCCTCCATGAATCAGAAAATATGAGACCCTGTCAAATACTAATGATTATAACATGTATTACTGTTCTGGTTTTGGCAATTTCTAGAACCTTATTATTACCCTATTGTTTTCATATGGTCCTCAGCCACAAGTACAAATCTCCTTAACTCGCTCAGCTGTAAATTGGAGCATGACGGCATTTAAAATTGTGGGGGGCTACATACTTGTACAATAAAAATAATTCACTCTTTTCAAAACATATTGTTTTCTATGTGCATACACAAGAAAAATGTGCTGAGTACTGTTCAGTTTCCCAAAGCTGGTAGAAGATCCATGTTAGACTGATGTTTTTTCTTCGTGGTTAACTATCTATTCCTTTTCAAGGACTCAATGTTTTTCTTCAGCTCAAGCAGCTTCCTGTCTCCAAGTCAAACGTGTGCTAAGAGGTTGTTATGAGGCTCAAAAGAGAGGAGGCTGGGCAGTAGGTATGAACAAAATACAACACATATGCAAAGAGTCCTGCGGTGGTTTGGCACCCTGCCCGGGATTGGTACCTGCCTTGTGCACTGTGTTGGCTAAGATTAGCTCCAGCAGACCCCCCGTGACCCTGTGTTCAGATTCAGCGGGTTGGAAAATGGATGGATGGATGGATGCAAAGAGTCTAAGAAGAGATGGCGCAAATTGAAAAGGAAAAAAAGGAGCCTCTCAGGTGGGCTCAAATGCAAACTTAAATGAAAAGACAATAAAAGGCAGGAGGGTCTCTACTTGTATGTACATCTGCTTTTCATATACCAATTATACATGAAATGCTACCTTGCAAACACAATAGGGGTGGGAATAAAAATCCATTGTGGACACTTAGCTGCTTTTAAGTGCTTCAGTGTTTGATGTCCTCAGGACACATGGTAGACAGTAGTTCACCAGCGAACCACCCAATTGTGGACAATGAGAATTTGTGTGCATTAAGACTGAAATTCCCTTTGGCCTTCATCAGGCGGTCAGCCGAGAACGTAACCTACAAATATGGTGTTTACCAAGGCTGGCCTGAGTTGATTATAAGGCTGTCGTCAACTACACAAGAGGTAAAACTTTATCAAATAATAGAGCTCCACTATGATATGTGGGCATTACAAACAGGAAAAAATAAATAAATAAATAAAACACATTACATGTTGCACCAACTAATAGCAGAACACTTCCTGATCCAAGTGGTGAAAGAAAGATACCATCTGTTCAGTGTTTGTCCATAAATGTGCCACCTTCTAACATACCATTCCAGCTAAGGGCATCTACACACTCTCATAGACAATCCCGAACACAAGAAGCACCTGAGAATATGAATTGGCTGGCTACACCCAGTGTCAGGGAGGGGGAGACTTCCTTGGGATTCAGTTGTAGGTGATAAGCAATGCAGACCTCCTTTTCCTGCTAAAAATAAAAATGTGCTGAAAACAATCTCTCACTGAAATGCTGTTTGCCCGCAGATCCTCTCTTTAGAAACAGTAATGAGGTGCCACTTCTGGTATGAAGCAAACAGCTTCCACATGCCAAGTTTCAATGTATTATACTAGTCTAGAAAGCTGGTAACATGTCTGGAAACGAACCAGCACTGACCAATCACTGTATTTGACCCATGGTGAAGTCAGAACAACTGAGGGACACAGGAATTTGTCAGCAAATAATAATAAAAACAAGAATAGCAGGTCAGTGAGTTAGAAGCAGTTGGAAAGCTGGGATTCAGTTATCAGTCGCATGACGCGATGCCAACATTTTATACCTATTTGTGTTACTTTACAAAATGAATGTAATACAAGATAAAAAGCTAAATTTCACAAAGAGCACATTCATTAATAAATTTTAAATGGGACTTCAGAATAGAGCTTCTCTAAAGGCTATTAAAGAAAGCCAAATACTGGCCACCCATCCAAAGCTATTCACATAATATTCTCAAAACAGTTTAATTCAAACCAGAGTGATGGATGGCTGAAGTTTATCCCAGGATCTTCAGGCACCATCTCTGGCCAGAACATCAGCCCATTGCAGTGCCCACCCAAACGCACAACCACAATGGGCCACTTTAAAAGTGCCAGTTAACATAACACACAACTCTTTGATATGATATATATGATATGATATGAAGGAATAATCAAACTACCAGAACAGCCCACACAGGCACAGGCAGAATATGTAAGCTCAACACAAATGACAATCAGACATGGGGTCTAAATCCGACATGCATGGGTTTCTGTGACTCACTCGTGCTAACCAATATGCTACCATGCCAACCATCCTGGATTATTACTATTATATGTCGCCTTGAGTTGTGGCACCAAATAAATTTAATAATGAAACAGACTATGGTGCTCCTCTGTATAAATGTGCAAACATGTGTTAAATGTAGGTTAAACAGTGTGGATCTGCATAACAGACACACACACACACACACACACATCCAGCTTTATATTATATCTGGCTGACAGGGTTCTGCCTTATGCCTACTGCTGCCAGGATAGACTCCACTGCTGTGATGGTAAGGTGGACTAAGCAGATTTGACAATGTTATGCTATTTGCATTATAACTTTACCAAAGGTTACTTGCAAAATCATCATACATGACAACTGCCAAAAGATATATTTTTACAGTTGAAGCACACCTGGGTGTAGCGGTGCTACTGAGCATAGAAACTTCAACTCCCAGCAGTCCCTGCAGTGGCTGTTATTGGTCATCTTCTGAGGGTGCAGGGGCTGTTGGGTACAAGGAGGCCAGAGTGACATTTAAAAGGGGGTCAGTGATACCTAAAGAGGAGAAGTATTTTGTGTTTCATTTTTGAAGTTTCCTGTCTGTCTACCTTCCGTTCTGATACCTGTGGAATCTTGTTTTGTCCTGGATCGTCTCTTGTTTTGGTTTATGGTTTCTCTGGCGTCTTCCTGCACATGAGGACTTTGCGAGAATTTGTTGTCATCCTGTGAAGAAAGGAGTGCTCCTGATCCCATTCACCCATCTTCATTTCATCAGGAGATACCAGTAGGACTATCTTTACATTCCTATTCTGGACTATCTGCCTCCATCATTGCATTTCATCAGTTGGCATTTTCCATGGACTTTATAGTGAATGTTTATTGTTGTGGTTTGTTTGTGTTTATCGTACATTGCTGTAAAGGGACTGGGGTGGGATTATTTAGCGTGTATTTATATTCCATTTATTAGTGATTAATACATTCTTTAATTGTTTTAATACCGGTTGCTTTTCTTGTCTCTTCTTGTGAGTGTGTGCGGGTCGGGCCAAGGCTGGGAGCGTCCCTGGGATATTCACCAAAAAAATAAATAAAATCACTGTCTCTTCAACGGTGTGAATCTTAGCAGCACAGACTGTTACATGGGTAAGGTGCTTTTCTCTGGATCACAAGGTGTGGAAAAGGGGAGCATCACATACGCCGTTTTAGAATCTAATATCTTGGCTATATAAAGGATGAATAAACAAATAAATCCCAATTTGACAGAGCTCACAGTGAGAGGTACCACTCAAAATAAAGCCCAATCTACAATAAAGGTTGCGGGGAAAAACAAATCTAAAATTCAAACTGGATCTGCTACAAAACTCATTAAATCTGACTAGATGCAATTCAAGTGCTGAATGCGTCAGGCACTATACAGAAATACTACTGATTGTCACTTTCAAATCAATCCCTACTGTAAAAACAAATGTCATGCGCTCGCACTGTCACTACATAAAGCAAATGAGTAATTATTAGGCCTAATGTGAAGAGTTCAATGAAATATCTTGATGTATAAACAGAAGCATCACAGTGGCACAGTAACTAGCACTAATGCCAAAAGGCAAATGAGTCCTAAATTCGTATTCCAGCCAAATAACTGCATTTGGGTATTTCATACGTTCTCTCTGTGTTTACATAGTTTTTCTCTGGGTACTCCATTTTTTCCTCCCTCATCCCAAAAATTTGTGTGCTGGCCTGATTAGTAACCCTAAATTGCCCCTGTATGAGCAAATGTTAGTGTACCATGATGCTCTATCCAGAGTTGGTTCCTCCCTTGCACTGTCAGGACAGACCCCAGCTCCCCATAGTCCTGCACTGGATATGTGGGGTTAGAAAGTGCAGAAAATTTTTTAATTAGAAAAAAAAAGAAAAAAAAAAAAAAAAAAAGGATTTCAGTTTTTATTTTCTTAATAAAATTGACAAAAGGCAGCAGCAGCACTTGGCAGGTTAGAATGTCTTCTTTGACAACCTCTTGGGCTGCCAGCTTTATACACAAGTAGCCAAGCTGATTGGCAACTAAAAAAGAGTTGCCTTCACACTTCTGTACAAAATAGGCATGCACACGACAAAGCTTAAAAATGAGAACTGCGAAAGTCTGTTAGCTTGTAGACAGACAGAAAAAAGCTTTGTGAGCCTAACTGTGTTTTATGGGTGGGGGGGGGCCCGGCCACCGGGGGGAAGGGGGGGGGGGGCTTTAGAGACCCCCACAGGGAGAGCCTTATGCAAATCACACTCTAATGTTGGATTAAAGCGCCGTGTATTATTCCTAAACGAAGCCATCACAAGAGGCTGTCAAGCTCTACATCACACCCCTTTGCACAATGGCACTTTAACCCAGCTTGCCATTTAGCTGGCCTTTTACTCTTTCATTTCTTTTTATCTGTGCGCCTCCTTTTCTCTCCTCCCATTCTCTAAAAATAGCCTTTTACTTTCCAAAAGTCGCATTACACAACAGGAAAATAGCTTTTCATTCTTCATCTCCTTTCTCCAAACATGGCAGCACAGGAATGTTGTGGGATGCATAGTTCAGTCTTTATGATGAATAATAAATTGTGATTTGGGAGTGGGGAACAGAATACCATGCAGTTACACTGCCCGACTGATCACAAGCTTAAGTCCACATGTCTGAGTGACCACAGAGCACAACATCAAGTTTTGTCTGCACCATTCCCTCCCAGAAATCAAATGATAGCCTATTAACATTTGGCAGCAAGTGCCTCCATGACCAAGATGCCATTTGTCAAAAACCCACTAATGAAGTAAATAATAGGCATTGCCAATTTGACAATCTCTGCAACAAACAACCGCCTTTACTCACCATCACTGGTGTAAATAAAAGAACAGTGAATTCAAGATGGAATAACATTGGAAGCAGGCCTCCCCACAAAAAGGGTTGCATAAATCTGGAACAAACTACCAAGTCCTATTATTCATGTGTAAACCTTGACAGTTGTTAAAACAATCTGAAAGACACTGTTACACCCATAAGTTATCTGTTCTGAGACAAATGACCTCATGAGCGCTTCCAAGCTGAAGCACCAACAACCAGCTGAGGGTGGTGCTACATGGAGCCAGTACCTAGACCGTCTTTCAAACACACACTGCACAGAGATGTTCCCCACAGAGACCTTCAAGCTTCTTAGAGGCTTCTGTCCAACATCCTCTCAAAAGATAATGGGCTTCGAACCCACCATCTTCACCTAACTACTTCAACCAAAGAGTCCCTCTAAGAGTCTTGGTTACTTGGCCTGGGTAAATCATTACAGTGATCATGGAATCAAGGTGAGCAGGGTCAGAACAAATCCCTAGAAGGTTGAGACTACTGTGCAGCAGCCGACCAATGACCAAGGTAAACAGGCTCTCCATAACTTATATACTATGAAAGCAACTAAGGTAGAAAGTGAATTTAGTTTTTCAACTAACTGAAAATCAGGGAGGTTTGCAGGGAAGTGGACAGACATTTTTTACTATAAAAAACATGCAAATATACTGGAGGACCTCTGCAATTTTAGTTCCGTCCGAATTGTGCAAATAACAGAATTTTGCCGACATGTTGATTCGCGCAGTACTAGTTTTACCTGAGTTATTTTATTTTATTAACTTTTTATAGAAGGTGAAAGGCTACATAATCTATACTAAAATGTGAACATGTGCACAAATTGACCCATAGACAAATATCCAGTATTAAATATCTGCATACCAACATACAGATGTAATCTAGCTGACTCTACATATCCACACACTCCAATTAACACAAATTTATGTAAATAAATAAAATAGACACAAAGACAAAATACACACCCATCACACAAACTTGTCTTTGAGCAGATTCAGTCCAGTTGACCCTGCCTTACAAAGATACTGACAAATACAATCACACTTACACAGACAGGCACATGCTCATGCATGCAGGTACACTACAGTAGACACAAAAATCCACAGCAAGGTACACTTAACACAAAACCAGGTGTACTCACACCTTAATGAAGATATACACTTTTGTCAATACTGGCACACAAACCAAGAACGTTAAATCATTTACAATGCATACAAGTACACATACTGCCATACAGTCTAAGCACATACACTGATGTGCACATGGAAACATTCAGGATCATTGTCATGTCATTTAGGATGTGACCTGTGCCGCCTTTGACAACTCCTTTCTACTGCACGTTTTTGTGAAAAGAGCAATATAAAATTGGGACTTAGAAACAGACAAGTAGTAGCCTTGACCACATTTTAGGACATACAGTCCCCCTCGGTGGCACACACGTATATAAACACATTCCAGATGGCCCGAAGACACACAAAGGCTCTCACATGTACACGTCTGAAATGACATACATACACACACACACACACACACACACACACACACACACACACCTACCTACCAAAGCATGTAGTAACTGACACATGTCAAAAGGCACACTAACACACAAAGGCTCCAGAAGGCACACCTTGAGTGACACCTCTTCACACAAGTACACACATGCACACCGACGTATACTCTGCAAGTGCATTCGAGCATGTACACGTGCACAGATGAATTCTCTTTGAGATATACGAATAGACTCACAATCCAGTTTGACACCCAGATACACAAAGACACACATACATACACACACACAAATCCGATCAGCGGCACACAAAGAATTCGTCAGTATCTCGCCTAAACACCCTTTACGCCTCAAGCTGGTGTCGCAGCAGAAGATGCATGACCCACTGTCGCCTACTACCAGCTCTCCGGACGCGATGCCTACCTTCTGCTAGGCCTCGACTCCCTCCTAGGCTTCGCTTGTTCACCTCTTTCCGGATGCGCTACACCATTTCTGCGGCTCGGAAGGCAGAACGGCGCAGTCATGAATTAGCATTCCTGCAGCAGTCACGGGACACAGGGGTGACCAATGATAAGGCGGCACCCCTACCGGGCTACGCCCCCTCCCCGTGGCTCCGCTCTCTTAGGTCAGTTGTACAGCAGGCTCGCGCCGGTCTCCATGGCAACGCGAAGGGGTTTTAACCCTTGCCGGAGATTTGACGTACGAGCCTTGGTAAAGCGGCTCAGGCCTCGGGTGGCTAATATGTAGGAGACAGACGGGCAGCTTCCACCCCGGTGCGTGCCCTTGCAACAAGCAAGAGGACGAAGAGGAAGTCAGACGCTGTCCGGCTCTGTGCTCGGACAAAATGGACACACCTTCTTCAAAGAGAGCAACACTAGCACCTTAGCATTTTCAACCTGTTTCCAATTAAGCTGCGGCTTGGCACAAATTCAGCGTGACCACTTTTGAATGGCATCGATTCAGCTCCTAGCCGCATGCAGGGGGTGACTCTAACGTCCTTACCCGGGACTATGGAGGAAACGTCGACTGTTGGCATAGCTGTTTACAGTGCTGGATGCTTTTAAGAAGAGGCCCCCGGAGTGAAGGGGACAAGTTTGATCAAACCCCTCCTCCCTCTTGTGGGTTTCCAACTTGGCTGCTTGGCAAAATTCTCCCCAAAGCAGAGCTAATGAGGAACCCGGTGATAAACTGGGAGGGAGAGGGTTAAAAGCCTCCCAAGTCAGTGCATTCCTCTGACAAAATACTGTAATTGAGTTACCCTGCAGCTTTTATGCAAACAGCTGACTGGAAGAGCTGCTAGTACACAATGCTCATATGGGCAAAGAGGGTCAATAGCCCCCTGATTGATATCACCTCCCTTAATTCAAAGCGACATTTCCTAAAAACTCCACGTCAGTGTGCAGGCTTTGCAAGAATTCAGCTGTGCATGAGGAAGAGGCTGGCAATGGCCAACAGACCATACAGTACATAAAAGCCCCATTCAATGTTATTAACTTTATGGTGCGGCTATTTGCCCTGAGAGTCAGGATAGCTTTTGTCAGCACCTTCTCCAGACCCTTCATCATGACTAGGATGCATTAGCTCTCTGACTCTTCTGGGCTACTAGAATATCTTCATCAGGTAAGAACAAAGAAACCACAGGGCTAACCCTTATTACTGTTTGTGCCATTTGACATGGTGCCATGCATCAGACTGTGGGTTTCTTTATGTGCTACATGTGTCTTTCTCATTCATAGAGCACAATCAAACACTAGAGAATAGAAAATGAGGCAAAGGGGTAGGTAATTGGCTTCCATTAGGCCTAATGTAATGCAGAGAACCCATTTTAGCGTGGTATGACCTGAGTCTGTAAAAGTCATTGCCAGACCTAATTAGTACAACTATTCAAATGCTAAATAGTTTTACTGGCTTGATTTGGGGAAAAGGAGCATGGATACACATATATGTTCTGACATTATCTGAGTTTTAAAGTGCTGTGAGAAGATAACTTAGATGAAAACAGGTAAAGGAAAAGATACAGTAATATTGTGGCCATATTTGGGGAAACTCACACTAATATTTGGAGGGCCCCTCTTAAGGCTTTTTCGCATTCATATAGTCCATTTGCTTTGTTCCAAATCAGGGGATGATTTGTTACTTTGTTTTAATTTCCAGTTAGTTTGGTTGCATTTCACACAGCAAAATTTCAAGCAAACTGAAACACATTACATGACTTCTTGTCGTGGGGTATGTCAACTGCAGTTGCTTCCATGTCAATTTATATGACTGAAAATTGCTTCCCGTGTCATATTTAGCGACTGCATGCCAACCTTCCAGCACAGGCTTGCTTGTCCCTTTTTCTGACTGCCAATAACATGCTGTCTGATGGTGCTAGTCCTGTACAAAGTTTTAACAGGTATGGTGAGTTCAACTGCAATCTTGGCCCTTTTGTTCTTTTTTCCATTCTGTTGTAGTATGTAAAATATGAGACCTCAGACAGACAAGCTTCTCTTCTGTTCGAGAGGTCCAAAATCCCGGCGTTTTGTATCCCTTATACCTGTATTACATGCATTGTACTTCCCAACCAACTTCACTGGTTGCCAGCTCTCATGCACACAGAGCCCACCCCATTACTAAAGACAAAATCAAACTTATTTGATTTCATCCGTGCAAGTCTCAGACTACCTGGAATGAGTCACTGGGCATGCCACATTAGACGACTGTTTCGTGGAGATTGTCTCACCAATTACCTCTGACTTTCTAAGATTATGTAAATGAAAACTGTGACTGAAAATCTCTGGAAACGTCTCCAGATGTGATGTGGCCTTACACATATCCTTAAATATCCCATGGATGCTGGGCTGTCTTAACGCATGGGCATGTTGGGCAGTTGCCACGAACATAAGGGCCCCATGCTAATCTATGTATGTTGTGACTTGCTGAGTGGTTGTGTAGGTAGGGGCCCCAGTGCACTGTTTTGCCTGGGGGCCAAAAAGGCTGTTACAGTGGCCCTGCATGGGTATGTAATGGACATTTCCTACATTGGGCAGAGACATTTTTTCCTGAGAAACATTACCATGGAGAATCGAATACAGTTGTGTTTGCACACTGCCACATTGTCTGCAATTATTTGCTTAATTTACCAACCACAGCTCTATGAGCAAAACAGCTATCAAACAACTGGAAAACTACTTGAAAATGATGTACTGTTATGTGTGGTATGAAAAGCCCACGTTTCAACTAGCCAAGTGTATAAAATAAGGCAGGCTACACTGATGTGCTTCAGCTTTATGACAGTAGAATTATCAGGTGAGTTTCATTTATCTATATGATGTTGTGTGCTTACTCTGCAGCAGCCACCATATTAACATAACCTCAACTTAATTTACATCTCTACTGTCTTAACTCCTGTAAATAACTGTTAATAATGTTCATTATGGAATCTTTGAGTAACAGTAACTACATATGTCAAAACTGATGTGAATCTTTATCAATATCGCGCCTGAAAAGCGATCGCATTAGAAACATGCCCCACCTGTGCACATCAGATTAGAGGTTTGATCGTTGAGTTCAAAGGGCACTGCTATTCGTTTCTCGCCACCTCTGTATGTATTTTGCTAGACCCAATCACAAGTGAATTTACAGCTTTTCTATTATTTCCTTTTGTTTAACTTCTGACTGCTCACACACATGTAAGCCAAAATCAGGTACTGTACTAGGCTTTTTCTGAATGATTGGTTAATTGTGTGATTTGTTTTTTGCAAATTATGTTAAAATTGTATCAATGTACAGTACAGGCCAAAAGTTTGGACACAGCTCCTCATTCAATGTGTTTTCTTTATTTTCATGACCATTTATAGCACTCCATCACTCTCCTTCTTGGTCAAATAGCCCTTACACAGCCTGGAGGTGTGTTTGGGGTCATTGTCCTGTTGAAAAATAAATGATCGTCCAACTAACCTGACTTCTGCACAACGCAACTGCTGGTCCCAACCCCATTGATAAAGCAAGAAATTCCACTAAATAACCCTGATAAGGCACACCTGTGAAGTGAAAACCATTTCAGGTGACTACCTGTTGAAGCTCATCGAGAGAATGCCAAGAGTGTGCAAAGCAGTAATCAGAGCAAAGGGTGGCTATTTTGAAGAAACTAGAATATAAAACATGTTTTCAGTTATTTCACCTTTTTTTGTTAAGTACATAACTCCACATGTGTTCATTCATAGTTTTGATGCCTTCAGTCATGAAAATAAAGAAAACACATTGAATGAGGAGGTGTGTCCAAACTTTTGGCCTGTACTGTATATTTTTATTTTTGCCTTTTTATTGTTTTTAATGCTCCATGTTAACCCTCAACTCATTATGCTGTGAGTGAGATTCCCTACCGACAGTAGACAGCTTGGCTACCACAGCATGCACAATTTTACCCATAATGCACAATAGTTCATGTAGTGTCAGATCACATTCATGCCTCATTCAAGCCAATCTAGGGTTTGCCTAGTACAGCACTAAGACCTCCCTTTCCAAAGGATGTTGGTACAGTTGTTTTGGTCCGCACGAAAATGTGATTGGTATGTTCACATCTAGCAAAATTAACCAGGCTTTTAGGAAAATCACACCAGAGTTTGAAAAACTGGTCCAAATGAAATAGGTGTGAAAAGAACTTTGAAGCCACGGTAGGTACACAGGAGACCCCATTAGTATTATAGTTATGTCCAACTGTCCCAGTTCTTAAAAACAGAAAACATAGCAATGTTAAATCATACTCCATCTTTAGATTTTATGAAAAAATGCCAGTTGTGCTTCACATTCTTAAATAAATCAATTGCAGAGTACTGACGCAGGTAGAAATTCCTTTAGCTGCCATACATTTAGTTACAAGTTCTCTCGCATTAAAAAATAATCTGGTCCGCTAATTCTGGTGATTGTTTTGTTTAATTAACACATTACTGAGATTTTACTTTTAACTCTTAATGGTCACTTTTAGGTGGCACCATGTCCTGTATGAATGTCAGCCTGGGCAGGGCCTGTGCATGTTCTCCCTGTGTCTGTGTGGATTTCCCAACAGATATTCTGGTTTGCCTCCCACATTCCAAAGATACTGTATGTATGATAGGTTTATTGGCAACTCTCAACTGGCCCTGTGTGAGTGAGGCTATGCCATTTAAAAACACAGACACCTTTCGTCCACACTACCCCAGCATTTTGAATCCCCAAATAAAAAGTCTTTTGAAAAAGCTCTCCAGAGTCATATACTTCTGAAAATGCAGGCTTGGCGTTACAATTTGACAGGTGAAAACACAGACTTTTGAAAACGGAGAATTTAATCACGCCCTGATTTGTTTGTGCTTATTGTGTGGCCCTTCCCTGACTGGATCCTCCTTGTTACCACGTCTTATTCCCTGATTGGTCACACTTTATGGAAGAAAGCCATATTCCAACATAATGGGCATGGATGAGTTGCTTTTCATGGCACTTGTTGTTCTGCTTACCTGTGTGTATATCTAAATTGCATTTTGTACAGTTTGACAGCGGCATTCATGCACAGAAGGCAAATAATGTACCAGTCACTACAGTTTTGAGATACTGTATATCCCATGTTCAGCAGCATTACCAAGGATTCTTCCTTCAATGTGCATATGCACAGTGTAGGTGAACATTTCATTTCATATGCATTTCAGATCATTTTAGCATGGACAGAGATACTTTTGTAAATTATGTGAAAACACTATTGTGGACAGAGATAATTTACATTTAAGACCCCAGTTTTTGGAAACAAACAGAAGCGTGGATGTAGCATGAGTGTGGGTGTAGGTGTTTGCACAAGTTTGTCCCACTATGGACTGCAATTCCATCCTGGGTTTGTTCCTGCCTTGTTTTAACCATGGGCAGAGTAAGCGAGTCAAATATTAATGGATGTTTATCTTTTGTCCTTGCTGGAACATCCTACAATATTTACAACAAAAGACACACCATATTTTGGACACTTCAGAACAACCCATCTGCTTGGTTTTTCAGTGTGTGACAGGTGAACACGTGTTGTAACACTATGGCATTGCTTCCATTTTTCCCTTTGTTTTCCAACAAAGTTAACAGTTTTGGAGACGTTCTTATTAAGGAATAAGGGACTCTCAAGAAGCATATGACTTTTTACATGTCTAGTCTTCTTCTCAACATTGCAGGAGGCAGCTAAGCAGGAGTTCTTTGAATCGTAGTTACTCGCAATTTCCACAAATCCTCCTTCTCTAGGCTTCAGGCTGAGGCACCACAGTTTAACTCTTCTTCTGTTTCTGACCCTTTACTTTGATCAGGTTTAATGATGGGTTGTAGATCACCAGGAGGCTAATACTGTGTTTTGTTAAATGCTCTCTGCATACCCGTTGCCCAAGCCATATCTTAAGCCAGGCATTTGTAGTTCTACTCACTCTGAATGTAAAATAGAACGAATTTCATGCTTGGTTCCCAAGATTCTGTTAAAAAGAATTTAAAATAAATGAAAGAGAGTGATGCTGACATGCTATTCAGTCTGGTGCTATTGAAGAGGAGGCTCAATCTTTACTTCCATGTGGCTCTACACTGTTATGGTATAGCTGGGGTTGTTTCCTTGGCTTACATTTATTTGTTATTTTGTTAATATTAATGTCATTTTTCTGATTATTTTATTAATTCCATTTTTGGTTCCTTTTTGTCTTTGTATTTAAGTGACATGATTTTTATTGATATAGTGTTTATTCATTTCAGTTATGTATGTAGTGCTTTATGCTATCTGCCCTGCTGCCAGTATGTGGAGCCTACAGAGGTGGGTCCAGCTAATTAAGCAGCTGGGGTGCAGTCCCCAGGAGTATTTAAACCCAAGCTGTTTGGTTTTGTCATTGTGATGATTCCTGGTTTTTGATTTTTATGCTTCTGTTTTTGGATTATCTGGCTTTTGACCTCACCATAAGGTACTGTTTCTGATTGGTGTCTAGGCAAAACCTATTTTTTGCTCCTTTTTTGTTGCTGCCTTGCTTTTACTTATTATATTTTTAATTCTTTTTAAAAAAATTAAATATAAGCTTTGTTTTATTTGGATCAGTGCTTTTTACAGTTTTCCTTTTCTCCATTTTTGTAGACATTTTGAAACTTTAATTATTCAGGAGCCTTTGGCCAATGTTGGGTATGATAGTCTGCCATTTGGGTAAGGGTTAGACTGGGGCCAGACCTGTTTCAGGGTTGGTTTGGTCTTTTCTCTGAGTTGTTGGAGGCCTGCTCTATTCTGGTGCTTCGTTTGTGTCAGGATTTCACAACACATGCAAACCCAGCTGCCTCGTCCGCTGCCTGCACATTCACCATGTTGGCTCCACTTCACAACACTTACCTGAAGTAAGTAACAACGCCATCTGCTCCAATTTCTTCAACTCTGTGAGCATATGCAATGCCAAGATCCTTCCCAAGACTCACCCAGGCCCACAGATTTTACCAGCCAAGAAGTGCTTATATAAAAGTCCTCTCTAACCATGCTGTCCTTCCCACACTTCTTCTTCAGGTTCCTCAACACCTTCTTATAATCCATGGATAACTGAGCAACATGTCTCTGTCATGGCCGGACTGTGGACATTACAGGAATAATCAAATGCTACACACTTAATGGAGCATTGTCAAGGAAGACAATGCAGTACATTATGAGCAATATAAAACACCATGCCTTCTATGTGGCATTCTTTAACTACATTATCAGATTAAGAGGCAGAGTCCTTCTCAGTCATTGTATCTAATTAAAGGGTGTTTGATTTCAACCATTTTCTAATATTCATACTGCTTTGTAATTCTCAATGATCTATCTTAATGACTTTAGATATATGCAAAAGTGTCTGCCTAAGGTAATGCTGGCACTAACTAACTAATGTTAACTAATGTTAACTAATGAGTATGAAATGTAATCATACTTACTAGAAGGGTGCCTGTCAATCAAAAAAAATCCTATTTAATTCTTTGTGAATTACCAGGTATATTCATGGTTTTTATGGAAATCAGTATTTTTTCCTCATTTAAAAATCGTTAATGGATGGCCCTACCAGACTGGTTGGATAGACATGTTTCCCCAAGGTCCACCAAGAACTATGGGTCTGGCTCTCTTAGGGTCATTTATGTGTTAAGAATGACAATGGCATCTGTCCTTGTGTTAGAAGTGTGTTGTGTAAGCTCAATGAGTTCAGCTACTAATGCCAGATTATTCAGTGACTTGTAGTTCTACAAGTATGGTGTGCATAGAACTTGTATAATCTGTGTAACATAAATAATTTTTTTAGGGGCTAGCATCTTTCCATGTTGGGGCTGCAACTTCTCCCTGGGTTAATGGTTTTCCTGGGAACCTTAGTTTTCAATTACATCTTAACTATGTGTAGTTTAGTGTAATTGGCGGCCCTGAACATGTTGAGAGTGTTGATGGATGTCTGCCTGCCTTGTGATGGATTTTCATGATGTTGGGGGCTAATTCCTGCCTTATATATGATTGTTACTCCTGTTTTGAAATAAGTGGGTTTGGCAAATGAATGAATTAATAATCCCATAGTCTTTCTGGCTCATTCACCTCAGGAGGAAATGTAGAATATCGCTTATCTACCATTTTCAAATCTGCAGTCTCAATTACATATTCAGTCTCAACAGCAGCATGAAACAACTGGTAACTGACACTGGGTGAAACCCACAATTACCTAAAATTAAAATAGTCAAAATTATACAGTGTAACTGAGCAAACAGACCATGAGAATCCATGAAGCGTGAGTTGGGACACCAACCGGGTGAACGTCTTTTAATGAACAAGAAAAAAAGTAAGAGGTGCACTAAGGTAGAACAAAAATGCCAGCTGCCGTAACCCAAGGTTGTGTCTTTAACAAGCAGTTACTGTAAGTGAATTGCACAGGGACTCTTTCACTGTCAAAGTCCTAGTCCAAGTGACATGCCACCTCTGGCGGTTGTCCTGATTTATAGCACCACAACTGGTCTACGATGGGCAGGTGGACCAGGCTGAGAGCTTATGAGCCTGGGAGAGTTGCCACGAATGGCTGCAACCTTGGAACACTGGGATTTGACTCGCTGTCTGCCCACCACATATCCCAAATATTGGGTCTTGGTCAATCCAAAGTAGCATTTCTTGAGGTTTATTCCTCAGACTGACTTTGCAGATGGCCCTCTCAGGTGCTGGAATAAATTACCATATCATCAATGTTCGCAGCACTTTAGGCATTGTCGGGCCTTAGCAGTCTGTCCAGCAGATGCTGGAAAATTGCTTGTGCCCCGTGCAGCCCAAAGGGCAGGACACAGTTCTGCCAATCTCCACTATAGGTGCTAAATATGGTCTTTTCCTTTGCAGAGTCGGTCAAGGGATTTGCCAGTAGCCTTTTGTTATGATGAGGGTGGACAAGTACCAGGTGCTTCCCACTCACTCTACGAAGTCATCCACCCACGACATGAGGTGGGCATTGAATCAGGAGACCTAGTTAAGCTGACATAAGTCATTGCAAAAGTACCAGCTTCCATTGGACTTGTGGATCATAGTGCTAGACCAGGGATTGTGGTTTCCTTTGATGACCCCCAGCTCTACGATATGGTTTATCTCCAACTCCACCTCTTCCTTCTTTGCCTCCAGAAGGTGATATAACTGCAACCCCCAATGACGATGTCATGCGCGATTAGTGCCATCTATCATGTTCTGGAATCCACCACTCCCAGGACGGAGGTAATGGCTTCACCCAGCTTGCTTTTCCACCATGGACTAAGGGTCTCCCCCTAGTTAAAGTTTCTGACGTCTGTAAAAAGCACCTTCTCTGAGGACCACAGAGAGATATCACCCTCTGGCATGTGGCATGACTTAAGGAGGGTAACATGGGTACACGTGCTCCCGTGGGTGTCTGTTTGGTTAGGAGACCAGGTAACCTGCCAATCCTTTGTGTTCCTGGACTTCATGTGGATCCTGCCAGTGTGTAAGTAGCTTGGAGTAGGAAATGAGTATCAGGACCATGACCCTGTTCCCCAAATGGAACTCATTTGGCTTGTGCTGCAGTTGTATAGCCAGACTTGTATCCATTTGTTCTTTTACTAGGGTTCACAGTTTACAGATTTTACAGGGATGTCTCCTCCTCCCAGCCCTCTTTTATAAGTCCAAAAATGCCATGTGGTTACCTGCTGTAGAGAAGTTCAAACAGAGAGAAACCCATTGGCAATTCCATTTGTGCAGGAGCCCCATCCAGGGTTTTTTCTTGCTTTGCACATGATGGTACTGAGATAGACTCTGGCCCCCAGAACCCAAATTTGATCATAACTGGATAGAGGTTCTAGTCAAGAAGGGCCAGAGTTGACTGTATTTTCTAAGGAGACTCCAGTCTTTTGATGTATGCAACCGGCTACTGGAAATGTTCCACCAGTCCATAACGGCCAGTGTACTGTTCTACAGTTCAGTCTCCTAGAGAGGAACCTTCCGTTCAAAACACACATAATGCCAGAACAAACTTCCCTCACAGCTATATCACAGGGCTTACTCTGGACGCACTAGAAGCTGATGTGGAAAAGAGAATAGTGGCAAAGTTGGATGCCATCATGAAAAATCCCCTCCATCCCCTCCTGGAGCACTTTTAGCCACAGGCTCATTCCATCATGGGCTGCTAAGAAGCGCTTCAGGGGTCTTTTCTGACCACTGCTATCAGGTAATCCAATGCTTCCTCCCAGTTAACTCATTAAATTCATTTGAAAATATATGCACAATATGCATTTAATTTGTCTACTGTATGTATCGATTGATTGTATTCTTTTTCCTTTAAGTCTATATCTCTGTTTTTTATGCTTCTGCTGCTGTATTTATCTAAATTTACCCTTTGAATTAGAAAAGTTTATCTAATCTAATCTAATCTAATTCTACTTGGTTGACTTTACTGACTATTTTGAAGAACCTAAAGACATGGATTAGGACAACATGTTTCTTTCTCTGTACAAAACTACCATGGTTTAACCCCAGAGCCTGTCAAAGTAAGACATGTCCTTCAATTTGTGGATTCACTTAGTTGCTCCTCGCTGCAAAGCCTCTCCTGCTCTTAAATCTTTTTTTGTAATATGGCAAATAGATTGCAAACAGCACTCCAGATGTGGTCTTACTGGCGTATTATAGAGTCTGAGCCAGACGCCCATTGACTTGTATTCAAAAGGTTTTACGATGTAGCCCACATTTTATTGAGCCTTTTTAACTACTTATTCTGAATTGCCTGGAGGATGACAATGTGGTGTCATAAACCCTTTACAGGTCAGCACGGCTCATCTTGTAGGTATAATTAATGTCCCTTTGCTAACGTGTTAAATTTTCAAGCACTATTTCCCAAGAATCTGTCCCGTCTGAAACTTGCCTGGGGCTTTCCACCTTGTTATTGCTATCTCTCCTAATTTGGTATTACCTGTTGATTTCACATCTTTACTTATCCTGACTTAGCCCCCAATTCCATAAATCGCAGGGTCCTATTCAAAGACTCATAGTAGTAGTAGAAGTAGTAGTAGGGTATATTGAAGAGAGTACTGTGAAAGTTTTACTTGCATGTACGACCTATGCAATACATTGTCACTCTGTGGCACCATGATAAACAAGATTGTATTAAAATACATAACTTCATTTTAGTTATTAGAAAACACAAATCATTAATTAATAATGCTTAATGGAGTGAGAAGAAGGAGGTTGGGAGCATGCATTGATACAGCATGTTGCCACACCCAGCGCACTAGAACCCGAGCACAGCCATGCAATGGTTGACACTACAAGACCATACTGTTCGAATGGAGTGGAACAGTGTGAGGTTTTACACAGTGGCTGGAGTGCCAATCCTGATGCCAACCCTTGAGTTTTTCCCTATCAGATGGAGGACCTACTCTCAGGGCTGAATACAGATTAACATCATACCCATGACAAAACAATTGCAGGTTAAGGGCCTTGCTCAAGGGCCCAACAGAGTGGAATCACTTCTGGCATTTATGGGTTTTGAACTGGCAACCTTCGATTGCTGGTGAAGCTCCCTAGCCTCAGAGCCAAGTGTGTCTTCTGACTTGGAGCTCCTCTCGTCAGGTCATCCCCATGATGTTTCCTTCGTCGTCCCTTTGATGCTCCAGAACCAGAAGGGTCAGGGTCAGTTGCCCTCACTGGGAGGTTTATCAAGACTGCGGAGGAAGAAAATGACAAGACAGTTAGTGGCAGTGCACCCTCTCAGCCCTGTGAAGAGCCTGGATGATGACCCTCAGATGGGCATGTTTGACAGTAAAGATTTTCTTTTGCAGCCCAGCATGCATGTTTTAGCTTTGGTGAACACACTCCAAGTATAGACACGCGGGAATTGGAATCTTCTTGAAGCTCTTCACTTATGGTAAACAATTTTGTAAACTTTGCCCTGTAACACATTTTTTTCCAAACAGTCACAAAGACTGATGTTTACTTGAGAATGTTGACCTCGTTTGTAAGTTGCTTTGGATTAAAGCTTCTGGTAAGCAAATAAATGTAAATGTAAAAAAATATTTTATGTATGTGTTTAAGTTTTGTCATTATTAGTTTAAATAATTATGTAATAATAGTCATTGTGTCTAGAGCTGGGTGTTCCTTTGCATTCGGTAGGATAAGCTCCAGTCCCATGCAAATGTAAAAACTCGATTTAGCTGATTAAAAATGTAAATAAATGTACACGTGACATTCAGGTGCATTCAGAAACTTTGTTAGTTGGTCTGGAGCATTTTTTACTTTTCTTGTCATTACATTGAAGGATTTTATATTTTATTTATTACGTTTTCTTGTAACAAGAAGTCAAATTCAAAAATAACACTTAGAATGTAATTACATGTACTGTACACACAGTATGTCTTAATGCCATTTTACAGTAGGATGTGGCTGAAATTGCTTTCACAGACAGCAGATTCCAACTCAAGTGATGTAAAGATTCACATGCTTTTGTTCGTTGTTGGTAGTGGAGGGTCTGTGGTTAATTGTAGTTCAATCTTCTTTAATATAAATCTTTTTCAAAGAAGCACCTGATAAGGATTTAAAATATGTGCTGAAGTTTCACAGTAAAGTTGCTGGCTGAAAGAGACAGAGGATCATTGTGGCTCTTTGCTGATAAATTAGTGTCAGGGAAAAATTGAATCATTAAAATTTTTAGATAATGCAGTCATGTGGTTAATTTAAGTGTAATGGAAATACTGATTATACATTCTGTTACTGCAGCATAAGTGCCATGAGACATCTGTCATACATTTTTACATAAGTTAAGTTGCTTTTATTTTTTTTACTTTTACGGATGTGAACATCATGTCATCTACCTGCTTTGAACAGAAGGAGCAGGAGTAGAGAGCGGCTGTCCCTGACGTTCCCATAAGATGCTGTGTAGCTTCAGATATGAGCATGGAATGACAGTCAGGTCAGGTCAAGTCAGGTTGGGGAGCATGCAGTGGTACAGCTTGTTGCTGCACCCACCACATGACGAAACCTGCTTAGTATCCTGGTTGGCAACCCCCCAGGCAGACACTTAATCCAATCCCACTCTCCAGAAATGAACCCCTATCTGCAAAAGTCATGTGTTACGTGGGTGTCCCCTTGGCCTGGTCCAGCCACTTGGGTCCTCAACAATGAAGATCCTGTGAACCGGATCACCCAATGGGAATCACACCACATGGCCGTAGTGCCGTAACTGACGCTTCTTCACAATGCAGGTGCCTCATTCGGGACTCAGTGAGTAACCACTCATTCGACACAAAGTCAAACCTGCGGTACCCAAGGATTCTCTGAAGAGACACAGCACTGAAAGAGTCCAGTCTTGGTCTCAGGTCACTGGGTAGTGTCCAGGTCTCACAACCATACAACAAGACAGGAAGCACCAGGAAAAAGTTGGGCCTTCATCCTTTTGATGTCAGGAGTTCCAGACATCCCTTTCCAGTGACCTCATGAACCCCCCCCCCCCCAATGCTTTCCCAATCCATCTACTGACTTCATAGGAAGAGTCACAAGAGACATGAATGTCACTGCCGAGGTAAGTAAACCTCTTGACAATGTTGACATTCTCTATGCGGTCAAACACACTGCTGATGGCTGTGCCCAAGAGGTCATTAAAGACCTGGATCTTGGTTTTTATCAGGACACTCGCAAGCCCAGACACTCAGACTCCTCACTCAGTCTCTTGAGACCTCCGATCAGAGCCTCCATTGACTCCACATAGATCACACCATCGTCGGCAAGGTCAAGATTAGTGAATCTTTCTTCACCAACAGATTCCCCACAGCTGCTGGACCCCACGACCTTGCCCAACACCCAGTCTATGCAAGCACTGAACAGAGCAGGAGCAAAGAACACACCGCTGACGAACTCCAGAATCAACTGGGAAAAATTCAGAGTAGCCTCCACTCTGCACAGCACTCACAGTACCAGTGTACAGGCCAGCCATGATATCCAGCAACCTTTAGGGGATCCCGTGAAGTCTCAGGATGTACTACAGGGCAGCTCAAACAACTGAATCATACGCTTTAGGAAAATTGACAAAGGCTGCAAAGAAACTCTGCTGAGTGCCAGGATGCTGTTGATAGTAGACTTCTTAGGCGTAAAACCAGACTGCTCCAGTCACTGGTTTTGTGAGCAATTGATCATGGAGCCTACTGAGGATGACGATCATCATGGGATGACATGAATACAAAAACAAACTGTTAGCCTATAATGAGACCTACCACTGAATTCTGGTTCAGTAACTGACAGTGATGAATAAATAAATAATATCATTACTTAGGTATTGAATGAATAAAGAATATCGTTACTAGCAAATTGAATGAATAAATACACATCTAACGTCACACCTTTCTTATATGGTAACCCACGGTCATTCAACTCTGCCCCCGTCTGACCTCGCCCTATCACATGTCCTGCCCCGAGGTGTATTTGCTTCAGAGCGCATGGCTGCAGGTGTTTTACTGTATTGCTGTCAGGAGTGAATGTCAAAGGAATAAAAGAAAAAATATGTAAAAACATACAAGTTGAAGTAACTTTTCAGAAGGTAATTTGAAAAATGTAAACAAGTTCATAGCTGAAGTCGCATAGAATGTTTCTCTGTTTTAAGACAGACAAGTTTGCAGATTCTCTAGCATGGTGCATTCAAGATTTCTCAATGGAAATTGAATTGTTGCAGTAAATTCCTTTGAAGAATATGTGAACCAGACTTCAACAAAGTCAGTAAACTGGGAGCCATGTTGTTTTGTGTGGACAGACAGGCGGACATGGCTATCGCAGTAAGTGGTTTCCACATTATATGTGAATACACCAAATAAAATTGGTAGATAGCTGATAACAATTGATTAAAATTTAGTTGCACCCATCACCATGACACAGAGTATAGCCATCTTGGAAGCTACAGTAAGACTCATTCCACCACAGAGTGTCCCATTTCATTGTAGGTTAGTGCTTCCCAGATTTGAGAATAAATTGGGACAAAGCGTATATGTGAGGTTAAGAATTCCCCACCTTCTAGACTCTCAGCTTTCAATCTGTTAACTTGTCCTTCAGACTAGAGGGGTTCTCAGCTTGTGCAGCCCTTTACCAACTTCCTGTCAGTTGGCCTTTGAAGTTCCTTTGAAGCTCCTTGGTGGTCAGCCCATAAAGTCACTTTCCTGCTGATAAGTCTGTGAAGCTTCCTCTGCAGCTACAGAAAATGATCACATCAAATGTCTACTTCAGGATTACCACAGAGAGCCAAGAACATCCTGCTTAAACTGTCTCTTGACTTATTCATCACTGGTGGTAGTAGGAGCTAAAGAGGAAGGCTGTTGGTTTATTTGCAATAAACAGTTGTTCTGTAGTTTGTCAGACAGTTAATTTTCTTGCCATCCCTGGCACTAGATATGGACACACTCATGCATGTAAACACAAGAGAAATAAAGACAGCACCATTTAATGTAGCTCTCTGCCTTAATATAGTGCCTTTCATGGTAAGCACCAACCTAAAGCACTCCACCAGGGCAGTGCAATTATTGCACCCTATAAAATGAATTTTTAGCAAGATTGTCCATTCAATGACAAGTTCAGTCAATCCAGTTTTTGAATTTGCTCCTTTTGGTTTGAACATCATCTCCAAACCACATTGCCATATATCAAAATTCCTACAGCCTTCAAACCCTGAAGCCCACTTCATTTCTATTTGAAAATTCAATTGGTGAATCCGTGCACAGCACATTTAATGAGCATCATTATTTAAATGTTTAAATGAATATAAACAGTAGACGCAAATATTCTGATATACGTAAAACTGGCAGATTTTGGGCCTTTAGGGTCACCAGGAAAATCCCACTTCTGAACACTTGCAATTAACACTGCAATGCATATAAGTGTGAAAGATCAGCCTCGCCACAGAGAGACACACAGACTCAGAAGTCCCAAAAACACACATTTATTTTCTTCACTGCCTTTTCCAGCGCACAATGCACAAACCCACAATATACTGTAGATCAGTCCTTTCTTTCTTTCCCTCTTTCTTTTCTGCCACCTCCACTCCTTTCCCGCAAGCTTTGTCCTCTGCCTTCCGATTCTGGCTCACCTGCTGGGTCTTCAGCAGTCCTTTATACAGTTATTGACCCGGATGTGCTTCTGCTCTTCCATCCATGTAACTTGCCAGCACTTCCAGGTCAGATGGAGAATCCCAGTTTTTTAATCAGCCCGGAAGTACTTCAGTGCTTCCATCTTCGTGAATTTGTACTTTCAGGCTATGGGGAAAACCTGACTCCCCAGGTTCTCTTCCAGCATCCTCTGGCAGCACAAACAGTTCCCAGCAGGGTTGTGGCATAAAACTACATGTCCCATGGTGCCCTGCAGGAATCCAGGGCACTGCTACACTGCAAGGAAGCTGCCATCTAATGTCTTGGGGGATGTATTGTCCCAAAGCGGTTGTCTTCCCCCATCCTCCATCCAGCTTTTTCTGCTTTCTTATACATTAAGTTAATATTTTATAATACTAGGGGGCTCCTGCTCGCTTCGCTCGCCAACCCCTGTGTGGGTGCTACGCTCTAGCCACTTCGCGTCTCTGCCGCTCGTGTATGGGTAAGCGGATGTACAATTTAAACAGATTGTTAATTTCATGGGAACTGTTACATATGCATAATAGAACTATTTTACATTACAGCGAGTAATTAATCATAGTTAAAAATAGCAAAACGTAATAAATTTAAATAAAATTATGTTTCATGTTGCATTAGAGGTATTCGTTGAGTTATACGTTTTCATTCTGTTTGGCTTTGAAATTAACACGCAAATACTTTTTAAACTTCTGTCCTTGAAATCTCTGTCTTTCGTAACTATTATCACTGACAATTTGTCACACGTTGTTTTATTATAAATGCGACCGTGATCTTTCGGACTCCTATAGAAATCCAAGAAAACTTCTTTGTCCGTGTTTTGCAGATAAATTTTGTGTAAAGTGTGATACTTTTGGACGTATGGATTTGTATCCCTTATTAGCTGTAGAATTTCTAATACGTATGATCGTTTAATTCTTTCGATTCTATGTTGCATCACTTCTCTGTGATCATAAATCTAAACCTGACCGAACTGTGGTTTCTTTGAAATTAAACTTATAGTAGTGTTAATTGTTGCGGGACGACAGATTCTCATAGCGTATGGTCCTGAATTGTGTAAGCCTACGTTTTGAGTGATGCAAACGTGAACAGATTATTGTAGATTTGGATGTTTTGCCTGTAGTGTTTGTGGATTTCACTTTCACCAAACAACAAATGTTTTATTTCTCAAGGTACGCCTCTTCATTGGAAAGAAACACTACTTTTCCCTGATGGCAACACGAATTTGATGATCTACAAGTCTCCGACTTAAACTTTAAAGCCAAACAATATCTACATACTTCTGTCATATCACCTATGTCCATATATTTGATCCCTTTTTGCTGTTCCGTTATTTCACTGAGTAATAATTTATGTTCATTAGTGCTAATGCGATCTTTACTATCAGTTTTTTGAGACTTTCAAATTTTAGCACTTTCATAATCTCTAACCTGCTCTGCATGTGTATCACGCCAACGTTGACTTTAAATGAGGAAAACGTAAAAATTTATAAGAGCTGAGAGCACAGGAACTGTGTCTGACAAAAGCATTCACACAAATGAGAGGTGAGAGGACCGTGGGTGTGGGCCGTTAACCTGAAATGGTTGAGAGGAGGGTGGAACTTCACAAAATCTCTTGGCAAAAAGTCTTGTCTCAAGATTTCCTTTTATAAAAGAGAAATAATATTCTATATTGTGAATAAAATTACCAGAATGTACCTATGTATCCATCTAATGACATAGCCAATTAATGCTACCAAGGACTGCAGTCTGTTCCAGCAGCATCAGCTGCAAGGACATGATGGCACTCCATCACAGGTCATGCTCACTCATGCACCCGCACTGACTAAAGATGCCAATTGCTAAAGTCCCTCTCCTTAAAATGTGGGAACAAAACTGAAATAACCAGAGAAAATCCCACAAAAACTGGGGAGAACATGTTAACTTCACACAGACTTATACCTAGGACCCTGGAGCTGTAGAGCAACGGAACTACCAAAACTGTAGAAATCCCCTAATAATGAGGGAAGTCCCCATTGCCTCAGTCCTACAGCCTTTGTAAGGCACATTTTCATGAACACCACCCCAGAAATCTTTACACTATCACTGGATTGCATGTTACAGGGCCTGTTGTAATGTCTAGGGGGCACCTGGTCCTAATGCTTCTGTTTTGATGCCCAGCTTGGTCTTTGGGTTGTCCCTTTCAGGGTGAACACCATCAGATTAAGCGTACAATACAATTGCAAATCATATTTATATCCTACAGGTTGTGGGCCACCTTTAATTATCACATGGTCCCACTTCTTTAGTTTTTTTTAATGACATTGTGCAAAACACTTAACATATTCATTATAAAAGAGTTACTGGGATGCTTATGATCTCCGAAGAGCAATTGTAAAGGGGCCTCTGATCTCAATCCTTTCATTTGTGCTCACTTAATACATTAATCTTAGTCCAGTATATCACATTAAAAGGTGAGCAGCATCACCTAAGCCCATTGTTTGAAAGTTAGGATACAAATCTCTAGGAATGTTTACACTCTGCAAACAGAATGACAGAATCTCTCATTGTCAACCATTTGCACATGCTTTGGGCCTTCTATGTAATCAGTCAAACATTTTAAAGCAGCTTTCATCACTAGAATGCTTGACATAAACATTGCATTTATTCTGTTATATGAATTATGGGACCCACTATTTGTGGAGGACTAGCACCTGTGACCACAACCAAACCCAATACACACTAATGCAACACATGTTTTTACAATTAAATAAGACATTTATTCTTACAAAGCACCTCTTCACAATCCTCTCCAGCAATCAGCCATAATAACAAGACAAATTAAAGCAATTCTTCCTCCTTTTCTACCTTTATAGAGTGTTGTCTGACTCTCTGATGTGAGGCAGCAGACTCCTATTAAGTCGGACCAGGAATGCTTCTGGTGTCACTCCGTCTTTTCGAGGAAGCACTTTCGGGCCATAGATGAAGTAGGGAGGTTCTCCCCTGACAGCACCTTCTATTGATACCCAAGGATCCCAACTGAACTGCACTTGTGGACTCCAACTCCCAAGCACCCCTGTGGGTGTCCTGATTGAGCTACCATACAAGTTCCACAGCCCACTAGCTTACAGGGAATGGAGCAGCACCCAATCCTCGGCTTTTATCAGTCTTTCCTTTAAACCATACCAGAGTCAGAGAGGGTTTAGGAGCTTGCACTGATACAGCGCATTACCACACCAACACATGACAAACCACCTCAGGATCCCAAATTAGGACCCAAGCACAGCCGTGCAATGGGTGACACCTCAGTAGTCGGGTACAAATTTATTTCCTCACCCCGCCAGCTGATTTGCTTGGGGCATCTCATTGACCTCCTTCTACACACCTCATCCAGTTCATATCTGTTTAGCCCCTTTCAAAGTAACCACTTCTTAAGTTTAGCAATAAATCATACATTGCTGAATTTCCTGCCGCCAGCTGTACCCTCCAAGTATCTGCCAGGTGTCTGACCTCTTGTAAATCTTCCAAGAAAGTGTGTCTTTCTTCTGCCTCCACACCTTGACCACAAACCTCTTACCTATTGACTGAGTCCTTACAATTCTCAATTTAAACTTACTGTATGTGGCCTGTGCTTGTGAACAATCCCAAAGCCACCTAATACTACCCCAGTTTAGGATTGGTGTCACATGACTGAAGTTTCAAATGCTGGTCTCCAAAGTCAAGGCTGCACAAGATGTCTACATTATTTCCTAAAGACTGGAATGTCTGCTTTGGCTGGCTCAGCTACACAAACTTTAAATTAACTATAAGATTCTTTTTTTAGGTGCATTCACATCTGCTGCGATTGCCATGTGTGCCTGTCCGCATACCACAACTTCGCTCAGAGTGGACTGATTTTATTGAAACTAGGGGGCCCTCTAGGCCCCCTGCTCGCTTTGCTCACTTACCCCGGGTTTGGTTTACCAGATAAACAATTTAAAGAGATTATTTTCATAGGAATTGTGACATATGTATTATTTTTACTTTTATTTAAAAACTTTTGTAAAAACAATATTTGTCCTTTATTTCCTGCCCTGGGCGTGGTTAAATCTCCTTCTCGCGGGAGGTATAACACTGCTCGCGTTGTAAAGAGGGGGTCTGAATGCATGCTAAAGAGATGCGGTCAGTTCAGCTGCTGTCTTGCTGCTGCTGCTGGTGAGCTGTGTGTTCTGCTTGTCGCGGTTTGGGTCGATCATTTAAAAGCCTGTACAGCAGCTGTGCTCTTGCCACTTCGCGTCTCTGCCGCTAGCGTTGTGAAGGAAGGTCTGAACGCACACTAAGGAGATGTGCTTGGATCATCTGCTGGCTTGCTGCAGCTGCTGCTGGCGAGCTGCGTGTTCTGCTTGTCGTTGTTTTAAGAGCTGGGAGCACCTGAAGTGTGTCTGCCAAAACCATTCCAACAACTGCGAGGTTAGATGTCCGTGAACTTCTTTTAAATTGTTTGTAAGTAGGGTGTGATGTGCAGAAGTCACAGTCTCACGGGTTTTGCTTCCTAAGGTTGTAATGTCTAGTCTCGCGTGTCGTCAAAGTGTATCTCCGAGATGATCAGGTCTCGTTCACTTCGCTCAACCTGCCCAGAGGCGCGCTACGCTCCTGCCACTTCGCGTCTCTCCTGCTCGCGTTGTGAAGTGGGAGCTGAATCCACGCTAAGGAGAAGCGGACAGATCAGCTACTGGCTTTGTGCTGTTTCTGCCAAGGTGCATGTTCTGCTTGTCGTGCTGCACGTCGATCATTTAAAAGCCTGTACAGCAGCTGTCCTTCTGTCTCACTGCCTTGTCTTGCAGGAAGTCAAATTGTCTTCTTAGAAGATCTCGTATAGTCTCCCTGGTCTCCCTGCCAAGATTTTTTTTATAATAGAAAGTGTGACGGATGGCCGGGGCCCATGGTTGGGACGCCCCTGCAGCATATGTACCAGGGGAGCAAGCATGGGAAACACATCTCCCCCTGGACACTAGATAGCAGCCTCCCTGGTTTGCAGTGGTTCCTTGGACTCCCCCAGGGCTTCATGGGGGTTGGAGTTTTGCAGAAGGAGCTGCTGGACCCTTCTGGGCACTAGTTTCGCCACACCCGGAAGTGCAGCCGGATGTCGGCAATCAAACACCTGGAACACTTCCAGGTGCCCAATAAAAGGAGCCAGCAACCACCAATCAGTGGCCAGAGTCAGGTGGAGGAGGACGAGGTTGCCTGGGCGGAGTGGTGGTGCAGGAGAAGAAAGTGTGTAATGTGTTTGTGCTTTTGGGACTGTGTTGTGGCTGGGGGACACGGGGAAGACGTGCCTTCCAGCTGAAGAAAAATAAATGTTTATTTATTTTATACGTGCCTCCAGTGTGAATCTGTGTTGCATTGGGCACATATAAAGCATCTTTTTACAAGAGATATGGCACACTTATTCTTCAAGAAGATTTGTCAGGACAATTCAATTTTTGTTTAGCTGTCTCGAATACAGCATGCAGTGCAAATTTTTGAAATTTCAAAGTCTTCTTTTGAAAATCATTAGCAAATTTGCAAACTTGTCCATCATAAAGCAGAGAAACATTTGTTGTGACTTCAATTACGGATTAGTTTACTGTTTCAAGTTTACCTTGAGAGTGGTCACATCAACTTGTATATTTTGCTTATTTTCCTCTTTTATTGGTGGAGTGGTGGCTCTGAGGCTAGGGATCTGCACTGGTAATATGAAAGTTGCCGGTTCAAATCCCATAAATACCAAAAGTGACTCTACTTCGTTGGACCCTTGAGCAAGGCCCTTAACCTGAAATTGCTCCGTCCTAGGTATGACGTTAACCTGCACCCAGCTCTGCATTGTAGGCCCTCCAACCTGCAGGGAAAAACCACCTGGGAGTTGGTGGCAGAATTGGCTCTCCAGCCACCATAACAAACCTCATACGGTTCCACTCCATCTGAACTAGTGTGGTGCTGAGGTGTCACCCGTTGCATGGCTGCACTCGGGTCCTAATCTGGGATCCTGAGTTGGTTTGCCATGTGGTGGGTGTGCTGCTCCTAACCTCTATTGATCTGACAGGCGCTCCTGATGGGATGTCACACATCTGTCCCAAATCTGCTTTTTTCAATGTCATATGGCAGCTTTAAAGTCCAAGGTGTGAATAGCAGCAGCAACTTTTAAAGCACTATATAAATAAAATGTATTATTATTATTATTAAAAAAGAGAAAATCACTAGTTACTTGTTTCACAATTCACAGAAATTTGGAAGTTTTGGACAGAAATTGTAGTCTCAAAGTGAATGTCTGGTGCAAATCGGAACTCATAGTCTTGATGGCTTAAAGGCCATTTCACATTACATGACTTTTCCAGAGATTTTCAGTCATAGTCTTCATTTACTTAATCCTAGCGAGTCGGAGGCAGGTGGCAGTAAAATGTGACATGTCCAGAGACTCACACCAACTCATCCACCACTCACACCAACAAAACACATTTGATTTTGTCTTTAGTCATAGAGGCAGGTTGTGTGTGCATGACAGTTGACAGCCAATGAATGCTTATCGGGAAGTACAAGGCATAGAATGCCACAATGTAGAATAAGGAACATGGCTGCTTTGGACCTTGCAAAGAGAAGAGAAGCTCATCTGTCTGATGTGTCTTGTTTTACATACCACAATAGAATGGAAAAAGAACAAAAAAGAAGAGCTGAACTCGCCACAGATGTTAATCCTTCATACAACATCAGCTCCGTCAAACAGCACACTTTTGGCTGTCAGAAACAGGTAAGCACAACTGTTGCGCTTTGAGTGACTATGACTGCATATTTGATTGAAGGAAACACGTGGAATGGGAACTTCAGAGGTTTCTCCATGTATTGGAGATTCAATAGCCTGGCGCTGCCATGGGATGCTTTAAGTTGGGTGAAGAACTAAGAATCTGATAGCCTGGCCTACTATGTCTGCTCCTTTAGGTGGTGGCACACTATATGGTGCTAGTCAGAGAGCATGTCACACTTAGTGACTGCAGTTCCTGGATCTCATCACCTTGAGGATGTCATAACTAGAAATTCTAGGGGATCATAGACTGTGGCTTCTCCAGACAGTTTTATCCTAAACGTAAGGTGAGAGTAATGCATTTTTGTAGCCAATCAATGTAGAGCATCTTTTTACATTTCTCTACTCTTATTGTGTAAAGTTTGGCGGAGGGGGGATTATGGTGAAGGGTTGTTTTTCAGGGGTTGGGCTTGACCCCTTAGTTCCAGTGAAAGGAACTCTTAATGCTTCAGCATACAAAGCTATTTTGGACAATTTCATGGTCCCAACTTTGTGGGAACAATTTGGGGATGGCCCCTTCCTGTTCCAACATGACTGCACACCAGCAGAGTTTGGTGTGGAGGAACTTGACTGGCCTGACCTCAACCTGATAGAACACCTTTGGGATGAATTAGAGCGGAGACTGCGAGCAAGCTAGGCCTTCTCATCCAACATCAGCGCCTGGCCTCACAAATGCTCTCCTGGAAGAATGGTCAAAAATTCCCATAAACACACTCCTAGACCTTGTGAAAAGGCTTCCCAGAAGAGGTGAAGCAGCTATAGCTGTAAAGGGTGGGCCAACTCCATATTAAAGCCTATGTATCAAGAATGGGATATCATTAAAGTTCATGTCTGTGTAAAGGCAGGTGTCCCAATACTTTTGGCAATATAGCCAGAAATGCAGAATTGCCTAACTTCTAATAGTGACTGGCACCAAGTCTTAATAGTTTATTTGTTTGCCACTGCAAATGCCATGCTTGCCCTGAATGGTATCTGAAGGTGCCCATATGCTGACCCTTCAATTCAATTCAAGTCAATTCAAATTGTATCTATATGTTTGCTTCTGCTTTGAGCCTTTATTTATTATATAAAGTTAGTGAGTAATGAACAGGCATGGTGAGTATAGTGTAGCATAGTATGAGGTGTTTTATACCCACCGACTCAGTCATGGCATTCTGGGACTAAACATGTAGTCGTAAGGAAGGATTAAGCAAGTCAGGCAAGTACCATTCTCCTGGCAACCGCCAAACCCAGACTCGTCCATCGGATTGCGTGATTGGTCACTCCAGAGGACACGTCTGCACTTTTACACCATTGTATCTGACGCTTTGCATTGCACTTGGTGATGTAAGTCTTGGATGCAGCTGTTCGGCCATGGAAACCCATTCCATGAAGCTCTCTACGCACTGTTCTTGAGCTTTTGAAGGTCTGTAGCTATTGACCCTGCAGAAAGTTGGTGACTTCTGCACACTGTGCACCTCAGCATTTGCTGTTCCCTGCTCTGTGATTTTACATGGCCTACCACTTCGTGGCCGAGTTGCTGTTGTTCCCAATTGCTTCTATTTTGTTATAATACGACTAACAGTCTGCGGTGGGCTGGTGCCCTTCTTGGGGTTTGTTTCCTGCCTTATGCCTTGTGTTGGCTGGGATTGGCTCCAGCAGACCCCAGTGACCCTGTAGTTAGGATATAGCGGGTTGGATAATGGATGGATGGATGGCCGACTAACAGTTGACCGAGAAATATATAGTAGCGAGGGCATCCAATCACGGTACCATGTTTGAATTCACTGAGCTCCTGAGAGCTCACAAATGTTAGTAGAAGCAGTCTGCCTGCCTAGGTGCTTGATTTTATATACCTATGGCCATGGACGTGATTGGAACGCCTGAATTCAATGATCTGGAGGGGTGTCCCAATACTTTTGGCAATATACTGTATATACAATTTGAATTGAATTGAATTGAATTGAATTCAAGGGTAACTTCAAGGGCACCTTGACATACCATTCAGGACAGGTATAGCATTTACAGTGGCAAACAAATAAACCATTAAGACTTGGTGCCAGTCATTATTAGAAGTTAGGCAATTCTTCATTTCTGGCTCACATGGTCTTCAGCATTGTTACTTGTGAGCACCATTCATGAACACCATTACTTATTAGTTTTTAACATAATGTCCTCATGGTATGTACAGGTTGCCAAAGTCACATATTTTTGGAACTCTGAGGAAGTCTGTTGGCTTTGACTTTTAAGCAATACCAGTTAAGGGATCACTGTAGGTACCCCATATTTATGACATCATGGCAGTATGGCTGTTAATGGTCATTGCTCCTTGTCTGCAATCCCAGGGCTGATCATCACACCTATCTCACAGCAGCCTGCCCTGCTCTGCTGGCTGATTTATGTGGCCACTGAGGGTATGGATGCGAGGTGTCTGTTTTTAACAGAATGTCCCTTTTCACTTGGCTTTTAATGATATCCCATTACAATGGGGGGGGGGATACAAAGTGCTTCAAGGGGCCCCGAGGCTAGAGATCCATCACACTTTATGAGCACATTGACATCCAAAAATGTCTTTCTGCCGCCACTACCCCTTTATCAGTTAGAAACGCCTTGACGTGACTGTAATTGCTGCCATAAATTTGATACCCAGCCCCCACTTGCTCAATCTATGATCCACTTGCAGTGCAGTGGTCTCTCCTATAGCAATGACTAGTGTGGTCTACCCATCAAACTGGTTGTCTTTCCATCCTCTGCTTCTTTTAAAGAATTAGTAAAGCACCATGCTAACCTAAAGGAACAGTTTCAATAGCTAATGAAAGGCTACTATTTTTTACATTTTGTTTAGGGTGGTCGTGTATCTAACCCTGGGGGTGTTAGGTGTAATGAGCTGCCCTCCACACTGCAACGCAAATGCTTTATAGTGTTAGTATGGGCAAGAGAGGGGTAAGGTGTGAGGTGGTCTTCTTTCCTTTCTACCTGTCCAAATCTTGCCTGCTCTTACACCTTTGTGCTGGTTGCCGGTTGGTTCGAATCCCGGCATTGGCAGAAGGAATGGCACTCTGTTGGGCCCTTCAGGAAGGCCCTTAGCCTGCCATTTCTCCAGGGGCGGTGAACAAATAACTGACGCTGCGCTCTGACCCGAAAAAACTCTGTGTGTGGCTCTGTCGAATAAGTTGGGGTATGTGAAAAATGACAAATTCCTAATACAAGAAATTGTATATAGTGATTAAAGGAATAAAAATCACTACAAATTCCGTAAAGTGTTCTTGACCGAGATGCTGCTCAACTGCAGCTCTTACTTTGGAAAGTTGCAGCTGCCCCGGCTGTGCTGAAGGCTCTTCATATTTAGATAGGAGTGAATGAGTAGCTGGTGTGAGTTAGGATGTGACAGATATTCTGACCTGGCAGTCAGAGCAGGTGACAGGGACATGTCACAGTTCATTATGTGGTCTTTTGCTTTTTATCTGTAGGGTATAAAACACGCACAAATCATTTATCTCGTTATCTTCAATTGTGAGCAGGAGTGCTGAGAATTGTGGTGTTTTGCAGCATTCTGCAGAATTTCTGGGTAGTTTGTTAGATTAATAAAGACAACACCATTTATTAATGTGTCATTCTCTCACATTCTGTTTAGTTTGTACGGGAGAACTATTAGATACCTAAGAAAAGAGAAATTAAAATGTGATATTAAAAATCAGAGCCTAAAAGGCAACATGAGACTGTAATTAAAAAGGTCCTTTCCTAAATGACAGAGGTGACATGGCTTTTGTTTTTCATTTTTACTTTCTCGTATACAAAGTATAGAGAAATTATTGTAATCATCCAAAAATTCGATATCAAGATTTTGATGAATCTTGACATTTTAGACCTCCCTGACTTTCTCATATATGAAGTATAGGGAAACTATTGGAATCAACAAAAATTCCATTTCGACATTTTGATGAATGCCGACGTTTTAGACCTCCCTGAATCCATAAATACAATTTTTGGAATTATGTTTGTGTATCTGTCTGTGTGTGTCTGTGTCTGTGTGTGTATGTAAACACAATAACTTGAGTACGTTTTCACTTAGGTCAACCAAATTTTGCATGCAAGTATTAGGTACAAAACATACATTTCTGTCAACTTTTGGGCTATTTCCATTAACCGGAAGTGGTACTTTACCTTTTATTCATGTAACATGCAGAGTCCGATTTATTCAACTTTACTTTTATAGTAATTGTTCAATATATTATTAATTTGATTGATTTGTTGTTGATGATTCTTTAATGTACATAATATAAAAATATAATCATTGTCTTGCAGTTTACTACTCAAATATCCATCCCCATATCTAAGTATACGAGAAAGTCGAGGGGAGACCACTCCCGATTTTTATAATTCTTTTCTTGACCTTCAATAATTATGATCAATTTGTTAGTTTTTGAGGTCAAATAATTTAGTTGGTACATTTATTTTTTTCTTGAATGTGCTTTTAATAACATTTAAAACAGAATACGTTCTCCTGAGATGCCATTTTGTTTTGCATATGGGCACTACCATTTTGTGTCTTTGTTTTATGTGGTTGCCAGGCTGCAGTGCAGGACGTTATTATCATGACGGTGCACTCAATTAAATTTATATCGAACAATTATTATAAAAGGAAAGTTAAATAAATCGGACTCTGCAGCTACATAAATAAAAGGTAAAAGTACCACTTCTGGTTAGTGGGAATAACCCAAAAGTTCATAGAAATCTGCATTTTGTACCTAATGCGTGAATGCAAAATTTGGTTGACCTAAGTGAAAGCGTACTGAAGTTATTGTGTTCACATACACACATACACAGACAGACACATAAGACATAATTCCAAAAATGGTATTTTCGGACTCAGGGAGGTCTAAAACGTTGAGATTCATCACAATCTCAAAATCAAATTTTTGGAGGATTCCAATACTTTTCCTATACTTCGTAAATGAGAAAGTCAGGGAGGTCTAAAACGTCAAGATTCATCAAAATCTCGAAATCGAATTTTTGGACGATTACAATACTTTCCTGCCTTGCAGTTAGGAGACTCGGGTTCGCTTTCTGAGTCCTTCCTGTGTGGAGTTTGCATGTTCTCCCCGTGTCTGCATGGGTTTCCTCCCACAGTCCAAAGACATGCAGGTTAGATGCATTGGCGATCCTAAATAGTCCCTAGTGTGTGCTTGGTGTGTATGTGTGTGTGTGCCCTGTGGTAGGCTGGCACCCTGCCTGGGGTGTGTTTCCTGCCTTGCGCCCTGTGTTGGCTGGGATTGGCTCCAGTAGACCCCCGTGACCCTATAGTTAGGATATAGCGGGTTGGATAATGAATGGATGGACAATACTTTCCCAATGAGAAAGTAATTCAGACTCGTGGAGGTGTAATATGTCGAGATTCATCAAAATCTTGAAGTCGAATTTTCGGACAATTACAATACTTTCCCTACGAGAAAGTAAATCGGACTCGGGGAGGTCTAAAACGTCAAGATTCATCAAAATCTCAAAATTGAATTTTTGAACGATTACAATAGTTTCCCTACAAGTAAGTAAATTGGACTTGGGGAGGTGTAAAATGTTGAGATTCATCAAAATCTTGAAATCGAATTTTTGGACGATGACAATACTTTCCCTATACAAGAAAGTAATAACAGACAAGCCATTGCATTTGATACCTCATCCAGTGGTACTCTGAGGCTAGGAAGCATACTTGAATATGAAATATCACGTGATGATCAGTTTGACAGGATCAAGGTGGTTACACACACAAAATAAACAGAAGTAATTAATTCAATTAATTTTTACGATAATAAAATGTGGAAACATACCCAGAACAACATCAGAGTACAATTATCCTGCTGAGCATTTGAACACATGAATTAACTTTACACCAAAATCACTCCCAATGAGTCATTTCAGAGTTGCCAAATAACCTGGCCAGGACATCTTTTGAATGTGTGGGATGAACAACAGTACCCAGATAAACAGCCATGAGGAGAACATGAAAACTCAACTCAGATTATGAAAGGACTAAAACACTCAAATCCTAGACACTGTAAAGCACAAATGTCTGGGCCACCTCTGCTGTCAAAGATCCCGCCATCCACTACCCAGGGGAATGTAACCTCTACCATACAACATGAAAACCGACTAATTGATCATCATCATCCTGCCACACTTCATGCATTGTGCTCAGCTCTTCTCCCTCTGTGCGACGCAATGGCATCTTTGCTTCCCAGATGAGCCATTTAGACAGATTACCGTAACCCCATGTCTCTCCGGATTTATTATTCATTTTATTATTCAACTTCTCATTAGTAATTCTGATAAGTAGCCCCCCGCTGCCCAGCCCCCAGTGAGTGGCCCAATCTTGCACCAGCTCCAAGGCCTGGACTGGCAAATGACACTCTGCTATGTGATCTGGGAGGCCAGGAGCTGCTCATCTGTTCTCTGCATCCCTTCGTCTTGAATAACTCTCGGCTGGATGAATGTTTACACTGTGTTTTGTCCTGATACAATACAGGATGAATTATTAATGTCACGCTTTATCAAAGATTCATGGCCAAATCAGTCTCCTGGCTTGCTTGACATCCAGCGACGCAGGAGAGCAAAACAGCACATTTCCTCCCCAGTGCATGCACACCCGCTGCACACATCAGGGAGTCAACGGAGAATCAGACTGGCACCAAAGCCTCGATCCAGGAACCAAACTAGTAGCATTTAACTAAACACAATTCTCATCCTGACATTCTCCACCAGCTCGGTAAGATCAAAAGCAATTGGCAAATAAATCCAGACAAATGATATACTGCATTTAATACAGTGCCAGAGAAAACACGGGTAACCACCCTTAGTGTTCACTTACTATAATAAATGTGTTGTGCCCAGCAATGACTTTTTATTGGGCGCTTTATTTAGTAGACACTTTGTTCAAAGTGACTTACAAATCAGATGTTCAATGTTCAGTCAAAGCACCTGGCAGACCACACAACTTGTTAAAGGAAACAAAGCGAGTCTGAGGTGGGGACTGAACTGGCAGTCTTGTACCTTCACCATGAGGTTGCACTCTACTTCTTAAGCTTAATCTTTCTCCTTTTTATTTTTTTATTACGCGTTTAAATTGCTTGGCACATTGCATGTGATCCATCCATGCCCATTTAGAGTGAGAGAAGAAACAAGTCAAGCTCTCACTCTGGCACAAGACATATAGGTGGATTTATAACTGCCAGACTGGCACTGCTATACAGTAGTGGACAAAAGTTTTGTCAGGGTCAGAAATGTTGTGTTTGCAAACTTTGCTGCTTCACCAATTTCAGATTTATTTTTCCACATGTTTCTATGGTATACTGAAGAACAATTATAAACAAAGTGTGTGTTTCAAAGGCTTTTATTGGAAAATACATCAAATTTATGTGAAGAGTCAATATTTACAGTGTTGACCCTTCTTCTTCTTCATAACTTCTGCAATTCGTTCTGACATGCTGGATATCAGCTTCTCGGCCAAATCCTGACTGATGGTGATCCATTCTTGCCTTTTTAGTGCTTGGAGTTGATCACAATTTGTGGGCTTCTTGCCCATCCACTATTTGAGAACCCACCACAGGTTCTTAATGAGATTAAGATCTGAGGAGTTTCCTGGCCACGTATCCAAACCTTCTATGTTATGATCTCTGAGTCACTTTGTTATCACTTTTGCCTTGTGACATGGTGCTCCATCATGCTGGAAAATACACAGATCATCGCCAAGCTGCACCTGGATTGTTGGGAGAAGTTGCTCTTGGAGGACATTTTGATACCATTCTTTATTTATGGCCGTGTTCTTCGGCAGAATTGTGAGTGGGCCCGCTCCCTTGGATGAGAAGCAACGCCACACATGGATTGTCTCAGAATGATGCTTCACTGTTGGCACAGTGACACAGGACTCGTGGTAGTGTTCACCCTTTCCTTCTTTGGACAATCAATTTTCCAGATGTCCCAAACAGTTGGAAGGAGGATACAACCTGAAAAAAAATAACTTTGCACCCATCTTCTGCTGCCCAATCTTTGTACGTCCTGCAGAATTTCAGTCTGTCCTTGATTTTTGTCTTGGAAACAAGTGGCTTCTTTGCTACCCTTCTTGACACAAGGCTGTTGTCTGAAAGTCTTCGCCTCACACACAGCCACTTGCTACCAGTACTGAGTGAGCTCTGCCCGGGTGGCAACACCATTCTGGAGCTGACCCCTCTGGAGGAGGCGGTCCTGGAGCTTGCTGGTCACTTTTAGCTGATCATTTTGTGCCAGGGCCAAAATAAGTGACAATGGGTTTTTGTGATAAAGTTAACTTTTTATACTAATAAAGCTCTTTGCAATGAATTAATATGTATTTGATCACTCTGAGCCATAATATAAAAAAGGTGAACTGCCACTCCAAAAACTGAAGCCACAAATTTTGCACAACACAACATGTGTGTCACTGCCAAAACCTTTGGCTACTACTGTACAGTCCTGGTCACCATTATTGGCACTCTTTCATTTTTTGCCTGATTTTGTAGAATATCTTCAGAAATAAATGAAAATGTACCAGATTTATGCTACTAATACTTATCATTCATTACATTAGTATAGCGCTTTTCTCTCTACTCAATGCACTACCGCAGAGGGAGGATCCAGGAGATGAACCCAGGATCTCCTTACTGCAAGGCAGCAATGCTACCACTGCACCACCTGTGGGGTATTTATATTAATATATAATATTTGATTTGGATATTCAGAGTACTTTAACTAAAAAACATTATTGATCAACTTTCATGTAGTAATGTCAAAGAAGAAACAAGAAATATGACATGGACGATAATACAGGCACCCCTCCTTAATACTTAATTACACGGCATATGGCAGTGCTTACTGCCTCCAAACATTTTTTGTTGCCATCTATAAGCTTCTTGCACCAGTCGGTTGGAATTTTCTCCCACTCTTCCTTTGCAGTTTGTTCAGGCTCTTGATAGTTTTCAGGATTCCTTTCCTCAGTGGCAGATTTTTCAGCTCTTTGCACAGATTTTCGATGGGATTGAGATCAGGACTCATCATTGGACAGATTAAAATGGTCCATTTTTTAACTTTTCAGCCATTCTTGTGTGCTTTTGGATGTGAGTTTTAGGTCTTTATCTTGCTGGAGAACCCCTAATATTCGACTCAAACCTAGTTTTCTTACACCGTTTATCACATTTTCCTCTAAAATACCTTGGTAATCCTCTGATTTCATGATTCCTGTGATACGGTCAGGGCCTCCAGTACCAGAAATAGCAAAGCAGCCCCACAACATTATGGATCCTCCACCATGCTTAACTGTAGGTAGGGTGGTTTTTACTTTCTCATAAACAAAGTATAGGGAAAGTATTGTAATCATCCAAAGATTCGATGTCGAGATTTTGATGAATCTCGACATTTTAAACCTCCCTGACATTCTGATATACAAAGTATAGGGAAAGTATTGGAATCCTCCAAAAATGCCATTTCGAGATCTTGATGATATTTATAATGATAAAAAGCAAACAAATATGAAATTTGAGGAAAAGTACTCAACCGGAAGTGGTATTTTATTTAAACAACCATCTGAATTTTTTACATCATGGAAATATAAATATTTACAAAATATTAAAAACTGTATTCAATATGAAACATATTCTTTCAATAGCTATTATTAATTTTATTTTAATCTATACATCATCAGTTTAACAATAACATGTAAACATTGAACATGCTATGTAAATATAAAGATGTAATGGGAACAATAAGCTGCTACGTCCCTGTCGTGTTCCTGGTAATGCATTTTATTTTATGATTTTTTTTTTATTTCCGCCATCATTATCATAATTAAATGCAGTTTTACTAATATAGCAATTTATTGCAAAAAATATTATATAATACTAACACTTTCTCTATGTTTTTAGGTGACTATAATTCTTTTTACTTTGCACATAATCTAGATAATGCATATGTAATCATGAAAATATTCCATCACCGTTTTTGACCTCCTTAAGTGCAAAAATATAATTTCAATATTAAGCTTGATTATAAATAGAGATAAATGATTGTGTATCAATATTATCAATTAGTTATAATAAGAAACAAAGAGATATAATATTTGAGAAATATTGCGCAACTGGAAGTGGTTCTGTTGACCATTTCCTCTATTTCAGCATATGAGAAAGTTGAGGGGAGCCCACTCCTGATTTTTTTCCCAGGAGATATTCTATGTGTTGTACTTAAATGTCATGGGTGCCAATAATGGTGACCAGGACTAGAGATGGCATGAAAAAGCAGTGACAACCTTGATTGATCGCAGGTTCCTGTGATGTTCCTGGTTCACCACTTTACCACATGCTGTACCATGCCAATCCAACCCAGTATCACAAAAAATACCATAAAATAAATTAAAATATAATACATTTGACCACAAAAAAGACTAAGATGGATATACTTAAAACAAAACCAGGGAGTAACCAGAAAGCAAAAGGCAACGAGGTGGCACAAGCAGCTTCATACAGACACAGCAAAGAACATCACAAAGACAGCATCACACAGTTCAGCAAAAGGGGCACTATTTAGGGCACAGATCATTGTTACAGGTTTTCAGGTTACTAGGCTCATTATAATGTATGCAAAGTACGTTGAAATTCTTACATGTATATGCTAATCAGCATCTTAAATATGGGAGAATATTCATGCCAAAATGAAATGTAATCCAATGTGTTCACTACATTGAAATGTAATACTTGTGCAAAAGCGACATTTCATTTCGACATGGTTTTATCGGATCATAATTAGAAACATATCAACCAAATGATCGATTGCTTTTCACTGTGACATGCAAGTTTCATGTCAGATTGAAATGCAATTGTAAGAGCCAATCTTAAAAAGTTAAAGCTTTGAGTTAAACCCATATTAGTGTTTGCTTAATTTGAACAGAATATAAATTTCCTTCATAGTCATAGACAGTGGGATAGTCTTGTACCGTTCTTAGAACCAGCATGATTATAATATGCGCTGCCCTCCTAGAGCAGCAGCAAAGGAAAAAGAAACAAAACAATCCTGGGTGCGAGTGACCAACACTACTGTCCTACTACACCACCGCAAGTATAGAGACACACCAGTGAAAGCAGGATTAAGTAAAAAAATGATTATTTAACGACAATACACACACTTACTGTAACAAAAAAAAAATCCATATACATAATATCGCGCTGCAGCGCTTCCCACCCAACACAAATCACGGCACAAAACACTTAAACCCACTTAAACACTTAAATGCCCAGAGGGGACTGGGCGGTCTCATGGTCTGGAATCCCTGCAGATTTTATTTTTTTTCTCCAGCCGTCTAGAGTTTTTTTTGTTTTTTCTGTCCACCCTGGCCATCGGACCTTACACTTATTCTATGTTAATTAATGTTGACTTATTTTATTTTCTTACTGTGTCTTTTATTTTTCTATTCTTCATTTTGTAAAGCACTTTGAGCTACATTTTTTGTATGAAAATGTGCTATATAAATAAATGTTGTTGTTGTTGTTGTAAACACATAAGCTACTAATACAGAAATGTGAGGAAGAAAAAAAAAAAATGTATATGTAGTTCTTTAAATATTATTTGTATGGAATGCCGAGCTCAGTCTGCAGTGGGGAATGAGCCGCCGACCATACCTCCTCTTCCGGGAAACGTACAGATTAACATTTCCTTGTGCTGGCCTGTCAGGTCCTCTCCTGAATACCTTTCACCAGAAAGTAAAATTAGTTTGTCATGAAATAAACCCGGGTTCACCTTACGTTTTCCATGCGGTGTCAATCCTTTCTCTCTTGCCTTTTCCTGTGATGGCGTCTGCTTCTCTCTTGGCTCTGCACTTCTCCTCTCCTTTTTCCCGCCACCCATTTATATGCGGTTGGCTCCTCCCCATACAGTCTGTTGGCTCCTCCCCATACAGTCTGTTGGCTCCTCCAAGCCAGGTGCTCCCCTCCCCCTGTACAATTGGCCGGCCTTACAAATTAAGCCATTCCACTAATAACAGGAATGGGAAAAAGGTACAAACTCACAGTGACGCACAAATATTCCAGACGACCGTTACAGTCTTTTCCCACCAGTAAGTTATTATGAGATTGAAGTTTCTTGTTATAACTAAGATACAGTGTGATAATTGAATCAGTTATTGTTTAGAATAGATGCCAGTGCACAGGGACTTAAAAGACCCATTTTTAACATAGAAATAAGATAGGCATACATTTTTCTTAAATGGTTCCGAAACGTTTAAAAGAGATTTGTAATAATTAGAAATATAAAATGATTTATAAGCTTTGAACAGAACTTCTCTTAAACAAGAACTTTTCTTATTATTGTTTTAAGTTTTTTGTGTGAACAGTTTTACTTTGAATTTTAACTAAAACTTTTAAAAACGAAGATATTTTATCTGTGGAATCATTTCGATGCATCAGGCTTTTGCCGAGTCTCATATACAAGCTGGTGCTGCAGAATTTTAATAATTTTGGGTAAACACAGCTACAGCAATACAAAAGCGCATTGCATTTTAATTTGTGTCCATAGATTGCATGTCATAACTAAAAGCAAAGCAGACGTATTGCATTTCTGTTAGCGGTATTACATTTCAATTCGAGTCGAAGTCTTAATCGTGTCAGAACTAAATGTAATCCAGTGATCAATCAATGACAAAATGTGGAGCAGACAGCTTTAGGTTTTCCTGTAGGATTTCCATGTATTTTCCTGCATTCATTTTCCCTTCATAAGCCTTCCAGGACCGCATCCCCCCCCAGCATGATGCTGCCACCATCATGCTGCACAGTGGGGATGGTGTGTTTAAACGTGGCATTTAGCCTGATGGACAAGAACGTTCATCCAACTGACTTCTGAGATCCCCCATGTGCCTTCTGGCTGACTCATTCTGAGATATCATCTCTGTTTTTTTTTTAAAACCAGTGCCTTTCTCTTGGGTACTCTCTCATAAAGCTACAACTGGTGAAGCAACCCGGGCAACTGTTTTTGTTAGTAGAGTCTCAACAATTTTATTTACTGTAGTTTGTAACTCCTTCAGGGTTCTCACAGGTCTCTCAATGGCCTCCTTCAGTTTTCTTCTTCTTTCCTGATCACTCCGTTTTTGCAGACAGTCTGCGCTATGCCATACTCTCCATTTCTTGAAGCTTGATTTCACTTACCCAGGGGCATTGAGTATCGTGGATATTTTTTATGTCCATCCCTTGACTTGTGCTTTTCAGTTACCTTTTCACAGAGTTGCTTTGTTGTGTTCTTTTGTCTTCCTTGTGTAGGTTAGGCCACCATAGAAACTCACCTCAAGTTGGACCTTCCATTTATATGAAACCCCAGACAGATGAGGATCTCCATTGTGACTTCGAAAACCAATTGGCTGCACCAGTGATGATTTAGGGGTGTCGTATTAAAGAGGATGAATACTTCCAGGGTCAATGACTTTGTGTTTGGTGTTTGTAATTAATCTAGACCACTTTGCAGAGATCTGTTTTCACTTTAACATTAAAGAATCTGTTTTTATTGATGCATGTCAGAAAAAGCCAAATGAAACCCACTGTGCTTTAATGGTTCATTGAAGAAAATGTGGAAACGCCCAAGGGGTTGAATACTTTTTACAGGCACTGTATGTAACAAATACTCCGTCATGTTTGTTAATCGTTTAAGACTATTTCAGGAAATGGAGGCCTAACTGAACAAGTGGTAAGGAGTACGTCTGGTGATGTGCTTACCTTCACATAAAATGAATCCAGGTATTTTAATACCAGATGGTGCCAGAAGAATGGTGACATGCTGTGTGATTTTCACTGCGCTCTGCACTCCTTCTCTCCTACTGCTGCTACATTACTAGGTGGATTATGAATTCATGTAACGTTGAAATGCAAACCTGAACAATTTGAATTCAAATCCCTTCCCTGAATCGCTGTGTGACCATATCAGATCTGCTTAGCCTGCCGACATCCCAGATGTGGATGTAATTGTAATGTAAATGTAAGGCACTACACAAAATAAATAAGGCTTTGTTTTACTCTATAAAATATCATATGATTTGATTAAGCACTTTTCACTGTTACTTATCTGCGGTGGGCTGGTGCCCTGCCCGGGGTTTGTTTCCTGCCTTGTGCCCTGTGTTGGCTGGGATTGGCTCCAACAGACCCCCGTGACCCTGTAGTTAGGATATAGCGGGTTGGATAATGGATGGATGGCTTTTACTTATTTCGTGTTGCTACCAGTCACAAGGTGATAATAATAATATTATTATTATTATTATTATTATTATTATTATTATTATTATTATTATTATTATTATTATTATTATTAAGAAGAAGAAGAATTTTTTTACATGTATATAGCGCTTTTCTCTCTACTCAAAGCGCTTTACATAGACAGACACCTCAACCACCAATGTGTAGCACCCACCTGGGCCTTGGAACCCCTGCAGATTTTGTTGTTTTATTTCCAGCCCTATGGAGTTTGTTTTTTGTTTGTTTTTTTCTGTCTTCTTGGTCATAACATAAGCTCGTAAGATCCTCATTGTTGGGGACCCGAGTGGCTGGACCAGACCAAGGGGTCGCCCACATAACTCCTGGCTGCAGCAGATAGAGGATCATTTCCAGAGGGTGGGACTGGACCACGTGTCTGTCTGGGGGTTTGCCAACCGGGATCCCGAGTTGTTTCCTCGTATAGTGGGTGCGGCAACACACTGTACCAGTGCATGCTCCCCAACTTGACTTGACTAGACTTGGCCATTGGACCTTATTGCATTCTTTGTTATTTAGTATTGCCTAATTTTATTTTTTATAAACTATTTCTTCATCTTGTAATGCACTTTTGAGCTACATCACTTGTATAAAAATGTGCTATAGAAATAAATGTTGTTGAATGACGTGACGGCAGCCATTTTTGTGTCACTACAGGCACCAAGCATTAGCTATTAGGTGTTTGCTATTTTTAGATTACCACCAATCCCGAGCGTTCAGGCAGATGCCGACGGAGCCTTGGGATTGAGAGGACCACGGCAGCTGAAGTCTCTGCCAGTTGAGCAAGCCATGGGTGAGCTGGGGAGATGTGGAAGGAGTCTGACCTAACAATTGTTGCTGGTTTTTACTGTAGTCTCGTTTTTAGCCTGGTTTTAAACCTTTGGATTTTTCACTGTTTTTATGGATTATTTATTTATGAGAACTGCACTTTCAATTTTGATTTTGTTTTGTTTAATAAAAGCACTTTTGCACTTTGTACCATCCTGTTGCTTAGCGTAATTTCTTCCCGTCTGTGAGCCCATTCAGTTATGTTATCAACGGTGTTGAGTTCAAGAGGCTCCCAAAACTGGAAGAGGGAGTATGGAGCCGGTCCCACACCATCACAAGGACTTGCCTAACTTTGGTGCCGCCTGCTTGTTTTAATGATAAATTTTATTCTCAAGTAACTTCTAATGCTGATCTTCATGAATGGCTCTTATACCTGATAGGATTTATAAATTGCTCATTCAGAAATGAGCTATGTAAATTAAATATGTCTGACCTTTGTGAAACTTTTTGATAATTTGTCCACATTAAACAGCTGTTTGCACCTCTTATGTTTGGTTGGTTAGGTAGGTCAGCTCTGTTCATGTAGAAGGAAATGTCTCCTTGTGTGTCCTTTGTTGGCTTCCACTTGGCGTATTTCACCTGAAATGAAGCCGGTGTGTGACACTCTGGATCTTCATGGAATGTCTGCCTTAAACAAAAATCTAGGAGGCCTCATGCATGCTACATTCACTCTCCTCTTTCTCTTTATTTGAAAAGTCAGGTTGAATGGTGCATATGTGATACATAAGTCAATAAGTCACATCCTCCATCTCCCTTCATCCCAGTGCTCCTGATCGGAATTCCTGATGCCCGCTCCTCAGCTCTTTTTACCCTCCATGATGTCAGTTGTTTTTTTTTTTTTCTCTGAGTCAAGCGTTTCCCACCACCACAATCACAAGTATATGTAATAAGCTCTGTATAACACAATAAAGAAATTCTTTGTCTTCTTCCTCTCTGTCTCTGACTCTTCTACTACTCCTTGCTATGTAGTCCACCTTCCTTCCGACTCTGTCTTGTCCCTGTGAGGCAGGCAGCTCCTTTTATCTCTCACTTGGGAGTACATTCAGTCCTCCATACATGTGGTCTGAAAGCACTTCTGGGTGAAGTTGGGCTCCCCAGTCCCTGCAGCAATCCCTAACAGCACAGACGGAACCCAACAGGTCTGAGCTGAAGAACTCAATGTCCCATGATGCCCTGTGGGAATCCGAGGCACCGCTGCAATCCAGGGGGGCTGGCGTCTAACAGTTGAGGGGGGATAATGCCCTATGCACGTTCTCTTCCCTGGTCCGTCAATCCTGAGGGTTTCCCAGCTGGGTAAGGACATGGGCCATCCTTCGTAAAGCAAAAGTTCAATTTCCATTTTTAGTTACTTATGCTATGAATCAAGTGTTTGTCCATTTTCAGAATTTGCTTAAACCAATTTTCAGAGGTACTCCTGTGTAACTTGTGGTGCAAGGCAGGAATCAGCCCTGGAGAGAGCACTAGTCTGTCCTGGGGCACTTTCACACACACACACACATCCATACACATCCTCTCCAATTCACAGCATGGACATCTTCACTGTGATCGTAAACAATAGAACTCTGCGATGGAATGTGCCCTTCATGTCGTCAAGGTGTTTGTACATTTCGACCCAACAGGCCATTAGCTAAGGGTTAAATCCAAGATGAGTCTGAGCTGCATGCTGATGGGCAGGTCTACTGTATGACTGCCACTTCCTCTTAGCTTTTCTACTCAGGACGAACTACAAAGCAGCACCTCACTGCCCCCTGCTGGGGGTTAAGTTTATCTGTTCCTGCAGGATGTGTTCACATCCATTACATGCACCACAGGATCTTTCATACAGCACTCTGTCCATCACTGTAGTCTTTTTTTTCCAATCTTTGTTCACTGTTTTTGTCACTCACTCTCTCAGCCTTCTTCTTAGTCAGTACCCTTGTCTGCTTTTCTATCCTCATTTTGACCCCACTGGACACTATGCAATGTGATGTCCAGTTTGGCTGCAGCTGGCATCACACCACTGAACCTGGGATATCGATAAGTCACCACCAAGGAAGGACTGGGCAATGAGGACACATAACACAATAAGAGGTGGTGCGAAGTGACTTTTATTACATATGGTATTCATCTCAGTAAATATAAAATTCAACATCTGTCTGTCTGTCTGTTCGCTTTTCATGAGAGAACTACTTCACGGATTTAGATTGGGTTTTTTTCTAAATTTGCTTGAACATTCCAGTTGATTTTATGACTTCTCTTCTCTTCACCACCCCAAGATTGCGTAATGACTTGGCAGGTATTAGCGACAGTGAGCCAAGCTGTACAGAGATGGGGAGACGAGCAGACTGGCTGGCTGTGATCACAAGAAGCTCAGTTTTCACAAGATTCAGCTGTAGATGGTGGTCCTCCATCCAGGAGGAGATATCAGTAGAATAAGCAGAGATGCTAGCTGATGCTGTGTTGTCCTCAGGAGGGAATGACAGGTATGGCTGTGTATCATCCGCACTGATAAGATAACCCATCAGACTGGATGATTGTCTTTCTCCTTCATCTGCCCTGCTCACCCCTTTGGATCTTCTCAGTTGGCAGAAATGCAAGCATCTATGGTTGTTCTCTCTCCAGATCTCCTTCACTGTCTGTCAGTGCACTTAGAGCTGGACCTCCGTCTTCATTACACTCTTATGGCATATCCAAGATCCCTGTTGTCCCCTGCTCCTTCCTGATGCTCAGTGGGGGATGATCTACCCCTTGAGCGCTGTTCTCCTCACTCCCTCATGGGGATATTGCCTTCTCATCACCGTGCTGGCTCACACTCCTGATTCTTTCCTTTGCACTTTGTTTTCTTTTCTCGTTCTCCCTGTTTTATCTATTCAGGCTCCTTTTTATCTTCCCTGGGGCACAGGTGGTTTAATTGAAGACCCCAGAGCACTAATGGAAAAACTGGCTGATCTGCACCCGAATGCAGTTTTCCCCATTAACACCCCAGGCCTGCTCATTCACGATACCACGTGCACCTACACACACCTGCAGCCTGGGCACACTCTGTTTAACTAAAACTTGCACACTGCCACGGACCCCTAACATGTGTCATCGCACACAATCTTAATGTTTACCTTCCTGTGCCACCCCAACCTATGTGACCTCTTATGAAGGGTGATCACCACCATGCCTGAAAGTTCAGTCTGCTCACCATCATCATCATTCTCATCACCTCGACTCCTCACTGAGTTGTTACTTAATGACGTCTGTCATTTTCCTCCTCAGGTCAGCAGAGTTTGAAGAGCTGGGTGCTAGAAGACCATTCTCTCATGCCCACTTAGTCTAGTTCTAGATTGGGGCTGAAGCCTATAAGAGAAGCATAGTCAACCAAGCTTGAACAGAGTGCCAGTCCATTGTAGGACCCACTGTTACATAGCAGCTCCTTAGGGGTCTTCACAATTTATTGTTATACAACATTGGATCGCAGGAGATTTAATTTGGCTTTTTTGAGAATAATGAACACAAAAAGACTCTAATATTAAAGTGGAAACGGATCTCTACAAAGTGGTCTAAATTAATTATAAATATAAAACATAAAATATTTGATCACATATGCATTTACCCCCTTTATTATGACTCTGGTGCAGCCAACTGGTTTAGAAATAAAATAATTAATTAAATTGTAATTAGCTGTCTGGAGTTTCAGTTGCTAGTTTTCTTACACACTGCTGCCCCCTACTGGATCGATTTACATTGCGTTTCCCCTTATTTTTCAGCCCCGCCCAATTTCCGTCTCTCTTCTCAACTGTGCCGCGCACTTCTCTCCTGATTGCTTCAGTTAGGCAGTTAGGTAGGGTGATGGGGGTCACTAGGATCACATATTGGACATAAGGGTACCATGAGACCACTCGTGGCAAGTCTCTCTCTTTCTGTCTCTCTGTCATCTGACAGCATGACCAGCAGAGACAATAGCCCACCAGGAATTGTTCCAATGGCTAGTTCATTTCTGTAGAAAAGTTGCAAAGAGAAAAAAAAAACCAAACATGATATTTTAGCTAGAGATTGCCATATAGGACAGGGAGAACTCTGAAGTCAGCTGATGAAAGAAAAATTGAGCACTCTGACAATTGGATTAAACGCCATGTTTGAGTACTGCACATTATCAAAAACACTCCATCACCTCTGAAAAGAATGGTGGTGGCAGCATTTTGCTGTTGGGGATGCTTCTCTTTAACCAGCCCTGGAATCCTTGCAAATTCAAGATGGAAGCCTGATGCATTCTGCAAGAGCCGGCGCATGAGGAGTAGATTTGTGTCCCAGCAAGACAACAAATCTTCTCCATAAAGCCAAAGTTACACAGGAATGGCTTCAAAACAACAATTTTAATATCCTGGAGTGGCTGAGCCAGCGTCCAGATGTCACAGCTTGCTAGCTAATGTTATTTCTGCTCCGTACATGTTGGAAATTTCTCATACTTTCTGTATATAAAGGCCAAATACTATTGACTGACTCATTAGAACATTAGAACACTCTAGACGAGAACAGGCCATTCAGCCCAACAAAGCTCGCCAGTGCTATCCACTTATTTCTTCCAAAAAAACATCAAGTCGAGTTTTGAAAGTCCCTAACGTCTTACTGTCTACCACACTACTTGGTAGCTTATTCCAAGTGTCTGTCGTTCTTTGTGTAAAGAAAAACTTCCTAATGGTTGTGCGAAATTTACTCTTAACAAGTTTCTAACTGTGTCCCCGTGTTCTTGATGAACTCATTTTAAAGTCATATTCTCGATCCACTGGACTAATTCCCTTCATAATTTTAAACACTTCAATCACGTCACCTCTTAATCTTCTTTTACTTAAACTGTATAGGCTCAGCTCTTTTAATCTTTCCTCATAATTCAAGCCCTGTAGCTATGAAATCAGCCTAGTCACTCTTCTCTGGACCTTTTCTAGCACTGCTATGTCCTTTTTGTAGCCTGGAGACCAAAACTGCACACAGTACTCCAGATGAGGCCTCACCAGTGCATTATGAAGCTTGAGCAGAACCTCCTGTGACTTGTACTCCACACATCAAGGCGCTATATAACCTAACATTCTGTTAGCCTTCTTAATGGCTTCTGAACACCGTTGGGAAGTTGATAGCTTAGAGTCCACTATGACTCCTAAATCCTTCTCATAAGGTGTACTCTCAATTCTCTGACCGCCCATTGTGTATTCAAACCTAACATTTTTACTTCCTATGTGTAATACTTTACATTTACTGACATTAAATTTCATCTGCCACAAATCTGCCCAAGCCTGTCTGCTGTCCAAGTCGTTCTGTAATGATATAACGGATTCCAAATTATCTGCTAATCCACCTATCTTGGTATCATCTGCAAACTTAACCAGCTTGTTACTTATATTCCTATCTAAATCATTTATATATATTAAAAATAGCAGTGGCCCTAGCACTGACCCCTGTGGAACACCACTTTTAACATTGGCCAGTTCTGATGAGGTTCCTAACACCATCACCCTCTTCTTCCTGTGTCTGAGCCAATTCTGCACTCATCTAAAAACATCACCCTGAACTCCCACTTCTTTTAATTTGATGCCCAACCTCATCATGAAATCTCCCAAACCATGAGGACTTGGAACTTGAAATTTGGAATGAAGGTTACCCTTGGCCCATAGGTGCTCGCTAAGAAACGGTTTTAAAAATTTTGTGGTCCAAGTGTATTCTTATCTGTATGTTTGTCCGCTTTTCACGAGAGAATTACTTAACGGATTTAGATTTCGTTGTTTTCTGTAATTTGCTTGAACTTGATTGGCAGTAGGCCGAGAGCAGGGGGGCGTGGCCTTCCTCATTCACTGGCCAACCTTTGTTTGAGTTAGTCTGCATCCCGCCACATGTTACAGTACACCTTGCCTGCACTTAGCTAGCGATAACCTGTTAGTTCAGCAGATATTATCATCTACAGATTGTTAAGGAGTAATGTTTGACGTTTTTGAGAGAGAGATCAGAGCTCCATGTGTTTTAGAGGGTAACTGCTGATTGCCAGAGATATCACGGCCACGTGCTTTTCTCGGTGAACGCTCTCCGATCAGAGCTGAACATGATCAGATACAGTGCCAGCGTCTATTGATTTTTTAAAGTTTGTCCTGTTTCATTACTATGTAGGCGAAGTCACGGGGTATAGCTAGTAAAACATAAAACAGTTTCAGCTGCAGGATACATTAAAGCAGCTGAAATAAAATCAAAAAAGTTTGTTACTTATAATATAACACTGGGTGTTAATACCCTAGTTCTAAAGTTTCAACTCATCCTTCACCTCTGTGGCTGCCTCTAAATAAACCATTTAAAACATCTAATAATCTGAGCATTTTGCTGAACTGCCTTGGATTTCGTGTCATTGATGACAAAGTGTCATAATGTGTCATTGTTAAGTGCTCACAGTAAAGTGCTGACCACTTCTACACTCTGACCCTACTGCACTCCCTCACTCATAAATTGCTAGTTTTCTTACGCACTGCTGCCCCCTACTGGACTGATTTACTTTGTTCTTCCTCTTATTTTTCAGCCCCGCCCACTTTCCATCTCTCTTTTCAACTGTGTCTCGCACTTCTCTCTTCTTTGCTTCAGTTAGGCAGTTAGGTAGGGTGATGGGGGTCACTAGGATCACATAGTGGACATGAGAATGCCATGAGGGCCAATCATGACACGTATCTCTCTCATTCTGTCTCTCTGTCACCTGAACCACAGAGAATTATCCTTGTAGCTCCAATGGTCAGTTCATTTCTGTAGATAAGTGACAAGTAAAAAAAAATCCCCAAAATTTTGGCTGGAGTTTGCCAGAAGAGACATGGGAGACTCTGATGTCTCCCAGTTCATTTCTTTGACCAGCTGATTTCTGTAGATAAGTGAACCAGCATCTGCTATTTCTTTTCACATTTTATGTTTTCATTAACCGACTACAGTAGCTTGTCCCAATAGTTAGTCACTATGGTGTACATTACCGAAATATCAAGATGGCGTGAGTGCCACGAGAGACAAATGGGCATCCCGGCTAGATGAAAGCATGAACTCTTGCCAAGATGGATGGCGCCTGGGGATGGAAGAGCACAAGCCGGGAGCCAGGAGCAGTTGCATTAACTATACTTTAGGTGGCAGTGGTCCACTGGAGGCATCCAAGCTTGGACACCCACAGGGCTTCATGGGGAACTGGAGTCCAGAAGTCCAATCCTGTTGGGGTCCCAGGGTGCCACAAGAGGGCACTGTCAGGTGAGGACTACCCTGGTTCTCAACTGCTACCACACAACTCATGACCGGTCCCCAGAAGCCGGTATAAAAGGAGCCTCCTTGCCTTACCTTGAGGAGTTAAAGTCAGTCAACACTCAACTGGAGGTGGGAGGAGAAGAAAGAATTTCATTGTTGGTTGTAAAAAGTGCTTGGTGGATTAAAAATCCATTATTTGAACCTGTGACTGTGTTGGGGGATTTTTGGGTTTGTGGTTTGTGGCTCAGGGAGCCCCCTACTGTTGACAATAGGAGCAACATCCCATCACTGCAGTGCTTTATCTTCCTCTGACCTAATAAAAACAGCATGGCAATCACATCAGTCAAGATGTATCTGATATGGAGCCTCCTAAGGATATCCAGCATGATCTTGATATATAATCAGACCCAGACGTGTGTCCAGTAGAGGAGCCTCACAAAGTGCCATAAGAGCCGGACACTGCGGGAAGAAGCGATTATCTTAACCCATACACCCTCCCCTTCAACCTGATACATTTACATCCAGCTAAGACTGAGGCTGAGAGGGCAGTGAAGCACAGAGAAAGCAGAAACAGACGACTGGCTGGCCACAAGTCCCAAGATGAGCTTGCAGATCGATGAACCCCCGGGCAGCACTGCCCCTACCGAGAGGAGCAGCCTGATACGAGGGCCTCGCCAGGACAAGGTAAGGGTTACATTTAGCAGGGGTGGCTAATGCGCCCATGCAGTCGGAGTCAAAACCCAAAGGTCAGAGGGAGGGGTCATTGGGCACCCAGATTAGCATTGGGTGCCCTAAGACAAGATGGTAGGTGAATGTGTAGATGGTGCTCAAAGATGGGCATATGTGTCATTTTTCTTACTGAACTTTTTCAGTTGGGAAAAGATTTTTTCAAGTAGTAACAAAAGAGATGTCACATAAGAGACAGGCGTCTGTAATACAAACTGTCCATATTAGGGGTTCATGGTCAGCAGCTGTCGTATGAGGAGCTGGCAAGTAAAGCATATGGGTATCCCCAGACTAGCCAAGACTATTTTTGTCAGTTAGGTTAATAAAGCTACTGCCTATTACTTTTAAGGGGAGCCCTCATCAGATAAACTGAAAAACTCTAAGTTTGGAACACTTGCGGGGTGGGAGATTTAGCGGGGGGGTGGACATGGTCATGTCAAGATGGAAGAAGGATCACATATCGCATTTCTCCTTAGCATTGAGGAAGCAGAACAAAAAGAGACAGTGATAGCGAAACCCGAAGCTGGCCAAGCCCTCGGTCTCTACAACACGTACTTTTCAAATAAGTCAATCAAGCATGAGCCACGATAAGAAAAGAAAAGCGAAAGCTGCAGGTCAGCAAGGTGCCCCCCCATCCACCCCGGTGTCCAATGCATTGCTTTTTATAATGGGTGAAGCGTGTCAGCCGGGAGATCGGCTCAAGTAAGTTAACTGATAGCATGTCAGCGACATTGCAGAGGATATTGGTTGTTCTAGTTTAAAATATGAAATGATAGAAGATGCACTGCAAAAAAATAATGGAAGTAGGACATCTTTTGGGACAGAGAACAGAGGGATGTACAGAACAAAAGAGAGGCCAAGGGTAACAAACACATGCCTCGTTGGCTTCATTATTGCCACCGTTAACGTCATTTGGCTTTGAATCCAGTGCTGTAGAGACTGACTGTCCATCATCATGTCTTCAAACAGCACCGGGGGAAGGCTAATTGGGGGCCAGGGACCAGCTTATGAAAAGAAATGTGAAAATAATTTGAGCGAGGAGGGATAATGAGAGTGCGAAAATCGACTGCCTTGTGCTGAATTAAGTGAGTGAGGTGAGGTGGGTGAAATCTGTGGACTCTCTGAAGGAGAACAGCGAGATGGGAAAAAGGAAATGAGCTGAATGAGAGACCTGCTAAGAGGGTGACCCAAAATAATGTGGGGGGGGGGGGCGCTTATAGGGGTAAGGTAAGCAGTGCTGAGACAGGATCTGCTGGAAATGACAAGCAGTGACGCAAACGTTGAGGCCTTCTAGTAAGGATAAGAGAAATAAGGAGACGGAACGAGAAGCAGCGCCGGCATGACAAATTAATGAGAAGAAAGAAACCGGCAGTAACCTCACTATATGGAGGTGATCAGTGGTGGTGTTAACAATTAGGGAGAGGAAATGTACTGGGATTGGCACAGAAATTTAGGAGGAGAACTACCGGGAATTTTATCAGATGAGATCTGTTAGCAAGAGGAAATATGGAGGGGATCTGAAAATAGTACTGTCCTGCATAATTCGTGAGAGGAAGTCAACTGGCGATAACATAAATACATGGAGGAGATCAACTGGGAATTGGAAGCAGTGGAGATGTTCATAATATGTGAGGGGAGATCTGCTGGGAATAACCAGGAAAGAGGATTGAGTGGGAACGGGAAACAGGGCGGATGTGGATATTTAGTAATAAAAACGATATTTGGAGGGAACTGAGAGTGAATTATGAGTGTGCATGTTTAATGAAGTGACGTCTACTAGCAATAAGGAAGAAAAATGAAGTGGATCTAGTGGTGACCGGGATATCTGGTGATATTCATAATTAGTGACAGGGGATCTACTGTCAGTTACATAAACATACACCCAATGAGCAAATTCTTAGGACCCCTATACTTCTGCTCTTTCTGCTCTCAAAGCAGCCTTGGAAACATTCCTTTGAGATTCTGGTCCATGTTGACGTGACGGCATCGCACAGTTTCTGCAGGCTTGTCAGCTGGACATTCATGCTGTGAATCTCCCGTTCTACCACATCAAAAGGTGTTCTATCAGATTCAGATCTGGTGACTGAGAAGGCCACTAAAGAACACTGAACTCACTGTCATGTTCTTGAAACCAGTTTGAGATAACGTTTGCTTTGTGGCATGGAGTATTATCATGCTGGAAGTTGCCATTAGAAGTGGATAAATCGTGGAGGGATGCATGTAATCAGCAGCAGTACTCAAATAGGCCGTGCCCTTCAAGGGATGATTGATTGGCATTAACAGGCCCAAAGTGTGCCAAGAAAGCATTGCCCACACTATTGCATCTCTATCACCAGCCCGGACGGTAAAAACAAGGCAGGTCGGGTGCTTGGATTTACAATGTCAATATCAATGTCAATTTATTTATATAGCACATTTAAAACAACATAGTAATGCTGCGGCCAAAGTGCTTTACAATAATAGAATAAAAGAAAAATAAAAAAAAAACAAAAACAATAAACAATAAAACATAAATAGTAATAAAATATATGAACATAAAATAAGATAGATAATAAATAGAAATAATGTTATATGATCACCAAGAGGAAAACCATCAGTATTACTGAAAGTCACTGAATGCAAGCGAAAAGAACTGAGTTTTTAATCTTGTTTTGAACAGTTCAATTGTAGATGACTCCTTAATATGATCAGGTAGAGAGTTCCACCGGCGAGGGGCAGCAGCTGCAAAGGCCCTGTCCCCCTTGGTTTTACGAGGGACAACAAGAGACAACTGACCAGAAGATCTAAGCACTCTAGATGGCTGGTGTAAAATACACAATTCAGATAAATAGGCAGGAGCAAACCCATGTAACGATTTAAAAACTAGCAGCAAGATTTAAAAACTGACAACATTTGACACCAACATTTACGCTGTTGGTGTCAAATTCTGACCCTGCCATTTGTGTGCCATCAGCAGAAATCGAGATCCACCAGAACAGGCAGTGTTTTTTTTTTTCCAGTCTTCAGATGTCCAGTTTTGATGAACCTGTGCCCACTGCTGCCTCAGTTTTCTGATCTTGGCAGACAGGCGTGGAACCTGACATGGCTTCCTGCTGTTGTATCCTCAAAGTCTGGTGTGTGATGCATTCTCAGATGCTTTTCTGCTTACCACGGTTGTACAGAGTGCTTATCTGATTTACTGTAGCCTTTATGTCAACGCAGATCAAACTGGCCATTCTCCTCTGACCTCTCTATTCAACATGACGTTTCCAACCACACAACACAAATCACTAAGATCCGATTTTTTCCCCAGGCGAACATGAACTGAAGCTGCTGCCCTGTATCTGCAGGATTTTATGCATTGTGCTGCCATGCGATTGGCTGATTAGAGAACTGCATGGATAAGCAGGTGCACGGGTATTGCAAATAATTTGCTCAGTAAGTGCATATACTGTACAGTCAGGTAGCAGAGCTAAAGATGCTAAAATTTGCATTGGGTGTGACGAGGATGGACAGGATTAGAAATAAGGACATTAGAGGGTCAGCTCAGGTTGGACAGTCTGGAGACAAAGCCAGAGAGGCGAGATTGCGTTGGTTTGGACATGTGAAGAGGAGAGATGCTGGGTATATTGGGAGAAGGATGCTAAGGATAGAGCTACCAGGGAAGAGGAAAAGAGGAAGGCCTAAGAGAAGATTTATGGATGTGGTGAGAGAAGACATGCAGGTGATGGGGGTAACAGAACAAGATGACGAGGACAGGAAGATATGGAAGTAGATGATCTACTGTGCTGACCCCTAATGGGAGCAGCCGAAATAAGAAGAAGAAGAAGAAGTGTATATTCACGGCCTACTGAAAATTGAAAATAGTGGAAATGTTAATATTTAGTGAGAGGAAATCTACTGGCATCTCTATAAGCATAGGAAAGAAAAGCATTTAGGAATGGGAAATGGTTGTGGTGTGAATCTACTAATAATAACCATTTTGGAAGGGATTTACTGGAAATGCTGGGATTGGCTCCAGCAGACCCCCATGACCCTGTAGTTAGGATGTAGCGGGTTGAATAATGGATGGATGGATAGATTTACTGGAAATGGGGAACAGTGCCAATGTGAATATTTAGTGAGATGAAATCTAATAGCATCAAGGGAGAAATCTGAAGGATCTACAGGGAACTGGAAACAGTGCGTGTTATGATTTGGTCATTTTTGTCATTTCTTAACATGTTCTTATAAACTTTTGGATTCTCTTATTACATTTTTGAATGTAAGAATTTCAGATTGCTCATTTTTAAAACAAATATGATTTATTTAAGCTAATTGAATTAGTTTTTCATTATTTGCATTGCTATTTTGTTTGTGGTGGGCGTCACCATTTTGTGGAGTGGTTGCTGCTGTGTTGCTAGGTGCTTGACCCGGAAGTGTTTAGTCAGTGACATCATCACCCTGTAGGTGTAAAGGTCACAACATGCACTTCCAGTTCATCCAAGTTTACAAGAAGATTGGCATGTGTGTCTGTAGTTAGTGTCCGTAGCAATATGACCTTAGCACAATGCTCATCCAACTTTGATTTTGGGGTTTAATTTTTGCCTCAATGACTTGCCAGTTCTAAATCTTTGTCTGTCTCTTCTTCTGGTGCCTTATTTAAAAGAATTCTGTCAACCCTGTCTGTGGCAGAATGGTGAGGATCAGTGAATAAAATATACGAGTAATCAATGAGAAGAATTCAACTAGCAATAATACACCTTAGGGGAATAGAAATATTTGTTAAGGCGCAGCCAGGGTCTCATCCCTGGCCATAGTGTCCTTTTCTTTTGTTTCTTGATTGTATTGTTGTTTGTGCATTTATTTGATATTTGTGATTCCAAATATGTTTTTTGCCTTCCCCATTTTTATATTTTATTATTTTTAAATATGTAGTTTTTGTATTTTTTAATGTAGGTCTGTTTAGTTCAATTGTTATATTTGTTGTCCTTTATGTGTTGAGCCTAGGGGGTGAGGCCTCCTGACACTGCAGCTGCTCTATCCAAGCTGGTGGAGCTCTCTGTACTGGTGCTGTGGCATTGGAGTTGATGTACACCACCAGTCAAAAGTCTGGACACTCCAAGAAATGTTCATGTTTTGATAGAAGTTGACACCTTTTTATAATCAAAATACTGTTAGATTAATTTAAAAATACAGCCAAGACATGGCTAGTGTTGCTAAAGGCCATTGCTGCTTTAAATAGCTGATTTTTTATTTATTATTCACATATGGCTAAAAGCCCTAATTTTCAACAGCCGTCCCTTCTGTGCCCTAATGAGCAACTCCCCCCTCACTTAATCCTACAGTATTTAAATGCTAGTTGGTTATTAGAGAAACCTTCATTAATTGCATCAGCACCGCTGAAACCTGTTATTCTGTTTGATTGGGTTCCAAGGTACCTGACTTTAGGGCAGCACGGTGGCGCAGTGGTAGCACTGCTGCCTTGCAGTTAGGAGACCCAGGTTCACTTCCCGTGTCCTCCCTGCATGGAGTTTGCATGTTCTCCCCGTGTCTGTGTGGGTTTCCTCCGGGTGCTCCGGTTTCCTCCCACAGTCCAAAGACATGCAGGTTAGGTGCATTGGCAATTCTAAATTGTCCCTATTATGTGCTTGGCGTGTGTGTGTGCACCCTGGCACCCAGCCCGGGGTTTGTTTCCTGCCTTGCGCCCTGTGTTGGCTGGGATTGGCTCCAGCAGACCCCCGTGACCCTGTAGTTAGGATATAGCGGGTTGGATAATGGATGAATGAATGGCACTTAAAATATCTCAAAATGTCAATCAGTCAGTCAGTCAGTTTCAAACCCAGTTAGTCATGAACAGGGTTGCAGGGGATGCTGGAGCCTATCCAAGCCACTATAGGGGGAAGGCAGGAACAATCCCTGGATGGGGCGCCAGTCCATTGCAGGCTGAACATACACACACAAACAAACACACGCACATTGACCATACATTTGGGCCAATCCACCTAAACTTCATGGCTTTGGACTGTGGGAGGAAACTGGAGCACCAGGAGAAAACCAATGCAGACATGGGGAGAATATTCAAGCACCATGCAAGGAGAACCCCTACTGCTATGCCACTGTGCTGCCCCCCCTCAAAATGTTCAATGTAATATATTACAAAATGTACTTAAGATATCTCAGAAGGCATGACAACTAATTTTAAGGGACCTTGGAGAGCAGTTAGGATATCTGAAAACACATTTAAAGACACCTTGACATACCTATACCATACATCCATCCAACCTGCTATATCCTAACTACAGGGCCACGGGGGTCTGCTGGAGCCAATCCCAGCCAACACAGGGCACAAGGCAGGAAACAAACCCCGGGCAGGGCGCCAGCCCACCACAGTATACCATACAGATATATGAAATTCATTTTAAAACATCTTAGAATTTGAATTGAGATATCTGCAAATGTTAATATGTCTTACCCCTATAATGGAGCAGCTTTCACAGTCATAACTTGCATTTATTGTTTTTGTTGTCAATAGATTATAGACTTTCATCATGACTGTCAAACTGACTGTATTTTATATTTTTAAGAGGAGACATTCGAGTATTTTGTGTTGAAAGAAGACTAGGTGCTGAAAGTGGAGCAGGACATTTGCTTATCAATATATATAAAAAAACTTGTTGTGCTAACTGTCTAAGACAGGATAAAACCTGAGTAATCGATGTAGACCCAGCTTTAATGTTTGCAGTGCACCATCTGATAAAATGTATTTTGAAATGCATGTAGTAATAAAATGCACTGCGTTTGTCATTCCAACAGATGGTGCATCACAAACATCTGTAGTAATAAAATGCATTTATGCAATAATATTGGTTGACAAATGTTGTGTCTTTGTTTATCTATTGGATCTGTGTTAACAATGTATTCTTTTTTTTTTTTTGTATTTTCCTGCTGCAAATAAATTTCCCTGTGGGATAATGAAGTCTAACCTAACCTAATTACTTCAAATGTTTGTGATGTGCCATCCATTGGAATGACAGATGTAATGCATATGTCTCTGTTATATTCCATTTTTGTATGGGATTTGTTAAAGCAGTGTTAATGTTTGTGATGCACCATCTGTTGGAATGACAAATGTTATGCATTTTATTACTACACATATGTTTGATGCACCGTCTGTCGGAATGACAGAGATATAGTAACTGGTTAGACAAACAGGCACTTGTCGTTTTATTAATATGGATGCTATTGTCTGTCTATCTTTAATGTGATCACTCTCAATCTACTGGGGCTAGAATCTTGATCCGGGTCTTAATTGAATGCTTATGACCTGGTATGTTCTGGAAGTCCAAAACATTTAAGGTGTCAGCAACAGTGGCAAAGTGATCATCAGTCATGTGCTTCATACAGAAAAAGCAAAGCAGAAAGAAAAAGGAGCCTTTTGACATCTGCTGAGCTTGAAGCAAATTGGAGAAGGCAATTAAGTGACAACTTTTTTGGTTCATTGCAATAAAAACACAGTTACTGCAAGCCCATCTTTTGAAAATAATTCAGGACATGCTGCATATGTGTTCAGAATTCATTGTCAAGTGTAAGCATTGTGTTTATTGATCACTGAACATGACAAAAACTCTGTAATAGGTAGAAGTAAAAAGAAGAGCAGCAACATCTGCTGAGCGTCAAGCACATCACAGGAGGCGTTTAACACAGAGCAGAGCAAATGAGCAGCAGGTAGACATGAAGATTCATAGACATGCAAGACAAAATCCAGGATAAAGAATGCTTGAATGAGAATAAGAGAGTAATGCATGTCGACAGACAGACACTGCTTAGGAATGTTACATCACCAGTGAGATCACGATGTAGCTGTATTTGTTCATGGTGAAATGGAAATGTTCAGCTTGCTCTAAATGAACAACCTTTATTTTAGGACAGAATGTCCTCATGTTTCACTAGTTGTTCATATCTGGGGTGGCCGGGAACAGGTAAGACAGAAGACCTCAGAATGATTTGAGGTGCCAACTGGGTTGACCCGTTTAATACGAAACCAAATATGAAAATAATGCGTGTCCTGGTAATGCTTTGTCCTAACTTGGGCCTAAAGAAAATGATTAACCGTCAGTCATTGAGAGGTCCGAATAACAGCAGTTCCTTTTCGCAAAATGACACCTCCTTCCAGGAATCCAGTGACTTTGTTTCAAGGGGTGGAGCACCGCCAAAGTGGTCCAGTGGGTCATTAAATACCTTGACAGAGCCCGTGAGGAGATCCAAAGATACACACATGTGACACTGGATATAAAAGAAGAAGAAGAAAAAGAATGGCAAACACCAATGTGACCTCCATACTGATCCTTTTGATCATGCCGTGAACATGAAGGGCAGAGTTAGCAGTCTTCTGACAGCTGACGGACAACCTGAAGAGCTTTGGGAAGAGCTGAAGAGGCAAGTTTACAGAAGAGAGATGAAAGCTGAATGGTTTCTTAATGAGGGAGACTGATGCCGGTAGCGAAAAGCTTCCATAAGTTGTAAACTGAAAGTTTTTCGGTTAATTCAGGGCCTGATATTGGAAACAGGGGCCTGATATTGGACACGTGTGTGTTAAAGACCGACTCAGTAAGTTTGAATATTCCAGTTCTCAAATGCAAATCAAATTTCCATTGCTTCTGCTAAAACTAGGTTTACCAGACAGGCCGGCACGTCATCAACCTGGAAACCCAGAAAAAAAATGATGCTAACCTACAGAGCTATTTTCTGCACTCACAGTCTCATGGGCAAAGAAATGAGAACTGGAGCTTCAACTTCAGTTATATACAGTTAGTAAACTGTACTGGTCGCTTGGAGGAGATGAAGTACTCGGCTGACAGATTAATAGTAAGAGAACCTGCCAATACTCAGGTGTGAAGACAGACAAAAAGAGCTAAACGTACACAAGAGTAAAACAACAATGCCATCACTCCCTTGGTTGGGAAGGTGCCCTCTAGTGGCCAAAGTTTTGCAATTGCTCAAGAAAAGCACTGAGGTCACAGTCTGAGAGTAGGTGCCTGACCGATAATCGGTGCTGCCAAGTTGATTCGACCTTAAACTGGTTTAAGCTGGTTATGTTATTTTAAGTCATTAATTATTAATGGGGATGTGGGAGGTGAAGGAAAAGGAAAACATCTGAAAATTCCGTCAGAGAAAAACATCACTCCCTGGCGATGTTCAGCAATAAAAAAAGATCTGAAATTGAGCTCAATCGGTTCATTTGTTTGGGTGCTACGTACCTCTATTATCCGTCCTCGTCTGTTTGCAGGATTGTTCTCAGGTCAAAAAAAGAATCTTACGCAAGGTAAAAAATTTGCTCTGAGCGTTAAAGAGCACCCAATCAATCTAACAGGATGCAGGAGGAAATCGTCCAAATTAAATATGATTTTATGACTAGCACTTGGAGAAAAAAGCCGTCTAAACTATATGACAACCTTCCAAATTATTCAGTTCAGGTGTCTGCTTGTTCATAAATTCAAGCACAAAGCCATGCAATCTCCATTGACAGACATTGGGTCATACTGAAGAGCTCAGTGACTTTAAATGTGGTGCTGACCTTCAGGTCAGTATGTGAAATTTATGCTCTGCTAGATCTGAACCTGCCAACTGTAAGTGCTGTGACTGTGAAGCTGAGGAGCAACAACAGCTCAGCTAAGAAGTGGTAGACCACATAAACTCACAATGTGGGGGGCCGCTCAGTGCATAGAGTGTACAAATAGCCCACCCTCTGTGGTCTCACTCACAACAGAGTTCCAGACTGCATCAGCCCAAGAACTGTGCATCAAGTGTTTCATGAAATGGCCGTCCATGGTTGCACACAATTAGGTATCAGCTGGACTGGCGTAAAGTGTGCCACCATTGGACTCTGAAGCAGAGGAAATGTGTTCTCTGGTGTGATGAATCGCACTTCACTATCTGGATGTTTGATCGCCAAATGTGAATTTGATGAACTCTTCATTCAGGACCGCGTAGTGACTACTGTAACGTTTGCTGGAGGAGGGATAACCGTCTGGGGCTGTTTATCAGGGTTTGGGCGAGCAGCATACAAAGACATCTTGGACAATTGTTCATTTCCAACTTTGTGGCAACAGTTTGTAGAAGACCCATTTCTGTGCCAGCATGACTGTGCCCCTGTTGACAAAGTGAGGTCCATAAAGACATGAAGAAACCTGAGTGGCCCACACAGAGCCCTGACCTCAACTTTACTGATGAACTAGAACGCTGATTGTTCAACATCAGTACCTGACCTCACAAATGCTCTTTGGGCTAAATGGACACAAATTCCCACAGAAAAACTCCAAAATCTTAAAGTAAGCCTACACAGAAGAGTGAAGGCTGTTACAAACGCAAATACGTGCCGTCCAAGAAGCTCACGTAAGTGTGAAGGTCAAGAGTCCGTCGTGTACTGTAGCTTGGCTTGCTGGAGCAATACCTCAAATAAACACAAGGTGTCAGTGTTGTGTTGTGCCATGAAGCCCTTATACTGGGCAATTCAGTTTGCACTCCAGATTCAATATCAAAGTGAATGCTCAATACTAAAAATGTGCGCCTCAAAATTAGGTTTTATATATATAGGAGCAACATATATATATATAAATATATAAAATGTGTGTGTATCTATATATATATATATTACAACTGGGAATCGTATGTAATTAATCACAGCTAACAATAAAACCTGTAATTATAAAATAAGTACTTAAATCATGAAGTAAATACACACTGAATCACAAAATTAATGCAGAATCAACACAAAGGAAATTAAAAAAAATTAATACCATAGCTTAAACTTAAACAATGAACCGAAACCTGAACTTTGAACAAATTTGAGAAACTACAGCCTGAATTTGAATGCCTTTTTAAAAGGCAAGTTGAAAAGAAGGCAATAAGAAAACAAGGCCAATGTATTATTAGCACCTACAAAAATAACAGCAAAATCAAATTGGCATAAAATATAAAACCAGTGGCAGTCTGTAATGTGGGACACTGGGGTGCCAGTCACCCTCAATTTTTTTAATGTGAAATAATAAAATTAATTTGTTTATTTGCTCTCTCTCTCTCTCTCTCTCTCTCTCTCTATATATATATATATATACACTGTGAGTGGAAAAAAAACACACCAAAATGTTTTTCATCACATCTTCAACAATAGTCGGCCGATTTTGATAAAATTTGGAACATTGTATAAACTTGTGTCAAAGCCTGGTCAAAGCAGTATAAGATCTTACTTATTTATAAATTTGGTTGCCATGGATACGTGCAAACGCAGACGATAAAGTTTGTAAACAAGTTTGACCCTTGCTAAATTTGCAGATAAAAATGGGTTTCAGTACAGAAGACCGAATTTTTATTAAGAATTTGGTTCTGCTAAAG
>JANRMT010062815.1:37486017-37520273 GCA_026402145.1 Polypterus bichir lapradei
AGATGTGGCAGTTTCTAAAATGTAGCAGTTATATTAAAATGTGACACCTGGAAACCTTTTCATATTTTGTAAAGTTAGCTCACTTTACTAAAAGACATAACATTTAGGGTGGTTTAACAGGCTGTGAACATCCCATAATCCATCATTGTTGTCAAGGCATTCTGCATCCTGTACTTGATGCTCACCAGATGTTGCTGCTCTTCTGTTTTTTGTCATTTGTCTCTGTGATTTGCTTGACGTCCATCAGATGTCTCTGCTTTTCTTTTTCTTTTGTCATGTCCCTAATTTCTGTGATTACTTTGTTGTAATAAACACCCAACCACAATCAGATGCTGAGGTTGCTGCTACCTCAACTGTTTTGAGTTTCCAGTACATATCGGGTCATAAGCTGCCGATTATTAACCAATATCAAGGTTCTAGCCCCATTAGTTCAAAAGTAATTGCATGACAGACTAGCAGACCTTAGCATTATATATACAGATAGTTAGGCAGTGACATTCATGTCTCTGGTGACTCTCCTACTGTATTAAGTCAGTAGTCAGATTTGGAGTGCATGGGCGGTCATGAGGTCTCTGGAAAGGGGTGTGTGTTGCCCCCGAGATCAATGCAAAAAGACGAAGATCCAACTCTTTAGAGTCCTGGTACTTCGTGTCTTGCTATATAGTTGTGAGACATGGACTCTATCCAGTGACCTGAGACAAAGACTGAACTCCTTTAGTACTGCGTCTCTTTGGAGAATCCTTGGGTACCACTGGTTTGACTTTGTGTAGAATGAATGGTTGCTCATGGAGTCCCGAATGAAGGACATTACCTGAATTGTGAGGGAGCATCAGTTACGGCACTACAGCCATGTGGTGTGATTCCCTGAGGGTGATCCGGCTCACAAGATCCTCATTGTTGGGGACCCAACCAGGCCAAGGGGTAGCCCACGTAACACCTGGCTGTGGCAGATAGAGGGTCATTTCCGCCACGTGTCTGCCTAGGGGGATGCCAACCAGGATCCCGAGCTGTTTCGTCGTGTAGTGGGTGCGACAACGCACTGTACCAGTGCCTGCTCCAAAAGCTGACTTGATAGTTAGGATGATGCTGTGGCCCAGTAGAAGTTAAGGAAGCTGAATTTTAAACCCTATTTTTTTATTTTCTGACCTATTTTGCTTTGTGGGCCTGAGCAAGTTGCGTAGCCTGCTTTTGGTCCACTCGTAACCAATGAGCCTCAGAAGAAACTGTTTGGATTGGGGTCTGACTGTAGAGAGGCAATCTTGAAATTAAGAATGGTTAATTATTCAGAATAAGTGAGGAACTTAGAAAAATGGAGTCGTGAGAGGGGCTTGAATGCTCTGTAAGAGAGTGACACTGCTTAGAAATGACCCAAGTCCCAGGAGCACTTATTGTTCTGTCACCTATTTGTAGCTGAATCCACCTATTCTAGTTTTTAAAATTCTATTTTTTCAGTTTTTCTTTCCCCCAAAACTCTGTCTTCCTGGTCTAAAATGTCAGTCATTTTCTAACCCGCTTGGTCCTGAATAAGGTTGTGCTGGAGCCTATCCTGGGCGGCACGGTGGCACAGTGGGTAGCGCTGCTGCCTTGCAGTAAGGAGACCCGGGTTTGCTTCCAGGGTCCACCCTGCATGGAGTTTGCATGCTCTCCCCGTGTCTGTGTGGGTTTCCTCCCACAGTCTAAAGACATGCAGGTTAGGTGGATTGGCGATTCTAAATTGGCCCTAGTGTGTGCTTGGTATGTGGATGTGTGTCTGTCTCCTGTGGTGGGTTGGCGCCCTGCCCAGGGATTGTTTCCTACCTTGTGCCCTGTGTTGGCTGGGATTGGTTCCAACAGACCCCCGTGACCCTGTGTTCGGATTCAGTGGGTTGGCAAATGGATGGATGGATGGAGCCTATCCCAACTAGCATAGGGCACAAGGCAGGAACAAACCCTGGACAGGGTGCCAGTTCATCTCTGGGCTCGTCTAAAATGGTTTTATGTGAAATACTTGAGATGATTTGTCCTCTATAGAAAGGCCCAAAATGCTCCACAGATACTTCCGGAGGCATTTTTGTCTCAAAGAACAGATCATCTTGCAAGGAAATGAATTTTATAAATTCCTCATCTGCCAGCAATCATAGATTTAGCCTACACATGCAAGTTTTACCCGTAAGGCATAATAATTTAAGCTTTCGAATAACAGGAGCATAATTGGAGATAACGATAGTATTGTATTTATAGAACCCCAGCAAGGATAGTAAGCTACTGTGAATTTAAAAAATAGAAATAGTCAAGCCACAAAAGAGAGGGACTTGAGTTTCTGAATTGTATTGTCAGAGCTCCCAGAAATGAAGGAAGGTGTTGAGACTTTGACGTGAGGCTAGACCACTCCTGCGGTAGCCACTCTGTGGCAGCAGGTGGCAGCAGATAGCCTCAGGGAAGACCTAGTGGGGTCCTGACTTTAAACTAGCAAATAGTAGCAGATTTATGTATACTGTACAGTGCATTTAGAAAGTATTTGGACATCTTCACTTTCATCACACTTTATTGTGTTGTAGATTTCATTTTAAACAGATAAATTTGCCATTTTTGGTCCAACAATCTACATTCAATAACCCATAATGACCCACAACAACCCTCAGAAAGGTTTGCAAATTATCATTCATACAAGTATTCATATCCGTAATTTGGTATTTTTTTAGAATAAAGCCCCTCAATTCCAGCTTTGACTCTTCTTGTGTAAGTCTCTACAAGCTTTTGACACCTGGATACCAGGAAGATCCCCTCAAGGCCCATTTGATTGGATAGGAAGCATCTGTAAACTGCCACGTACTGGTCTCTTCACAGATGTTCTTTGGGGTTTCAGTCTGGGCCTTGGCTCGGCCACTTAAGCATTGTCTTGATTGTATGCTTTGGGTCATTGTCATGCCAGTTTGAGGCCACATGCATCCTCGAGCAAGGACTTCTTCAAGGACTCCTCTGTATTTGGCCACATTCATCCTTCCCTCAATGCTGACCAGTCTCCCTGTCCCAATACCATAATGCTGTAGGGTTTGGTATCAAACAGGTGGTGAGCAGATTCTGGTCTTCACCAGACGTAATGGTTGCAGCTCAGTGCAAACAGTTCAGTTTTTTGTCTCATCATACTGAAAAATCTTTTTCCTCATCCACTCAGAGTTAATTAAATGTTGTTTGGAAACTTCCAAGAAGGTAGACTCATATAACTTCTAGTTAAGAGTGGCTCCTGTCTAACCACTCTACAATAAAAGCCTGACTGAAAGAGAGCTGAGATGGTCTTCCTTCTGACCGGTTCTCTCATCTCGGCAGAGGACATCTGAAGTTCTGTTAGAATCACCTTTAGGTTCGTAGTCACCTCCTTGACAAAGTCCCTTCTTGCCTGGCTACTGGATTTGACAGGATGGCCAACTCTACGAATAGTCCTCATGGTTCCAAACGTCTTCCATTTCATAATTACTGAGGTCAGTGTACTCAAAGGTTTAGAATTGGTTTTATACCCTTATTGTGATTGGTGCCTCACCACAATTTTATCACAGAACTCTACAGAGAGTTCTTTTGGACTTCACGGCTTGGTGTTTACTCTGACATGCAGTGTGAATTGTGGGACCACCTCTACGCAGATGTGCGCCTTTCTAAATGACGTCAAGTCAATTCCGCTTGCCATAGGTGGACCCCAATCATGCTAAACACGTCACAAAGATGTGTGTCCAAAACAATGTGTGCGTAATCTCATCTCTCACTCTCCTACTATATCACAGTTCTGGGAACTTTTTGACTGCCCGTCATATACTGATGTGCCACTGTGGCATGAGTATCAGTGGCAATCTGGCACAGATGTTCAGTACGCATCCTTTAGTTGGCTAGCTTTAAAATGTGAACAAAGCAAAAGAAATGTTTTTAAACGCCTGATAATAGCAATATTCTCTTAGCTTATCTACTATCTCTCTATATATAAAACCCTAAGCCTAAAAGTGCAACGATTTTATGTCACGTTTTAAATCGGGCTTATTTTAAAACCTACATATACTCAGCAAAAAAAGAAACGTCCCTTTTTCAGGACTGTGTATTTCAACAATAATGTTTTAAAAATCCAAATAACTTTACAGATCTTCATTGTAAATTGTTTAAACAATGTTTTCCATGCACGTTCAATTAACCATAATCAATTAATTAACATGCACCTGTGGAATGGTCGTTAAGACCTTAACAGCTTACAGAAAGTAGGCATTTAAGGTCACAGTTCTAAAAACGCAGGACACTAAAGAGACTTGTCTACCGACTGTGAAAAACACCCAAAGAAAGATGCCCAGGGTCCCTGCTCATCTGCGTGAACGTGCATTAGGCATGCTGCAGGGAGGCATGAGGACTGCTGATGTGGCTAGGGCAATAAATTGCCATGTCCACACTGTGAGACGCCTAAGACAGCGCTACAGGGAGACAGGAAGGACAGCTGATCATCCTCGCAGTGGAAGACCACGTGTAACAACACCTGCACAGGATCGGTACATCCGAATATCACACCTGCGTGACAGGTACAGGATGGCCACAACAACTGCCCGAGTCACACCAGGAACACACAGTCCCTCCATCAGTGCTCAGACTGTCCGCAATAGGCTGAGAGAGGCTGGACTGAGGGCTTGCAGGCCTGTTGTAAGGCAGGTCCTTACCAGACATCACCAGTAACAATGCCGCCTATGGGCACAAACCCACCTTCGCTGGACCAGACAGGAGTGGCAAAAAGTGCGTGAGTTTCTGCATGACTGCAATGTCAGTGTTCTGCCATGGCCAGCGAAGAGCCGAGATCTCAATCCCATTGAGCACGTCTGGGACCTGTTAGATCGCAGGGTGAGGGCTAGGGCCATTCCCCCCAGAAATGTCCAGGAACTTGCAGGTGCCTTGGTGGAAGAGTGGGGTAACATCTCACAGCAAGAACTGACAAATCTGGTCCAGTCCATGAGGAGGAGATGCACTGCAGTACTTCAAGCAGCTGGTGGCCACACCAGATACTGACTGGTACTTTTGATTTTGAGCCTCCCTTCATTCAGGGACACATTGTGAAACATTTTTAGTTTATGTCTTATGGTGTTGACTCTTTTAGTGTTCATACAAATATTTACACATTAAGTCTACTGAAAGTAAAAACAGTTGAAAGTCAGAGGACGTTTCTTTTTTTGCTGAGTATATATATGATTGGTATCATTCTTTTCAGAATTTATCGAACTTTAATGTGATCGTGTTAAATCTTCAGATTCTTATTCCTTTTTATCTATACATATAAAGGAGAGTTGGGATCTGAGAGACTGTGTTTGTGTGTTTGTGGAGTATGGAGAGTTAAGGCGGGTGGGGGAGTCACATGATCATCTCCCCTCCCATTCACGTCATTTCATTCACTTCATTTCGCTCCGAGCTGAGCTCCGCAGCTGACGCGGTCTTGCCGTTCCTTTTCCTTAGTGTTTAGTCCTCTCTCCTTTACTGATTTACTGTTTACTAGACACAGTACTTACTGAATAGTATTTTTTCCTTTAGTGTTTCTACTTAGTGTTTCTTAGCGTTTAGTTGACGCGGTGTGCCGGTGTTCCCGGCGGTGTTGCGGTTTACTGTTACTTTCTACTTCGTTTTTGTACTTTAGTGTTTAGTAGACTATGTTGTATATAAAGAAGCTCTATAAGTCGCATGTAGATACATAATTATTCCAACTACAGCGACTGCAGCGAAGCGCACGTGGTCTGCTAGTAATTTATAAACTAAAATATCAAGAAAGTCGTGGTTTTTAGCTGAAGGATGAGTTACGATGACCCACTTTAGTTTTCATGTGATTTTTCCTGTTATTTAAATGAGTCATTTTTTAAAAAAAAAAGAATATTCATCTATAAGAATGTCAGTTAAAACGAATGGATCGTTTATATAGTCTCTTATAAATACAGTACTCTTCAAGCATAGTGCACCTCAGTTTAACAGGAATACTCCAATCGGTAAGGGAGTAAATATTTTATTCTCATTTCATGATTTTTACTCTGTTAAATAATAATTAATTTTTCTTTTACATATTTGTAGAATTTCGTGATTTTGGCCGCAAGTGCGGTGGCCTACCAGGCCGCAACTGGGGGTTGGGCGCCAAAGGCGCCAGGGGACTTCACCCCCTTAGTGTATAATTTTATTCAAACATGATACTGTCAAAGTCATGGAATTTGAACTTGTATAATTTCTATAGGCATTTTTATCAAGTTAAAATGGCACAAAGCAAAAGAAAAATATTGCCTACAATTAAATCCTCCCATGCTTCTGTTGCAGTATCTACTGCTGTCAGTTTTATACTTAATTATGATAAGCAATTCTCAGGGAGAAAATCTTTATTTTGCTAGATGATATGCTTGAACATCCCACAAGACCAAATTAGTTCAGAAAATGAACTGATTGATTTGAACTTCAAATGTCAGTGTTGTAAGTTTGTGTGCTGTTTTAGTGACAAAAATATTTCAGTTTTATTTTATCTTCACTTAATGGTGTGTTGATTTTTCCCCAGTGGGGAATTTGACTTTTTACAGGAGTTCATTAAATAAATAAACAGATATATATATACATACACACACACACACAGACACACACACACTATTATCTGAACACACACCAAATACGACTAAAACGAAAGAAATCCATCTGACTTGGCAGGCATTCTCACTCGCCCCTCCCCTTTCTCTGACTTTGACCACACCCTAAACATGTGGTAGCCTCTAGCCACGCCCCTCACATGCATTCTGCCCCAGCCTCTCTGGAAAATCATTTCTCAGGCAGTCATGGAAAGGCTGTCTAAGGCGAGCCTGAGCAGTTTTTTTGTTATAATGGCCTGTCATAAAACCCTAGGCGTCTCAGTTATTTTTCCACAACACCGCACACACTCACTCCCATTATTTTAGAGTCACCAACTAGCAGGCATATACAGGAGGAAGAAACTCGAGCACCTGGGAAAAACCCACGAGGGCACTGAGGAAAATGTGTCTCACCACGTGCAACAATATTTTGCAGGGTGGGAATTGAATCCAGGTCCCTAGAATTAGGAGGCAAGAACTCTAGCTGCTGTGCTGCCATGACACCACTTGTTGTTGTAGTTGTTATTATTGTCAGTCCATTCACATGTGCTCTCCTACACTGACCTATTTGTGCTCGTGATAATCCGTACTTCTTATTTCTTCTTTCTTGACCTTTTGATGCTCAAATCCAGGCACGTGGCTTTTCCTTGGTAAACAGAGTACTTGTGTGGACTCCTCTGCTTTTGAAAGCCTTCTGAATGCATGAGGCTAAATATTTAATGTTATTATGTTCCAGTTCACCAGTTGGGCCGAAAGTAAAAGCAATAGGAATACTATGTGGGCACTTTGCAATCCGAGCTCTGACATCGTTGATGCTGTAATGAACTAGCTGAACTAGTTGGCATTGCCTGGTATGTTTGTATAATGGGTTACAGTAAGAAAGCAAATATTTGTGTTTTTGAAATGTTGACCCTTTTGTCATTGCTGGCTGTCCCATCTGTTATCTCCACTACCTCTCTATCAATGTTTCTGCTCTCATAAATGAAGAAGTTGCTGTTTTTGTGTTTGATTAGATTCTATATTGCAGAAACACCTTGCTGAGCTGAACCCATAAATGATATGTTTGTGTATTTCCTGTACTTCTCTCTATTGAATGCCTATTCTTGAGTAAACGTTTAAAAGTCCACACACCCTATGTGTGATAAGTTGGGTTAACTGTAAAATATGATGGTAAATCAAAAAGTAAAGACAATTTGAAAATTACGAGGCAACCACAACAAGTAGAAGCTGATGCAGTACAACACATTTGCAATGCCTTATGAGTAGTTTGAAGACACACAGAGCAGCACTCTGCCATTAGTCTGGTCGAAGTCATGGATACATTGCTGAGAGAATGCACCATTGTTGAACAATGAGATCTCGTAGTGAGATTTCTTTCGGCACAAGGTATGAAAACTTTTGAAATTCCACCTCCTGTTTGATATTGCTGCCTGATCTGCTTCGTATACAGTATGTGTGACGTTACTACCTGATCTGTACCCTAGATGGATATGCACCCCACAGGCATTTAGAAATAAAAAGAGGTAAATTGGCTGATTATAATAAGAATATTATGAGTACTGCCCCCAATAATATGTAACATCGATCTCTGTGTGTTCACTCACTCAATGGCAGGCTGCTTGGCTAATTTCAGATGCCAGCCGAATGCATGTGTAGTTAGCCACATGGCACAGCTATGAGTCAAAACGAGCCTTCTAGGAGCTCTACTCAAGTCTGAAATAATAACAATAATGAAAGATGTATTACTATATACAAAGGGTTTATATCTTCTTAATTGAAGAAAAAAAGTTAGAAGCATCTGCCTAGATAGATCATCAAAGAAAAAGGCGTTTGAGCAGTGTGGAGCCGCGACTTTAAACATGATGTGTGTGTGTATGTATTGTATGTGAGTATGTATATATGTATATGTGTATATATATATATATATATATATATGAATATGTATTGTGCCGAGCAGCTGGGGGCGGTACCCAGCCGCGACACCCGGAAGGACCGGAAGAGGAATTACGCCTCTGCCCTGGTTGGTATGGGGACCACGGGAACAGAGCATGGACACTCAACCCTATAGGAGCCCGTGGTCACTGCCGGGGGCGCCCAGATACCTGAAGAGCCCTGGACGTCAGCACTTCTGCTACACCTGGAAGTGCCGGCGGAAGTTCATCTGGAGCACGTCTGGGTGAACATGAAAGGGGCCGCCTCCCTCCATTCGATAGCTGGAGTCGAGTGGAAGAGGACGAAGCCTGGAGGAGAGGAGTGGAGGCGGTAAAGAGAGGCATTGGAGAAAGAGGCCTGGACTAAGGGTGATTAGTGCAGGGGCACTGGGTTGTGTGCTTTGGGACATTATAAATAGTGAAATATGAATAAACTGTGTGTCTGTGTCCAGGTTGGTTCCCACAGTATATATATATATATATATATATATATATATATATATATATATACTGTATATGTGTGTGTATATATATAGATATATATATATATATACTGTATCTGTGTGTATATATGTATATGTGTGTGTATATATGTGTACATATATGTGTATACTGTATGTGAGTATGTATACACGTATATGTATATGTCTGTGTATGTGTGTATATAGTACTTTGAAAAAGTGTTTGCCCCCTTCCTGATTTCTTATTTGTTTGCATATTTGTCACACTTAAATGTTTCAGATCATCAAACAAATTTAAATATTAGACAAATATAACCCAAGTAAACAAAAAATGCAGTTTACGTGATGATTTTATTTATTAAGGAAAAAAAACTATCCAAATCTATGTGAAAAAGTAATTGCCCCCCAATGATTAATCTTGAAGTAACTGTGGTTAATCACATTTTCTGGAAAGCTGAGTTCAATCTCACTAGCCACACACCTGGGCCTGATTACTGCCAGACGTGTTGAATCAAGAGATCACTTAAACAGAATTGTCAGACAAAGTGAAGTCGGCCAAAAGATCCCAAATAGGAAGACATCATGGCGCAATCTAAAGAAATTTAGGAAAAAATAAGAAACAAAGTAATTGACATCTATCAGTCTAGAAAAGGTTACAAAGCCATTTCTAAAGCTTTGGGACTCCAGCGAACAATGGTGAGAGCCAAAATCCACAAATGGAAAAAACATGGAACAGTGGTGAAGCTTCCCAGGAGTGGTCGGCCTACAAAAATTACCCCAAGAATGAAGCAACGACTCATCCAAGAGGTCACAAAATAACCCAGAACCATATCTAAAGAACTGCAGGCCTCACTTGCCTCCATTAAGGCCAGTGTTCATGACTCAACCATAAGAAAGAGACTGGGCAAAAATGGCATGCATGGCAGAGTTCCAAGGCGAAAACCACTGCTGACCAAAGAGAACATAAAGGCTTGTCTCACTTTAGCCAAAAAACATCTTGATGATCCCCAAGACTTTTGGCAAAATATTCTGTGGACTGATGAAGCAAAATTGATCTTTCTGGAAGGTGCGCCTCCCATTACATCTGGCGTAAAAGTAACACAGCATTTCAGAAAAGGAACATCATACCAACAGTCAAGCATGGTGGGGGTAGTGTGATGGTCTGGGGCTGCTTTGCTGCTTCAGGACCTGGACGACTTGCTGTGATTGATGGAACCATGAATTCTGCTCTCTACTAAAAAATCCTGAAGGAGAATGTCCGGCCATCAGTTCTTGACCTCAAGCTGAAGCGCACTTAGGTTCAGCAGCAGGACAATGATAAAAAACACACCAGCAAGTACACCTCTAAATGGCTTAAAAAACTCAAAATGAAGGTTTTGGAGTGGCCTAGACAAAGTCCAGACTTGAATCCAATTGGGATGCTGTGGCATGACCTTAAAAAAGTGGTTGATGCTTGGAAACCCTCCAATGTGTCTGAATTGAAACAATTCTGCAAATAAGAGTAGGCCAAAATTCCTCTACTGCAATGTGAAAGACTCATTGCCAGTTATCGCAAACGTTTGATTGCAGTTGTTGATGCTAAGGGTGGCACACCCAGTTATTAGGTTTAGGTTTAGGGGGCAATTACTTTTTCACATAGGGGGTCCATGTAGGTTTGGATAGGTTTTTTTTCTTTAATAAATAAAATCATCACTTGAAAACTGCATTTTGTGTTTACTTGGGTTATCTTTTTTTAATATTTAAATTTGCTTGATTTAAGTGTAACAAAAAAATAAGAAATCAGGAAGGGGCAAATACTTTTTTCACAGCCCTGTATATTGTGACAGTAGGGTGCGCTGTCGCGACCCCAAACCCGCAGACAACACATCCAGACACCAGGTAAAATATAAGAAAGAAATTTAATTTCTTCAATAATGTGCACAAAGCACCTCCACCTCTGCAATACTCAATAATCATACAATAATCAGTAATAAATCAATACAATAAATCCTCCTCTCCACCCAGCAGCTCTGTTACACTCCCTCCCAACTCTGGCTCAGTCTGCTGGGGTTTCCCACAGTCCTTTTATATTCCTTGACCCGGAAATGCTTCTGTCCCTCAGTCCATGAGATTTCACAGCACTTCCGGGTCAGATGAAAACTTCTTCTTTTCTTCAGCCCGGAAGTACTTTAGTTCTTCCATCCCCGTGACTTGTAAGTACTTCCGGGCTATAATAGATACAATGTTCATGTCTCTCTGCCGCGTGCCCTGGCGGCCTCCACGCTATCCAGCAGGGCTGTGAAGCCGAACTCCATGGTCCATGATGCCCTGCTGGAATTTGGGGCACCTCCGTGTTGCAGGAAGAACTCCATCTAGCGACGTGGGAGTATTGGCCAGAATAAACTGCCAGCCATATATCACAATATATATACTGTATGTATATTTATGTGTATATATAATAATTTTAAGTTTCTGGCCATTTGTTGCATTTTGTTTGTGGTCATCATCCCGTCTTCATCTTTTGTTGTTTGAGGCACGGTGGCATAGTGGTTAGCATTGCTGCCTTATAGCTTGGGTCACATTTTAGGCTGCAATAATTGGTCCAACATGATTGGCAGATGCTTATCTAACCCTCAGGGACACTTAACCCTTTCAACTTAGCACCATTGTTTTGGACCCATTGCTGGGACCGAACATCAATGCAATGTTTTGAAAAAAACTGCGTCAAATCATTTATTTCTTCATTGCTATAAAGTACAGTGTTTTGTAACTAAAATGTTGTATTTCATACCCTCATACCATGTTGCCATGTTTTTCTTTGTTCCCTCAAAGACGGCCAAATTGCTGGATCACAGTAGCCCCTACCCCTAACCTCCACCATGGCCTTCATGAAAATCCTGATTCAATTTTGTACAATTTGATGGACAGAGCATTATCTACTAAATGAGAGGGGTGTTTAAACTTTCAAACGACACCACTTTCCACATTCTGTGTTTTCTACATTTCAGATTTTTTAGTAAGTTTTTGAATCTTGCAGCTCTTGGTGTTGTAATTTGGACACACAGTATAGGGTGTTGTACCGTGTTAGCCATTATGAATGTAGTGAGGAGTCAAGTAAAATGACACTTCCCTGAAGAAGGGGCCTCGGAAGCTGGCATATTGTAATCTTTTTTTAGTTAGCCCATCAAAGGTGTCATTTTACTTGACTTCTCATTGCTTTACCACATATATACGGTATAAAGTTCTGACAGAGTAAGATCTGCCCTTCAAAATGATACATAGGACAGGGGGCTTCAATAACGGATATGAATACTCATTAGAAAACAATAAAAGTGTAGAGAACGAATTCTGTTTTTTTCTACTTCTTCAAAGTAGTCAAACTACACATATTAATTGTAGATATTTCCTGACATTTTTCCTGTCACATTCAAGGACACTTTTCTAGTGTTTGGAAGCTTATTCCAAAACTAATGGAAATAAAAATAACATTTAAAGTGCATTTGTTTTGAGGAATATTGAATGAAGGATGGCAAAATTCTTGCTAGTGTGGGACTTGCCTGGACACCACCAGTCGGAAACCACATCTTTATAAAAGTCACACGTTTATTAATTCACAAAACACAGTCCCAAACACAGTACACAATGCTCCCTGCACCAATCGCCTCTATTTTGGGCTTCTCTCTCAATGTCCGTGGCTGCCTTTCCTCTCCTTATGGGAGCTTCGTCCTGCTCCCATTCCCGACTCTAGCTCTCTGATTGTAGGAAGATGGCCCCTTTTATTCCCACCCGGATGCGCTCCAGGTGCCTTGTGACGTTCTTCCGGCAGCACTTCCTGGTATGGCGGAAGTGCTGCCCTTTGCACCGGAAGCACTCCGGGTGTCCCTGGAAGGCTCTTCCTCCATCTTCCCGGGTGTGGCGGAAGTAAATGTTTCCCAGGTTCCACGAGGCTTGAGGCGCCCCCTGGTGGTGGCCACGGGTCCCACCGGGTTGGAACTTCTTTCTTCCTCTCCCGGGGTCCTTTCCAGGGCGGTTGCCCCCTTGTGGCCCGGAGGACATAAGTGCCACATCCCTGGCCTTCCAGGCATCCTGGCTGGGTAAGGGACCCAGCCATCTGTGACACTAGTTAAATCAAAGCAGCAGAAAATGGAAGGAAAATGATGCTGAGTTAAAAGTGTTAAAAGACCACTGTATTATTATAATTCACTCAAAACTAGCTAATTCATTTTGTACGAATTTCAATGCATTCCACTGAGTTACGGTTCCCACAATTCCTGTAATTTCGCCCAACTCTGTGGTTTTGCTTATCACTGCTCATTACACAGTTGCAAATGCCAGACTTCAAATGCCATGTCGTGCCGTATATGTGTGGAGGAAATCAGTAGATGGACTAATGACTGAAAGAACGTTAGCCAAAGCCATGTGATATTCTTTATAAGCTGCACCAGAGACACAGCACACAGTCCTTGGTTACCTTGTATCTTGCCGATTACTCTTTTTCACTGCCCTATTTACGCTCTCCTTCTTGCACCACATATCTAAAATGGATGTGTTGTCTGCTGCACTTGATCTTCAGGTTCAGACTTCGCAGCTCCCTCTCTAGTGCACCGATATGAAGTTTTTTTAGCCGCCCACACTCCTTTTTCACTCATCTCCTTCTTCAGAAGATTTGTGGCCCAGTGGCTAAGGGCAGTTTAAATCCAGTAGGGTTTCTGTGGAGCCACTGACAATCCCTCCTCTGAGCCTAATCTTCTTGACATCTGTTTCTCCAGAGGCCCTGCGTTTCTGTACTTTCAATCATTCAATGCAGCGAGTCCTGGTGAGGTATCCTGTTCAGCAGGTTTCCCAGGGTCTCAAGTAAATTCCACTTTGCCAAGGCTTGTCCTCAAGGATGAACAGACCTCGGGAAATTTTTTTTTTTCAGAGTGGAAAAGATTTGATCTCGTAGAATGTGGCTTTGCGGTGATTTGATTGAGAGCTTAATTACTGGAGTCAGAATGAAACACATCTGGCTTCACATCTGCTGCTCTGCATCCCTGGGGCTTCCGTTTTTGAGAAGGGACCTGCCAAGGTCTCCCCCTGCTGGTCACCATCTCTACTTGTAAGTGCTCACTCCTCTGATTTGCTTGCTTTTTCACTATGGGGCTCTGTGGCTAAGAAAAGAGGTGGATTGCCACTAGGGGGCACTGTGGCTATAAATAAAAAAAAAATCAAAATGAGGAATGAATGAAAAGGAAACCTACACACCACCCCTTATAACTGAACACACAGCCACTCCCGCTCCATGGAGGTGCTTTATCTTCTTTTTAATGAAGGTCTGACTGGATATATGAGGTGTAATAGATTAACCTCCCCGCCCCAGCACCCTGTAATCACGTCAAGTCAAAGTCAAAGTGAACTTTATTGTCATCTCAACCATATACAAGTACGTATACAGATAGACGAAATTGTGAAGCTCAGGGTCCACAGTGTAACAACATGAAGTGCAAATAAAAAATTAAAATTAAATTAAAAATAAAATTAAAATTAAAATTAAAAATGTAAAATTAAAATTAAAACACAAGACATTGTGCAAAGACAAGACAAAGAAGAAGCAGCAATATGACGTGCAGTAAGCAATATGAACATTGATGTAATGTATGGTATTATGCAATCTAGATACATAAATATAGTCAATAGATATACTGTGTAATATAATAAATAAATAATAGATCTCGATACTACAGAAATTATCAGTGTTTGATAATAGTTGTTTAAGACGTGTAAACAATGACAGGTCAGAAAGTTTCACAGCAGAAGGATATCAAAAGTGTCAAAATCCTTAAAGGTCAGTATGAGATTTTCAGTTCTTTTTCTACCTGCACACTCGTCTTTACAGGACAGTGGCCTGCATGTATAAAAGTTCTGTTTTTAGAGGTGTTAAGGTGTCTGACAGCTTGGGGGTAAAAGCTCTCCTGCAGCCTGGCAGATCTGGCTTTGTTGCTGCAGGATCTTCTCTTGGATGGCAGAAGTGTGAAAAGTCCATGTGAGGAGGTGTAAGGGGTCCTGCACAATGCTGCAGGCCTTGCGGACACTGCGTTTGTAAAATATGTCCTGTAGTGAAGGGAGAGGCACCCTGATAATGGTCTCTGCTGTCTTCACTATCCTTTGCAGGTGCTTGCGGTCGGATATGTTGCAGTTGCCATACCAGACAGTGATGCAGCTGGTCAGAACACTCTCAATGGTGCCTCTGTAGAACATGGTGAGGATGGAAGCGGGAAGACGTGCTCACTTCAGCTGCCTCAGGAAGTGTAGTCTCTGCTGGGCTTTCTTGATTAGTGATTAGGTGTTTTGTGTCCATGTAAGTTCCTCAGTTATGTGCACACCGAGGAACTTGGTACTCCTAACAGTCTCCACATTTAAACCATTGATGCTGAGTGGGATGTGGGCAGTATGTGATTTTCTGAAGTCCACAATTATCTCTTTTGTCTTGTCGACATTGATGGGTAGATTGTTGTCTTCACACCATGCGGACAGCTGTTCCACCTCATCTCTGTATGCTGTTTCATCATCCCTGCTTATCAGTCCCAGCACCGTCGTATCATCCGCAAACTTGATGATGTGGTTGGTGTTGTGCGTGGCTGTGCAGTCGTGAGTCAGCAGGGTGAAGAGTAGTGGACTAAGCACACAGCCCTGTGGTGCTCCAGTGCTCAGTGTGATGATGCTGGAGGTCAAATGTCACCACAACAAACATGAAGCAATGTTGAGTCCATGTGTCCCCAAACATCTCCAGTGAGCAATCTGAATGTTTTAATGGTCTCATTTTTGAGGAACTGGCCATGATGGCATTAGGTATGCTGAGAGTTGGCATGCTGGAATCAAGTGACATCAGCATCTCCTGGTGGTGAGGCTCATATTGTGACCCTTGAGGTCATTTCATACATATCCAGAGATGGGAGACTGCCCCCAAGTGGCTCTTTGATGTTTGCACTGGGCTGCCAGAACTCCCATTAAACAAAAAACAGAAAGCAAAACCTGTAATTGGGAAAGTCTAAGCCCACTACCACCCAACACACCACTTAATCTGAAATGCTTGCCAGATGGTGACAGTGGGCAGCAAAATGGAATTACTCTGACTCGGCGTGCAACAGATGTGCTATTCTGGGTGTCTGACATATCCGAAACCTCACTTTGCTTCTCTGCTGCAAAAAGTGGACCCTGAGAGCTTATATTTTTAGAAAAGTGACCTTGAAATTAACAAAGAATAATGGATAAATGGACCCCGACCGCTACCCCACAAACACACATCCCAGAGAGCTTGGCATCTCCTTCAGTTAAAGCAGCTTACAGCTTTTCCTGCCAACAGCTCTAAGCTTCTTTTTTGTTTACCAGGTAGCACCCCTGATTGGCGATGGCACTCTCTTTAATAATATGTCATCGTTTTCTTTTTCACGTCTTTATGAACAGAATTTTTTCTTTTTACTTCAGATGTCATCTGAGGTGAAGTAGAGAGGAACAGAAAGAAAAGAGAGTACCAGAGGAAAACCACGTAGCTCAGGGCGCCATGCCTGCTGACTCACAAGTTGTTGTGGCTGGAAGCCGCAGAACTTTAATAGGTTTGCCATTTCTGGGCTTCAGATTCCACTCCTGCATTAAGAATCTTAAGGCGGGCATCTAATAGGAAGCCAAATGGAAAAACAGGAGATCAAACTTCACTGTCAAGGGCCTACAGCCTCCAAATGTGGGTAACTGTGAACCAATCTACCCTTGACATATGGCCACAGGGCAGTATGAGGTAAAAACATTTTACAAGAAGAAATGAAAGAATGAAAATGGCAAAGCAAAATATATCCTCAAGAAAGCCAAGCTGGCATGATGCCCATGTGCCCCCCTCCCCCCTTACCCTTCCCTGAACACAGTTAACACGGTTTAGTCCTTGAGCAATGATTGAGGCCTTTGTGTGAGCTCAGTGATAGACATTAAATGAAGCCAGCCAGGTGGCCGTGATGATATAATGTGATGTGGCAGGTCGGTAGGGTGGATGCCTAGTGGTTACTTGGCCCAGGTTTTCACTTCATTCACAATAGAACTCACGTCAGGCCCCACGATTGTAAGCAGTGAAGCCTCGCTGCCTGTCTGCCAGGTGACTCTGTAACTGCAAGGCACATTCCAGGTAATTCAGTGATTCCAAATGAGACTTGGATTTGAGGTACACAAGTGTTAGAAGGGGGTCATTTGGGGCTGCCCAGGGGCAAATTAAAACTAATTACTTATGGCTCCTTGTTCTTGTTAGACCATTGGACAAGCTAGATGTTCTATGAGGTGCTCTAACATCACTCCGTGACCTGCTTCATATCCCTCTCACTGTCTATTAGTGACACATCGGTCACGTGAAAATCGCTTTTCAAGCCATTGACTCTATGGAATCAGGAGAACGTGCCTCAAAGCATGCAGGCCTAGTGTCACAGATCCCTCTCATCTGGAGGAAAACAAACGAGTGAGTGCCTCTCTTTCTACGCCTGCCACCGAGATCGATTACAGTATCTGAGCAATGGCTAAATTATTTATAGCAGGGCCACAGGCTGGATCGCAGTCAAATGACAATGCAAGTGGTCACAGGATAAAGCTGGCCAAGCCTTTTGAAACTTTGTATGCTTCTGTTACACACAGCACCGCACAACACAGGACAATATCAAACCTCTCTGTCCCCTCGTATTCTGACCCAGGATACTCAAGGTACATGGACAAGAGTGGGCTTGAGAGAGAGATATGAAAGGCATATACTGTATATTATAAACAAGCCGTCTCCCATGGCTCTGCCCACATAATAATGAAACAGTCCTGACATTACGCTTCCCCGCTCCCCACAGCCCGTAGCCTCTGTCTAGCATGGATATATTGCTCCTAAAGGCGAACTATGATTCTTAGCGTGATAAGAGAAGTCACAAAATCAACCGGAATGTTCAAGCAAATTCTAGAAAAAACCCGATCTAAATCCGTTAAGCAGTTCTCACATTCACTGGCTAAGCGGAGTTAGGGTACGCCCAGAGGCTGATGTGTGAGTGAGGAGGGCCCCGCTCCCCTCCCCTCGGCCCGCTGTGTCTCTCTTGGATTCGCACAAATAAATCGGTACTGCAAGTGAACTATGATATTTAGCGCAATGTGAGAGGTCACAAAATCATCCGGAATGTTCAAGCAAATTCTGGAAAAAAAACCCAATCTAAATCTGTTAAGCAATTCTCTCATTCGCTAGCTAAGCGGAGGTAAGATACGCCCCAAGGTTGACGTGTGAGTGAGGAGGGCCCGTCCCCTTCCCCTTGGCCCACAGAGTGTCTCTCGGATTAGCGAGAATATGTCGCTCCTACAAGCGAACTATGATATTTAGTGCAATGTGAGAGGTCACAAAATCAACCGGAATGTTCAAGTAAATCCATCCCGCTATATCCTAACTACAGGGTCACGGGGGTCTGCTGGAGCCAATCCCAGCCAACACAGGGCACCAGCCCACCACGCACTAGGGACAATTTACAATCGCCAATTCACCTAACCTGCATGTCTTTGGACTGTGGGAGTAAACCGGAGCATCTGGAGGAAACTCACGCAGACACAGGGAGAACATGCAAACTCAACGCAGGGAGGACCTGGGAAATGAACCCAGGTCTCCTAACTGCGAGGCAGCAGCGCTACCCACTGCGCCACCGTGCCACCCTGTTCAAGTAAATTCTAGAAACAAAACCCGATCTAAATCCGTTAAGTAGTTCTCCCGTGAAAAGCAGACAGACATACAGACAGACAGACGTTGGATTTTATATCTATAGAGAGACATAGAGGATAGATTGAAAAGAAAAGGCACGATATGATAGATATGAAAACACTATATAACAAAGAGTGTAGAGGGGCAAATGATGAGGCAGGGAAGAAGCCAAATGCTTCGGCTGCCAACTGAGCAAAAACCCTGTATAATTCCAACAAATAAATTAGGAAAACATGCGCTTATATGCATTCTCTGTGAGTGACAACTTCCTTCAGCTGTTGCTCGACTGCATGTGGTTGTCTTGATCTAGAAGTTATTGTGGTCAGTTCCGAAATAAGATGCCCCCTTCCAGGAGTATCGTCTTTTAATACCAGGTAGACTGGAAGGGGTGGCGTTTCCTTGTCTTTGATGCCCTCATTGTTGGTTTGTTGAAGCTGTGAGAGAAAAATGAGACAAGACTGTTAGTGACAGGACCCCCTCTCAACCCTGGGGTGGTACTACTTACTTTAGGTGAGCCTGGAAGGTGACCTTCTGATAGATAGATAGATAGATAGTGTCAGGGATGCCAGGGGCAACGACCCGGCAGGGATGCCGTGAGAGACCGGATGTGGGTCTAAGCCCACCCTGGATCACGTGGGGGCCGCCTTCCTGGTTGCTCTGGGGGCCACAGGTACAGGGCATGGAAGCTCCACCCTGTAGGGGCACGTGGTCACCGCCAGGAGGCACCCCAATGTCTTGGGGACCTGTTACCCCAGCACTTCCGCCACACCAGGAAGTGCTGGGGGGAAGAGTTAGGACGGCGCCCGGAGAGCTGCCGGGAGGACAGCCGGCACTTCTGCCACGCTGGGGCGTGGCCAGAGGAGGAATGCCGGGAACACCTGGGGCTCATCCGGGGACTGTTTAAAAGGGGCCATCTCCATTCATTCAGGGCTGGAGTCGGGAGGAGGAAGGACGAAGCTCAGGAGAGCTGTGGAGGCGGCCCGAAGAGAGGCATTGTGGCCAGGAATGAGTTTTGGGGGGTTTTTGTGCACGTGACTGGGTCTTAGTGACCATTGACTGGGGTCTGTGTGACCAATTTAAATACTGTAAATATTGTAAATAAACGTGTGGTGGGTGAAAAACAACATGTCCGCCTGTCTGTGTCCGGGCCGGGTTCACAATAGATAGACAGATAGATAGATAGATAATTTTTTAAATTTTAAACAGACCCTGATCTACAATTAAAACTTAAGTATAGACATATTAACAGACACAGATCTATAACATGTATAAACCAAAGTATTTTTCCTACTGATACTTTAGCACTAGAAATTCATTTTCTATGGAATGGAGCCCATCATGTACACCCGAGATTTCATGAAATATATCTGGTTAATTAGTTTATAGTGTGTGAATTCAACCTTCAATCTTCTTTGAAAGGAGTATGTTAGTTTTTAATAAAGCATTTATGGTTAGCACATCTTTTCCCTATTTCTTCTTCTTTTTAAAATGGCCATCTTGGGTTGACCTGACAAAAACATTGCTAAGTAAACATTCTTTTTTATATACTTTTGATAAGGAATTTCCTAAAATATAAATGAGTTCATTTAACACAATTCCTAATTCCACAAACAATGGCGTCAATCTGGTACAGTACAGAAAAATTATTGTTTCTTTTTGAAGGCAAAAGTGGCACTGATGGGTTATGCAAGTGCCAGTTTTTTTCAAGAATGAATTGGTAGCTATCGCCAGATGTAGAATCCCCCACCGTACATCCCCCCTTTCTGTGAGAGGTTCATATAACATCCTCCATGCTGGAGGAGTCATGTCATGTAGACACAGAGTGTTCATCCAGAAGGTATTAGGCGTCTCCTTCAAAAGCCTTAAATGTGACACTTTCAGACACCAGTCATTAAGGGCTTTCTTTGGTAAATCTTGGAATAAAATACCATGTAGAAGACGGGCCCCTTGCACAGACAGACAGACACAGTATGTCCAAAGCACACTTTATTTATCAAGTCCTGCACACAACACAGTGCTCCAACAGTGCTCATTCCTTCTACTCAGACCTTCTCTTCCTTTCCGACTCTCCTCAACTCCTTTCTTCCCAAGCTTTGTCCTCCTCCTCCCGACTCTGGCTTCTGAGTGGAGTGAGACGGCCTCCTTTATAGTGCACCCGGAAGTGCTCTAGGTGCCCCTTGATTAACATCCGGTAGCACTTCTGGGTGTGGCAGAAGTGCTGCACCAAAACCCTGCTCCTCTTCTGGCAGCACTTCCGGGTGTGGTGGAAGTGCTGCATGTCCAGACTCTGGAGCTGTCCAGGTGCCCCCTGGAGGTGGCCAAGGACCCGCACCGGGTTGAGCCTCTAAGCTCCCATTCTGTAGCCCCAATGTAAACCAAGGGGGCTGCCCTCTTGTGCCCCGGGGGAGGTATTCCTGGCAGTATGCCCATTCTCCCGGTCTTCTCCTAAAAAGGGCATCCTGTCTGGGCAAGATCCCCGGCTGTCCATCACAACCATTAAGGTGATTCATTTTAAAATTGTATTTAATAAATAACTAGGGGGCTTTGCCCCCTGCTCGCTTCGCTCACTCACCCACCCCCTCTATCCCCCCTCCAACAGGGTGCGCAACACTCCAGCCACTTCGCGTCTCTGCCGCTCGCGTTGTGAAGGAGGGCTGAACACATGCTAAGGAGATGCAGTCGGATCAGCTGCTGGCTTGCTGCTGCTGCCGCCGAGCTGCGTGTTCTGCTTGTCGTGCTGCGCATCATTCATTTAAAAGCCTGTACAGCAGCTGTCCTTTTGTCTCACTGCCTTGTCTCGCAGGACGTTAAGGTGTCTCTTGCAGGATGTTAAAGTGTCTCCGAGAGAATCACGTATCGTCTCCTTCCAAGCCTTCCAAGATATTTTTTTATAATCGAGAGAAATGAATTTATATTTTACATTTGGTTTAATTATAATGTCACATTCAGGAGGTTCTGTCTGTTTATTAGTTCTTCAGAGAAAACATCTCACACAGGGGTCCCGCACCTAACTGTATTTATAGAGTCTTTTGAATCTGTTAACAAGTGAAAGCGGTCAGATGAAATCCTGAGCTCATGTGCTTCAGTTAACGCCAGACTTCCACTGGCTACTGACTCGATCAATAAAATGAATAAGCATGGAATTCAAACTGACAGTCAAACATCACGACTGGGTTCCATATTGCTGGTTCTTCAAGGAACCAGAAGACTAAATTCAGATTAATTCCTATTCTGTTTGTATTAATGGGTCAGATTGACAGCATATTGTGGTTAAAATTAGGAAATGCAGATAAAGCCAATCACTTGATGTCAATTAAAAGGACTTGCATATCAAAATTAACATTACTGTCCCTATGATAGATCTGAAAGGCACTATATAATAGATAGATAGATGGCGTTTACATGGCATTACATTGCACGGCCTGGCACTCAGCAGGTCAAGTCTCCGTTACCATGATTGACGTGTTAATCATTGACTTTATATCTGATTGCTTTTTCTCATGGTTGCTTGGTGAGGGGTGTCTGCAGATTTATTGAAGGATATTATCTCTTCATTTTTAGAGCCATAGGCTTAAGCAGATATGTCTTTTTTTATTAATAAGAAACCAGCTACCATAATATTTATTGACTACTGGGGGGACTCACAAATACTTAAAAATACCAAATTCCAAGAAGCGGGCTTTTGGTCAGTTGGTAATGGCCCATCTAGGGGGTCTGCAGTGCTTTCATTTCAGCAGGTTCATCAGTGAAGGCTGTAACAGGTGGTCAGCAGACAGTGGCTTGTAAAAGCAGAGCCTTAAAGGCCGTAGTACGTCATCCTTTTAATGAAAGGAAAACAATAGAAAGCCATCAGGCATCCCCGTGGAGCACAAAGTCTTAACAGAAGCGGGTAGGAGAGCAGCATTAATAATTGAAGTGCCAGCGGGTGGCAGGAAATTACAGGCAGTCTGATGGGACAGGCCTACTGCAGAGGAACAAGATGTAAAATGATGACCTACACCCCCCGCCAGCTCCCCAGTGAGACAGGAATGTGGCCATCTAGAAGATGCCAAGTGCAGTGTGCCAGTCAGATCACGGTCTCCTGTCATAGAAGGACGGGGGCCAACTCAGTTTTTATTCCTTTATCTAAAATGGCCACTTTTGAGAGAAAAGGAGACTTGCATAAACTTCTTCCATTCACGCACAATAGTGGATAAGGTGACCAAAGTTAGGCTGGTGCCCAGACTGAGACATGAGTGGGTAGGTGCCAGATTTTAAAAACAGTATACTTTGAGAGAACAATGCATATGTGGTTGTTCATTGGAAGAGGCGCAGAAGAACGAAAGCAGAATTGTTTACCTTATCCTACAAGATAATATCTTTTAAAGCTATAAAAATATTTTAGGAACTAGACAGGTGGTATGGAATGATGGGTAATATGTACATCAGGTCTGCCATGTGTGCCAGGTCTGTCTTGGATCTGAACCATGAGGCAGATTATCATTCTTGTAATGTTCATTTTTATAATGAACGTGAATCAGAAGGCAATCAATGCATTGCTTTATACTCCCACTGGCCGCCTCTTGTATTCCATGTGGACGGGTATGCTAGGCATTAGCCCTGACAGCTGGCACAGTGGTGATTGCAGTGACAATGGGTTGGTGGTGGCAGAGGGCAGCTAATATTTTCAGATGAGGGAAGCATGGAGAAGGCGATGCTAGGGAGCCTCTAAACATTGTTCTACCGGTTTTTATATTTTTAACCCATTGTCTTAGAAACAGGAAAACCTACAAATACAGACAATAGCTTGTGGAATGTAAATAATAGCAATTTTCCAAGTGAAATTGATAAAAGGAAATTTGGGGTGGACTGGACGATCCTGGTGGGAGTGCCGCTTCAGCACCTCAAACGCGGGCCTGTATCAACATCCTGAGAGATGAGGGTGAAAACTTTTTTACTGAGAGTCCCAGCCACACAAAGCCAAGCGGAAGACGGAGGCCAGCCTGCCGGCACCAGAGCACCTCGATGAAAGGCCACCATTTGGAAAGGAAGAAGCCAAGTTTCGAGAACACCTTGTTATCAACATCCTGAGGCTGGGTCAGCCAACACAAACACAAACCCACGAGTCCTCCACCCAGAGAAGAACTAGAACCTGCTGTGATGCTTGGGACTGAGGAAGAGTATGTGACCAGCTGGCACCCTAACAACCTCGTCCTTCCCGTGCACCAAATGGCAGCCTCCAGCTTTCATATTACATTGACACTCTGAGGGACAAATGGCTCTCATGCTTGTGTTAATCCAGTGGGCTCCACTACCTTTCTGCCATCTTCCATAACAGAACCTGCTGGCCCTGCACCACACCATTAGATGACCTCAAAGCCAGTCGTTCTGGTGTGATAAACTGACAGCTAACCCATTGTTGTTCCCAATGAGAGTTACTAACTGTGAGTGCACCATTACTAAGAGTGAGGGTCCACCGCTCAATGCACTCATAGCTCCTCCAGTGGAGTCTCATTAGTATCAGTGAGGCTCAGTGCTCACACATTCATAGCCCCCTACATTTACTCAGGAAGGGATTCCCATCCCCAATCCACTATTTAAAGTGTACCTCTACCCATACCACCGACACACTCAAAGACCCCTCTCTCTGTGACTTACAGGAAGACTGCCACATTAATAACAGTGAGACTTTGCCTATCATTTATAATAAACTTTATTGATCTATCTATCGTCTTATATATAAACGTCTACGCGTGGAAGTGTGTGTGTCTGTCTGTCCGGCCCGAAAGTGAGAGGTGGAGTTGGGGTAAGGGCTCCACCTCAGAGGGAAAAGAAAACCCGCTTATCTGCTAATAACACAAGCGAGGCGAGCACATCGGCACAGCGAAACCTCAGAAGAAAGACAAAGTCGCTTAGCCGCTAACATCGGCAAAATGGTATCCCTTTTACTTTTTCTCCCGCCGCTAATAACACAAGTGAGGCGAGCAAATCAGCAAAGTGAAACCTCCGAAGAAAGACAAAGTCGCTTAGTCGCTCATACACAAGTGAGGCGAGCACGATTGTAAAATGAACCCTTCTAGGAGAGAGAGACGCCCAGAGTAGTTCCTTTCAATTATCTGACATCTCGACATTTCAATTTTTTTTCTGACAATTTCAATAGTTTCTAGGACCCCAGGCTTTTTACAGCACGGGCTGACACAGCTAGTATATATATAATGCCTTTGATATTTACCTATCGATCTGGCTATCCATTATAGAGTGCCTTACACATTTATCTGTCTGTCTGTCTCTTTATCATATAGTGCCTTTCATATCTATCTATCTATCTATCTATCTATCTGATAGGTAGATATGAAAGGCACTATAATATCTATTAATATATAGTGACCAGTAGAGGGTGTTGCAGCACCCCAAACAACCATCTCACAATCACAATCCCACTTTCAAGCAATTGATTTATTGTTCCAAATATCTTTACAGGTCATTCAAAATCATAAGCCCATACACAATTGTTGAATTTTCTTTCTTTCTTTCTTTCTTTCTTTCTTTCTTTCTTTCTCCAGGCGAGTGTTGTCCAGCTCCTCTCCCGACTCTGACTCACCTGTACTGAAGCGGAGACGCTTCCTTTATGGAGGTCCCAGGAGTACTTCCAGTGTCACAAGACTGTCTGTCGGAAGCACTTCTGAGTAAGGCAGAAGTTCCATAAAGTAGGGACCATTAATTCCCTTCAGCGCCCCCTGGGGGCACTCACAGAACCTAATAGGGCTGTTCCATGGGACTACAGTTCCCAGCATTCCCTGTCTGTAGAGGTACGGTAACCCAGGGACCATGCCACCTAGTTTTGGGGGAGGGAAAGTAACCCAAATAAATTGTTTTATCCTGTCCTTTGATTATACCCATCTAGGTAAAGATCTTTGTTCTGTCTTGGCCAGGATGCCAGTCCCTGTATGCCATCCATTATTATACACATCTATGTCACAGGGTATCAGAAGGTACAGCACATATCCTTTGTGTATATATGCAATTGAACCCATACCCACTGGTGACCGCTCCAAGACCTACCTGGAACCGCAGATAGTACTGTACTACACAAGTATTCACCCGGTCAAGTAGGTATTTAGTAGAGGCAGCCATGACAGTCTGTGTGCCCTGTGACTCTATCAGCTTGACACACCTGGACACGGCACTTGTCCCATTCCTCAAGCTCTGTTAAGTTGAAATGTGAACAGCCTTTCTCAGGTCAGGCCACTTGGATTGATTTCTGGACTGACTTGGCCACTCCAGGACATTAACATTATTGTTTTAAAGCCATTCCAGTGTAGCTTTGGCTTTACGCTTGAGGTTCTTTTCTCTCAAGGTGCACGTTTCTTGTGAACTGCATCAGGTTTTCTTCCAGGATTTCCCTTATTTTCCTGCATTAATTTTCCCTTCACATGCCTTCCAGGGCCTGCTGCAAAGAAGCGTCCCCACTGCATAATGCTGCCACCACCCTGCTTCTGGGTAGGGATGGTGTGTTCTTGATAATCTGCAGTGTTCAAATGTGGCACTTAGTCTGATATTCAAAATGTCAATTTTTGTCTCCTCAGACCACAGAACCTTCTTCTAGCCCCGTGCCTTCTAGAAAAAATGTCATTTTTTTTTAATTTTTTTTTTTTACTTGCCACTCTCCCATAAAGCCACACCTGGTTAAGCACTGGGCACAGTTTTTGTCTGCCCAGTCTCTCCAATGTCACCCATTGCTGCTTGTAACCACTTTAGAGTTCTCTTGGTGGCCTCCTTCACTCGTGTTCTTCTTGTATTATCCCTCAGTTTTTATGGCTGCCCCACTCTTTCCATTTCTTGGGATATCTGGACTCCAAGGGATATTCAGTGACTTGGGATAATTTCATGTCTCCATCCCCTGACCTGTGCTTTTCAGTTCCCTTTTCATGGAGTTGCATGGAGTGTTCTTTTGTCTTTCATTGTGTTGGTCAGGCCACCATACTGAGTCCCCAAAAGTCGCTCCTTCCAGATCAGGTGCAATCAAAGCAAACCCCAGACAGGTGACCTCCACTGAACGAATTCTGTCACTTCTAAAACTGCTCCAATGATGATTTAGTGGTGTGTCATATTAAAGGGGTAAAGGTGATCGGTTATTTTGTGTTTTATATTTGTCTTGTAGACCACGTTACAGAGATCAGTTTTCACTTTGACATTAAAGAAGACATTTGTCATCTTTATAAAACTGCTCAGCTTTGTCAGGTTGCATGTTGATCGTGCTTGAACAGCCTTCATCAAGCCCAGCCACATATTGTGTGTTGGATTGTTGTTTTGTAAGTCATTTCTGTGTAGCTTTCCCTTTATTCCTGGGGTTATTGTCTGGCTAGAAAGCCAATGTTCTCCCAAGGTGCAGGTTCCTTGCAGGCTGCAGCAGGTTGTCCTTCTGGGTTTCTTTACATTTTGCTGCATTCATTTTACCCTCACAAGCCTTATTGGGACTTCTGCAGTGAAGCATCCCCACAGCCTGATGCTGACACCACTATGATGGCGATGGGGTGTTTTTGATAATGTGCACTGTTCAAACATGACAACTAAATTTTGGTCTCCTCAGGCCACAGAACCTTCTTTTTGCTGACTGAAGAGACTCCCACGAGCCTTCCGGTAAACTCTCTGTATGTTTTTTTTTTAACGGTGGTCTTCTCTTTGCCACTCTCCCATAAAGCTGCGTCTAGTGAAGCACCTGGTCAAAAGTTGCTGTCTGCATAGCCTCTCCAATCTGATCCCCTGTAGCTTGTAACTCCTTTGGAGTTTTCAAAGGTTTCTTGGTGGCCTCCCTCACACGTCTTCCATACACAATCATTCTGTTTTTAGAGACGGCCTGCTCTGTGCAGATTTTAGCATGAGCTCAAGCGTGTGCAGAAGCAACTCCGTCCAGCTCAGGGCGGCGAAGGAGCAGTACAGGAGAAAGCTGGAGCAGAAGTTGCAGAATAACAGCGTGAATAACAGCTTCACAGCACATCTTCAACCTGAGCCTGGAACAGTGGAGAGTCCCGAGGCTTTGGAAAACATTTTGCATCACCCCAGTCGCAAAGGTATCACATCCTGGTGAGATGAATGACTTAAGGCCTGTCACCCTGACGTCACATGTGATGAAGACCATGGAGCGGCTGCTGCTTCACCACCTGAGGCCACAGGTCCGCCACGCCCTCGACCCTCTGCAGTTCGCATACCAGGAGAAGGTGGGAGCGGAGGATGCCATCATCTACATGCTACACCGATCCCTCTCCCACTTGGACAGAGGCAGTGATGCTGTAAGAATTATGTTTTTGGACTTCTCTAGCGCCTTCAACACCATCCAACCTCTTAGTGACAAGCTGACAGAGATGGGAGTAGATTCATACCTGGTGGCATGGATCGTGGACTATCTTACTGACAGACCTCAGTATGTGTGTCTCGGGAACTGCAGGTCTGACATTGTGGTCAGCAGCACAGAAGTACCGCAGGGGACTGTACTTTCTCTGGTCCTGTTCAGCCGATACACATCGGACTTCCAATACAACTCGGAGTCCTGCCATGTGCAAAACTTCACTGATGATACTGCTATCATGGGCTGCATCAGGAGTGGGCAGGAGGAGTATAAGAAACTAATTAAGGACTTTGTTAAATGGTGCGACTCAAACCACTTACAACTGAACACCAGCAAAACCAAGGAGCTGGTGGTGGATTTTAGGAGGACCAGGCCCCTCATGGACCCCGTGATCATCAGAGGTGACTGTGTGCAGAGGGTTCAGACCTAGAAATACCTGGGAGTGCAGCTGGATGACAAATTGGACTGGACTGCCAATACTGATGCTCTGTGTAAGAGAGGACAGAGCCGACTATACTTCCTTAGAAGGCTGGCGTCCTTCAACATCTGCAATAAGATGCTGCAGATGTTCTATCAGACAGTTGTGGCGAGCGCCCTCTTCTACGCGGTGGTGTGCTGGGGAGGCAGCATAAAGAAGAGGGACACCTCACGCCTGGACAAACTGGTGAGGAAGGCAGGCTCTGTTGTAGGCATGGAGCTGGACAGTTTGACATCCGTGGCAGAGTGACGGGCGCTGAGCAGGCTCCTGTCAATCATGGAGAATCCACTGCATCCACTGAACAGGATCATCTCCAGACAGAGGAGCAGCTTCAGCGACAGACTACTGTCACCGTCCTGCTCCACTGACAGACTGAGGAGATCGTTCCTCCCCCACACTATGTGACTCTTCAATTACACCCGGGGATTAAATGTTAAAATTATACAAAGTTATTGTCTGTTATACCTGCATTGTTATCACTCTTTAATTTAATATTGTTCTTTATCAGTATGCTGCTGTTGGAGTATGTGAATTTCCCTTTGGGATTAATAAAGTATCTATCTATCTATCTATCTATCTATCTATCTATCTATCTATCTATCTATCTATCTATCTATCTATTTCCATTTCTTAATGACTGATTTAGCTGGACTCCAAGGGATATTCAGTGACTTGGATATTTTCTTATCTCCATCCCCAGACTGGCACCTTTCAATCCCCCTTTTCACTGAGTTGCTTGTTGTATTCTTTTGTCTTCATTGTGTTGGTCAGGACACCATACTGAGTCACCAAGAGTTGTCCCTTCCAGATCAGGTGCATTTATACAACAATCAATAGAAACCCCAGTCAGGTGACCTCCACTGAACTCATTCTGTGACATTTAAAACCAGTTGGCTGCCCCAGTGATGATTCAGTGCTGTCATTTTTGTGTTTTATATCTGTAATTCATTGAGACCACATTGCTGAGATGTCTTTTCACTTTGACATTAAAGAGTCTTTTTCTAATGATCAGTGTCATTAAAGCCAAATTACATTCACTGTGATTCAATGTTGAATAATAATAAAATGTGAAGACTTCCAAGGGAGTGAATACTTGTGGGGCAGAGTTCAGTTTGATTATCGTTCTATTTACCGTAGTGCTTGCCACAACTCCATTTTGCTTTTGCAGATGCTTCTTATCGGTTAATGGAGTCGTGTTCCCTCATGTCACAGATGGGACACTTTTTAAATCAGCACTGTCTGCACTCTTAAACAATCCTTAGTGATGTCCTGGTGAGGTGTGTGTTACTGGATGCAGCATAATGCAACTCGTTTTTCGACCTTGTGTTAGTATTACACATTGGACTTTGGTATTTAGGTTTATGGGAACTTTGGGTTTTGATTATGGCGTGTTATTGGATTAGAGTTCCAGTCTCATTTTTCATTCTTAAGCACCTCTTCCTACCTGCTTATAGCCAGGCCTAACATTATCATTGCTGCTACTACCAGTCCCATTACTCAGCTCCAGTACACTCCCAGCATTCCCATACTGTTACTTACAGAGGGACCCCCACTAATGACCCCTACCAAAGCTCTTATACAGACACTTGCCGTCCCCCACGGTTCCACCAGTGTATTAGTGAAACAGGACAGTGACGAGGGCCCTGCCCGGCTCCCCACTCCTGACGTCACGCTTCCCCTTCCTCTCGGCCCGCAGCCTCTGTCTCAGATCAGCACGATTATATCGCTCCTACAAGCGAACTATGACTCTTAGCGCAATGAGAGAAGTCGCAAAATCAACAGGAATGTTCAAGCAAATTATACTAAGAGTGAGGTTCCACCGCTCAATGCACAGAGCTCAGTTAACTGGTTCTCTTTTTCGCTAGCTAAGCGAATGTAAGATGCGCTCCGAGGCTGACGCGTGAATGTGGAGGGCCCCTCAGTCCAATGTGTCTCTCTCGAATTAGCACGAACATATCGCTCCTGCAAGCGAACTCTGATACATACCGCAATGAGAAAGTCACAAAATCAACGGAATGTTCAAGCAAATTATAGAAAAAAACCCGATCTAAATCCGTTAAGTAGTTCTCTCGTTTGCTAGCTAAGTGGCGGTAAGGAAGGCACCGAGGCTGGCGTGTGAGTGAGAAGGTCCACTGTCACCTCCCCTCGGCCTGCTGCATGTTTCTCGGATTCGCGCAAATAAATCATATCACAAGTGAACTATGTGTGATGAGAGAAGTCGCAAAATCAACCGGAATGTTCAAGTAAATTATAGAAAAAAAACAGTGCACAATCGGTGCACAAATCTAAATCCGTTAAGTAGTTCTCTTAAAAGCAGACAGACATACAAACGGGTCTAAAAAACTATAAGACCACAAAATTTTTAAAACCATTTCCTAGCCAAGGGTAACCTACATCCAAATTTCAAGTTCCAAGTCCTCATGGTTCAGGAGATTTCGTGATGAGTGAGTCAGTCAGTGGTATTTGGCTTTTATATATACAGAGATTAGACCCTTGTTGCCCGCTGAGCTCTGATACCCACTTCAGCTCTCAGCGCTCTTACAGTGAACCTCATTAATGAATGAGACTCTGTCCACTTATATCCTAATGCTCTCAGTGCCCACCCGTACCCAATCAATGATAGCAAAGGCTCCTCCATCAAAGCTCCTGTACACTCAAAGACCCCCCTGCCAAAATGATACCCACAGGGTAACCTCATTATTAAAAGCTAGGTTTATAAGTCTCCTCACCAAGTTCAATTATAACTGTAGCCCACCATACTGTTGCTAACATTAAACCAAGAGTGGCACTGCCCCCCTCAGGTCCAATGCACTCCCATTCTCCTATGCACAGGGTGACCACTGCCATTAGTCCAAATGAGGCTTCATCCATCAGCTCTAATACACCCCCCCATTATGACTCACATATTCACCCCAATTAGTAATTGTGAAGTTGTGCCCCCTCAGCTCTGATACAGTCCCAGTCCCTGACATACAACCATTAGTAACAGTGTGCCCAGACCCCTTAATCCTTATATACTCACTCGCCCACCCCCATAAGCCTCCAGGAAGTCACTGTTGCCCCCATTAATTCCTGATTTCTCTGTTTTCATGTATCCACATCCTGACTGGCATTGACCTGTAGCCTCATAAATGAATGGCCACAAGTGTGTGGGCAAAGGGCCGATGGGCATCTCGCTTATGAGACCTGCACAAGAAGAGAAAGAGAAAGCGCGGCCCTGCTGACTCTTCCGCCTCGGCCCAAACCCTTGATTGCGGCCTCTCGCCTCCACATGATGATGTTAAAGTGCAGTGACACATCTCTCTGGTCTGCAGCCAGAAGTTCTCTTGAAGCAGAAAGGGGTATAGAAAGCTGGACAAAAGAGCAGGGGCATGGGAATGGACAGAGTCTGCTGGGTGCCCACCTACACCCTCCTCTCCCTTCCATTTTAATTATGGTGAGCCTAAGCAGAGTCTTGGCAGATCTCCCTTGGCCACAGTAGCAGCGTCAGATGGGGGTGGGGGGCCCATTTTAATGAATAGAGGGTAAGAAAGGCTGTGGTGCCCTCAGGGTATGTGCTAGTGTTACCTGCATGGCAGAAAGATGCGGAGAGGGTCCGCCACGGGCAGATAGCAGTTGCAGTTTACTTGGATGAAACTGTCAGGAGATGCTGGCCATGCTGTGGTGTGTTGTGCCCAGTAAACGACGTCTGACCTTTGCCCTTGATACACAGCAGTAGTCTGTCTGAATCTTGTGCCCACTGCCATTTAATCCCAAACACACTGCATCCACCAAAAAACAACCACATATTGAACACACAATGGCTAGCCCGGGCAGGAAATCCAAAGCCCTTTGAACGTAGTTCAAATACAACTTCTGGCTGCAATGCTTCTAAAGTTTATTTATTTTTTTGTGAAACCGGACATTACACGCGTACTTGCCAGAAGCAGCTCTCTGTAGATAGTGGGGTCATCAGCAAGACCAGGGCTGTCACAAGCCACGACACCAAGAGGTAGCGAGTCTGAATACCTCGTTCACTGGTCACTCACACACGCATCCTTGGAGGTGACTAATGCCCAATGTGTCGCTCTGCTGACATTAATTTGGCATACAGGGGGTGGAAGGGTATACTGATGAGATGGTCTTCTCACTTTGACCCTTGGTTAGTTTTGCTCACCTCGGGTAACTCAAATTCTCGCAGAGAGAACAGCATGGGCTGCTCCTTCCATATGGACAGAAACCTCCAAGCTTAGGTAGACAATCAAAAAGATGAAAACGAGGCTGATGGGACACCTTTACACCCCGGTGGGGCTCAGCTGCCTTTTTAAGGTCCTGCTTGATCTCCTACTGCTAGTGGAATTCTCACCACTACTAGAAGAATAAATACAAGCTTTGCATCCAGGAGTCAAAGAAAAATGGAGAGATGAGCACCAGAGCTGTACATCCAAACCTCACAGGTGCCCAGATGACCATCTGCTGATTGTGCCCAGCAACAGTTGAACACAAGCCCAGGCAATGCATTATGGTCCTATTGTCTTTACTTCCACAGGACGGGTGCAAAAGACCTTCTGTGGAAATCGTGTTATGTGAGTAAACACAGGAAAGTCAATAACAGAGAAGCTCACTGAGTAGACAGCTGAGGTTCTTTTAGAAAGTAAATGTCAGGCTGCGTGCCCGTTCATGTCCGACAAGCCTGAGCACCTCCCAAAGTACAAATGCCAACATCGGCCCGGTTTGTGGCAGTAAACCTTGATATATTGTCTCTTTCCAACTTAAAAAGTCCAACCTTAAAGCTGTTTACAGAAGAACATCTCAAGCGTGAGATGAGGAGGTCAGGAGTCTGAAGTCAGACAGAGGAGGCAGGTGGGCTTAGCTGTGATATTGCGGGTCCACGGCTCCGGAAGAATGGCCAGACTTTTAAATAATTTAAACAGCCGTGTCAGTCTCCTGAAGGTTAGGGGGCACAGAAGGCAGATTGAAGCCATCATATGGGAGGACGGTAGAAGTGGCAGGCCACTTCACTGCTGGGCCTGGTGACGGGACTGATGGTGATTTTGATTTTGTTTAGCTTTCTTTACAATTAGCACTTTTGCAAAGAGTTTAAAATCTGTAGGCGATGATAATGCATGAATGTATGAACAGTCTCATCTAAAGCAGGGGTTCTCAAAATCAGTCCTGGGGTCCCATTGTGGCTTCACGTTTTTGTTCCAACCAGATTCATAATCAGTGAAAACAATTGATAACACCGATCTCATTTAATCAGCTGGTATTTCTTTTTCTCTTCTCGTATTCTACATTAAAAAAGCAAAGAGGTACTATTTTCACATTTATAAGACACTAGCCGTCCCCCGCGGCTTTGCCCACGTATTAGTGAAACAGGACAATGAGGAGGGGCCCCCTCCTCTCGGCCCGCAGCCTCTCTCTCGGATTAGTGCGAATATATCGCTCCTGCAAGCGAACTCTGATACTTAGAGTAATGAGAGAAGTCGCAAAATCAACAGAATGTTCATGCAAATTATAGAAAAAAAAAAAAATCTAAATCCGTGAAGTAGTTCTTTCATTCGCTAACTGAGTGGAGTTAAGGTTACACCCTGAGGCAGACACGTGAGTGAGGAGGGCCCCGCAGCTCAACGAGTCTCTCTCAGATTCATGCGAATAAATCGTTACCGTAAGCGAACTCTGATACTTAGTGCGATGAGAAAGTCGCAAAATCAACGGAATGTTCAAGCAAATTATAGAGAAAACCCCGATCTAAATCTGTTAAGTCGTTCTCTCGGTCGCTAACTGAG
>JANRMT010062815.1:37525998-37560603 GCA_026402145.1 Polypterus bichir lapradei
CTTAGCCGCTAATACAGAAGTGAGGCGAGCACATCGGCAAAACGAAACCTCCAAAGAAAGAGTCACTTGCTTAGCCGCTAATACAGAAGCGAGGTGAGCACGTCAGCAAAACGAAACCTCTGAAGAAAGACAAACTCGCTTAGCTGCTAATAACACAAGCAAGGTGAGCACATCGGCAAAGTGAAACCTCTGAAGAAAGAGTCACTTGCTTAGCCGCTAATAGCACAAGAGAGGCCAGCGCGTCAGTAAAACGAAACCTCTGAAGAAAGAGACACTTGCTTAGCCGCTAATATACAAGCGAGGCCAGCACATCAGCAAAACAAAACCTCCAAAGAAAGAGCCACTCGCTTAGCTGCTAATATACAAGCAAGGTGAGCACATCGGCGAAACAAAACCTCCGAAGAAAGTCGCTTAGCCGCTAATACACAAACTGTGCAAGCACATGGGCAAAACGAATCCTCCTAGGAGAGAGATGCCCAGAGTAGTTCCTTTCAATTACCTGACATCTCTACATTTCAATTTTTTTTCTCACGATTTCAATAGTTTCTAGGAGCCCAGGCTTTTTACAGCATGGGCTTACACAGCTAGTCTTATATATAAATGTCTACGTGTAGAAGTGTGTCTGTCTGTCTGTCCGGCCCAGAAGTGCGAGGCTACAACACGAAGCTCAAAGAAATTGACTCTGTCGCCAAAGTGAAACTGCCGAGAAAAGACAGAAACCCGCTTAGCTGCTAATACACAAGCAAGGCAAGCACATCAGCAAAACGAAACCTCCGAGGAGAGAGAAACTCACTTAGCCACTGACAGACAACAGAGGTGAGCACGAAAATGAAAATGAAACCACCGAGAAAAGAGCTTAACCGCTAATGCACAACTGATGCGATTGATTGATTGAAGTGCCAGAATCCACGGTTTCTAGGACCCCGGTCTTTTTGCTGCACAGGCTTACTCATCTGGTCTTATATATAAACGTCTACGCATGGAAGTGTGTGCGTCTGCCTGTCCGGCCTGGAAGTGCGAGGCTACAGCATGAAGCTCAAAGAAAGCGACTCTGTCTACAAAATGAAACTGAGCACATTGTCAAAACTAAGCCTCAGAGGAGAGAGAAACTCGCTTAGCCACTGACAGACAACAGAGGCAAGCACGTCGACAAAATGAAACCGCAGAGAAAAGAGCTTAACCACTAGTGCACAACTGATGCGATTGATTGATTGATTGAAGTGCCAGAATTCATGGTTTCTAGGAGTCCGGGCTTTTTACAGCACGAGCATACACAGCTGGTTTAATTATAATGGGGACAGCAAGTGCCATCAGACTGACCGGAGTGGCTACTCTCAGACTAGCTGGTGGAAGTGACACACAGAAAAACTAACAAGGCAGTTAGAGTGGAGGGAGTACCACAGCGAGTGGCTAAAGAGATGGGCAGGGTGCCACTTGGGTTAGCTACTGGAATGAGTGATGAGGCGGGTAGAGCTCTACTCAGACAGCCATACAGACCGACTGATAAAGTGGGCATAGCGACACTTGGACGTTCTGGTAGAAGGGCCATGCAGAAAGACTGAGGAGGTGGGTAGAATTCTACTTGGACTAGGTAGGTTAAGTGTCGTTCAGAATGACTAATGAGATGGGTAGAGTGCCACTTGGACTAGCTGGCGGAAGTGCCATGGAGAATAACTGATAAGGTGCATAGAGTGACCCCTCAGTCAACTTGGTGTAAGTCCCATGCTAAATGACTAATGAGGTCAGCAAAGTTCTACTTGGACTAGGTTGGGTAAGTGCCATTCAGAATGACTAATGAAAGGAGAAGAGTGCCACTTGGACTAGCTGGTGGAAGTGCCATGCAGAATGACTGATGTGGTGGGTAAAGTTCTACTTGGACTAGGTAGGGTAAGTACCATTCAGAATGACTATTAAGATGAGTAGAGTGTCACTTAAGCTAATTGGTGGAAGTGCCATACAGAATGATTGATGTGGTGGGTTAGGTTCCTGGATAAGTGCCATTCAGAATAACTAATAAGGTGGGTAGGGTTCTACTCAGAATAGATGGAGTAAGTGCCATGCAGAATGACTGATGCAGTAGGCAGAGTGCCACTTGGACCATCTGGTGGAAGCACCATGCTGAATGATTAATGGGGTACAGATCTATATTGTATATGGCGTCTTTCATTGTTTGTTTTATCACAGAGAGCTTTGTAATACAAGCTTTAAAATACGTATTAAGTGGATCATTGGATAGAAATGTCAAATGCCATGAAGACATATTGGTCGATCTGGTCAGGGAGGACGTTTTGTTGGCCGGAGAGTACCTTCCATGCCACCCTTGCCACCCTACATCTCATGAATAAGTCAGTGATTCTTTTTAGTCCAGTTTGCACATTAGATGTAATCCTTGCAAACTGAGGCAGAAAGACAGCACCTTGTCACTGTGGAGACCCACGTGCACTTGTCATAATAATAATTGTGAAATCTAAAATGAAATGGCAGACACCCTGAATCCTCGACTCTGCCCTCCCAGTCTAACCCTTTCCGCATAAACGTTCACAGGGTGTGAATATCAAACAACATACAAAAATAAAGAGGAACTCGGGATGACCGGCGTCTCCATCCGAACAAAGGACTTTCTGGGCAGAAGGAACAATGAGAGCTGCTTTGGCGGAGTTCAACACCTGAGCTGTCTGCTTATTTTTCCAGAGGCGCAGGATGCTGCACTGTCTTGTTGAAGGCTAGAAGTTCATTATGGAAGGATTCATTGTTTACTTCTTTACTGTTCATTTCGTAGAGCGCATTTCATGGTGAGCATCTGCACTAAAAAATGTAGCCATGCCAGGGGTAGCAAGAATATTGGATGATAGCAAGATAGCACAGGACCACCACTTGCCCACCCAGACCAAACTGTACAGATACAGAGAAATAAAGCCATACTAGCGAGTTGAGGTTGCTGTAGTCTTCAATGAAGGAACAGCATATTGAGATGTTGCTGGCGCTTTAGCCATGCAGGCATAACAAGATGACTGCTGGGCACGGCTTGATGATAATGTCACCCTCAACCCCACTTGTTACACTCCTGCAGTGGTCCAGGCATTGATGGCCAGTGCTAAATGGTCAGTTGATGCTCCAGTATGGTGCAGTAGATCCTAGACTGGGCTTTGCTGGTGTCCAGCAGGCTTCATACTCACAGAGTACCTACAGTGCCATCCATAATGTTTGGGACAAAGACACATTCATCCTTGATTTAGCCCTCTGCTCCACAGTTTAAAATTACAAATCAAACAATTCAGACACTGCGGTGGGCTGGCGCCCTGCAACCCTGCGCCCTGTGTTGGCTGGGATTGGCTCCAGCAGACCCCCGTGACCCTGTAGTTAGGATATAGCGGGTTGGATAATGGATAGATGGATGGACAATTCAGACATCGTGATTAAAGCACATTGTAGACATTCACTTAAGGGGATTTGGACACATTTCAGTCCCACCATGTAGAAATGACAGCACTTTTTCTACACAGTCCTCCCATTTCAGGACATCATAATGTTTGCTACACTTGGCTTCTCAGGTGTTTGTGATTCCTCAGGTGGGTTTCATTGTTTCATAAGATACCTCAGCTTACTTCTACCATTTAGAGTGTGTAGATGCCATTGTTCAAAATGAGGACAAGAACTGTGTTAATGAAAGTCAAAAAAACCACTATGGGGATGAAAAGCAAGAATAAAGCAATTAGAGACATCTGTAACACCTTAGGATGACTTAAATCAACTGTCTGGAATATCATTAAGAAAAAAGAACACACTGGTGAGCTCAGTAATCACAAAGGAACTGGTAGGACCACCACTGCCGATTACAGAGGAATCATTACAATGGTAAAGAAAAAGCCCCAAACGCCTGTCTGACAGATCATACACAGCCTTCAGGGGGCCGATGTGTGTGTGTGTGTGTCAGAGACGACTATCAGCAGAAGACTTCAACAACAGAAATACAGAGGCCACTCTGCAAGATGGAGACCACTAATTAGCCACAAAAACTGGAAGGCCAGATTACAGTTTGTGAAAAAGGACTTGCAAGAGCCTGCAGAATTCTGGGAAAACAGACCAGACAAAGATGAACTTGATCAGAGTGACGGCAAATGTGAAAGGAAAAAACTACTTGCAAGCTACGAAGGGTTAAAAGCTGTTCAGCTCTAGTAAAAGGCGATTAATACCGGCGCCTGTCGTAAGACAAGGTGATGTAAGCTGACCTGGGGTAACTTCCTTTTCTAGGAACGCGTCTATTAGACACAAGAAAGATGACCTTTCCTTCTTTGGGGCCCCTCTGACACGTACACAAAACAAACGGTTGGCCGATGTGTGCAATATAAAATGAAATGCATAGGTAAATGATATTCTGGGGAAGGAGGAGGGAGAAAATATAAAAAGCCGTCTGAAAAGCGCAACTTTGCTCTTCTGCCTTGCAACGTAGAATCCATGTGCTTATCTGTGACTGAATAAAAACTGATTGAATGAACTATTCCTGACTTCCTCTGTGATCTCCTTCCACACAAGAGCAAAGTGTGGAGACCAAAAGGAACTGCCTAAGATCCAAAGGAGACCTCCTCATCCGTTAAACTTGGTGGTGGGGGTGTTATGGCTTGGACATGAGTGGCTGCCACAGGTCCTGGCACACTTCCCTTCACTGACGGCAGTGGCACAGTGAATTCTGAGGTGCAGACAAACATCTGATCTGCTCAAGTTCAAGGAAATTCCTCCAAATTCATTGGACGACACTTCATCCTACAACAAGATGGTGACCAAACAGCAACAACATTTATTTCTATTGCACATTTTCATACAAATGATGTAGCTCAAAGTGCTTTACAGGATGAAGAAAGAGAAAAAAGACAAAATAAATTAGAAAATAGAATTAGGCAATACTAATTACAGTAATGCCTCATTTATCGCAGGTTCCAAGGCAGGCCGCAATAACTGAATTTCCGCGAAGTAGGGACACCATATTTATTTAAATATTTAACGTGTATTTGGACATTTTTAAACCCTCCCTGTACTGTTTACAACCCACCCTTTACTCTATTAATAACAGGGACCTACCTAACATTTCCAGGGGCACCTCTTCCACGGTTTCCGAAGGTGTATCCGTAGTAGTAGTAGGAACTGGCTCTTTTTTGCGAGGCTGCAAAAACATTGTGATTGGCAGTTGCTGCCGCTGCTTTTTTTTCCGGTCAACGAGCAGCTTGTAGGCGGTCATGACGTCGTCGACCTTGTTGCCAAATTGGACCGATCGAACGGCGTTTAGGCTCAGCACCAGCCTTGGAAGAAGGAGCACATTTGGGAGCCATTGCAGGGGGTGAAAATTGAAGCGAAGTTCAACACAAGGAAACCACAAAAAAATCACACACAGTACAGTGTAAAGTAAACCGCTTGGCGAGAAAGCTTGAAGCGAAATGGCCGTGACAGAGAGACAAGGGGAGATGCTGTGGGATCTGGGCATCATTCAAAGCACCAATCACGGGCCCGATTAGAAAGCAGGAAGCTGTGATTTGTCGTCTCCCTCCCATGTACCAATCACAGCCCGTGTTACAACGCACTTAGTCACCAAACTTGTTTTGTTGTTCTTAGACTAGGAAATACTACTACTATATTTAAAAACATGCGAAGTCGTGAATCCGCGAAAAGTGAACCGCGAAGTAGCGAGGGATTACTGTAACATAGAATAAAAGTAAGACCCGATGGCCAGGGAGGACACAAACCAAAAAAAAAAATCAAATCTGCAGGGGTTCTGAGGCCACGAGACCACCCAGCCCCCTCTAGGCCTTCTACCTAACATCAGTGACCTCAATCAGTCCTCACAGTATTCAGGGTTCACATGGAAGAACTTGATGATGATGGTCATGTGGACTTCTGGCCTTTAATCCATCAATGTAGGGACATCACGGTGCTTTGATCAGGTGGTGGTGGCACAGATCGCCACCCAGAAAACCAGATAAAGAACAGAAGAAAGAGTAAGGGTTAGTATGGATTTTGGAGCCACCAGGAATGATATTGATAATTAAATGCATATACTGAGTATCAGGATTAAACTAAAATGAAGCTCTGAGAAAGCCATGTTGAAGTAATGTGTTTTTAGCAGTTTTTCAAAGTTCTCCACTGTATTAGCCCGGCAAATTTCTATCGGTCAGCTATTCCAGTTTTTAGGCAAACATGCTGCTGAGGTAACCCAGGAGTTTTTCAAAGCTAAAATATGGCAACATCTTGAATGGCCAATCCAGTCACCTGATTTAAATGCAGTTGAGCAGGCCTTCCATAACCTTAAGGGGACAAGCCCCTGAAACAAGCAGGAGCTGAAGATGGCTGCATTCGAAGCTTGGCAGAGCACTAGAGAAGACCCTCAGCTCCAAAGTCCTGAATATGACGGCTTTAATAGACCCGCCATTGCTGTGTCCCAAACGTGATGGTGCCCTGAAAGGAGGGGGCCATGTAGAAAAAAGTGTCCTGTGACCAAAGTGTATGCAAATCCCCTTAAATGAAAGTCTGCAATGTGCACTTTAATTACGATGTCTGAATTGTCTGATTTGTAATTTTAAAATGTAGTAAATCAAGGATAAATATGGAGGGCACTGTAGGCACCATCAAAAATAAAGTTGGGTGTCACAGTGCTTAATGGCTTGCAAAGAAAATAACACCCGTGTGGTATAAAATAAGCAACACAAAAACGATACATGCATGGACGTTGTCCCATGTGATGCGAGTGTGACCGAATGTTTCCTGCCTCTCGTCCAGTGCTGCAGTGAAAGGCTCCAGCCCCCTCAACTTGACTTGGATTAAGCAGGCTTACAAATGTTACATTTGGCAGGTAGAGCACTCAGTTTTCAGTGGACATGAGCAGCTACACAAAGCGTCAATTTGGGCTTTATACACTGTAGCTTCAGTGCACTGCTTGCCAAGCCCACTTAATCTGAGTTTAGGGTATTTCAGTGGCAATGGGGGCAGGAGCCAACGATATGATACAGTCAGATGAAGCGATGCTCATTCATATCAGGGCAGCACTGAGTCAACAATTAACAAGCACAAATCTACGAGATGTTGGCGAAAATCCCAGAGACAACTCACAAGCACAACGAGAGAGCCTACAAACGCCACACAGATAGGGACCGGGCTGGGACAGCTGAACTCTCAATTCAAAGCCCCGAGGCGTAACGTGAACCTAGCAATTTACATTAGGACCTGCTTTAACGATTCTGTGTGGAGCACTTTTCACTTGAGGCCGTACGTTTTAAGTCTTTTACAAAGCAGTAAATAATATCCTATGTGAACAGGAGTCAAGCAGACCACTAAATGCTCTTAAGAGCTGCAGTATATAAACTAAGTAATTCAGTTTGTGTTTCTATAGCTCCCCACATACCGGTTAAGTGTCTTGGGATATTTTAAACCAGGATGATCCATCAGACGTGCTCATCTAGCTGACCTCTACATTAATCCGTCAATCCTGTTATACAGTGAGCCGAGTCTCACTGTAAATGACTTTACCAGCCAATTCATGTTGTTAGAGTAAAAGAAAGAACAGTCGATGAATTACATTCCTGCAACAATAGGCACACCAATCAATAGATAAACTTTGATTTTATAATGTGCGTGGTGTGGTGTGGCGGCACAGTAGTTAGCACGACTGCCTCACTGATCCAATGCTGTCAGTCTGTGTGGAGTTTACGTCTTCTTCTTATATCTGTTTGATTGCTTTCTTCAGCTACTCCCGTTTTTCTTTCACATCTCAAAGGCATGTGGGCTTGGCGGGTAAGTGTGTGGGCTTTGTGACCGACTGGTGCCCCATCTAAGGCTCATTCCCTGCTTTGTACCTCATGATACAGGATCACAGGACTCTCAGCAGAGCCGGTCAATCCATTAGGCAACATATGTGGCCACTTAGGGCACCGCCATCTGCAAGGTGCCATTTGCAAAAGTTAAGGGGTGCGTGCTTCAGACCCCATCAAACTGGAGTGGGTGTTGTTACCTGCTTTGCACACTCCATACACTGTTTGTGCTCTTTATGGGACATGTGCCCCGGACACACACCACAGGTCGTCACAGTCTAATAGTACAGCTTACCCGCTATGGACAACGAGGGGCACCCAGACCTCCAAATGGGCTTCGACTGGCACTGACTCTGAGTTGTGTTGAACTAGCATGAGAATGTTATTTTAGGTTGATACCACATCACTCACAGGAGTATTCTTTTAAAGGGTTTAATAGACCAATTATTAATTGGACTTGAGCAGTAATTAGTGCTGCAGCTTCACGGGTCCCATTTCTGGTTTGGTCACAGTCTGCAGGGCAGGTCAAAGCCCTTATGGAGCTCTAGGTGGGAGTGGGGGTCCTCCTCTGTGCCCCTTGAGATGCCAAAATGGTGCCTTCATGGTGTCCATAGTGCACATTCAGTATTATTAGACTTGGAGGACCATGGGGGGACCTTGGTGATGAGGTCCTCCTCTGTTTCCAGAGTGTGTGCCCCTTGAGATACCAAAACTGTGCCTTCTTGGTTTCCATAGTGTGCATTCAGTATTATAAGACTTGGGGGACCGTGGTGATGGGGTCCTCCTCTGTGTGCTGAGTGTGCACCCCTTGAGTTGCCAAAACTGTGCCTTAATGGCATCCATAGTGTGCATTCGGTATTATTAGACTTGGGGGACCTTGGTGACAGAGTCCCCCTCGGTATCCGGCGAGTGCACCCCTCGAGTTGTCAAAACAGTGCCCTCTCAGTGTCCATAGCGTGCATTCAGTATTATTACACATGGAGGACCATTGGGGGGGGGGGCAGTCTTGGTGGTGGGGTCCCTCTCTGTGTCCACAGCATGCATCACTTGAATTACATAAACAGCGGCCCCTTGGCCAGAGTGTGCCCCTTACCTTTTATAAGCAGCACCCTAGGTTGCTGACAATGTCTCCTAATGGAATGACCAGCTCTGACAGTCTGTGTGGAGTTGTCACTCACTCATTCTCTCACATTCATGCCACCAAGTGCTCTTGTTTCACCTCATATTCCAAAGTTCTAGAAGTGTAGTTTGTCATTTTTGCTTGGTATAAGTAAGTGTGCCCTGTGATGGTCTGGTATCTCTTCCAGAGTGGGTTCCTGCCTTGCATCTAATTTTACTGGTTTACACTCTGATCTTTCTTCACGGCGTATTGAACAAAGTAGTGTCAGAAAATGTGAAGACGGAAGGATGACAAGATATGAGTGCATAAATTTATTACATAAATAAAGTGTAGATGTACCAGTGGGGCAGCATGGTGGTGCAGTGGGTAGTGCTGCTGCCTCGCAGCTAGGAGACCCGGGTTCTCCCTGTGTGGAGTTTGCATGTTCTCCCCGTGTCTGCGTGGGTTTTCTCCAGGTACTCCGGTTTTCTCCCACAGTCCAAAGACATGCAGGTTAGGTGCATTGGCGATCCTAAATTGTCCCTAGTGTGTGCCCTGCAGTGGGTTTGTTTCCTGCCTTGTGCCCTGTGTTGGCTGGGATTGGCTCTAGCAGACCCCCGTGACCCTGTAGTTAGGTTGTAGCGGGTTGGATAATGGATGTACCAGTGTGGCAAAAGCCTTGGACTTTAACCCACAAGGATTCCACTACAATTCCTTCATTGTGTGACAAGCAAGTCTCCTCACCCACCCCAAGTGTAAATTACCCATCTATCCTGGATCCGTACATTTCTTTGGATAAAAGTGTCAATCAAATACACGGTAGATGATTTGTACACCATATGGCGCCTGGAATACCAAGAAATTGCTATATTTCAGTCATGGCTGGGGTGGTCACATCTTTGTTTTATGTGTTTGATTCTTTTGTTCACTGTATGCTAATATTGTGCATTATGTTTGACATTTAACATTATTGAAATCTTTAATTGCCTCCTTTCTTTGCATACAAGCTGCCTTTGCTTTGTGCCTTGTGTTTTGTGGGTGGTTCCCCCTAGAGGCGGGGCCATCTGCCAATCACCATCAGGAACCGCCCTCCATCCCGTATATCTGGAGGGTCTCCCACAGTTCCTGACGGGTCATTTAGAATGTGGTGAGTTTACTTGTGTTTTCTGTGCTTTGTGATTTCTGGACATTTTGAACATGGGTTTTGTTTTTGCACTTTGCTTTGGATACCTTTGTCTTCATGACAAATCTTTTATGGCTTTATATTCTTTAGAGCATTTTTATGAAAAGCGCTTTGTGTTTTATGAAGACCCTGTGTTTGCACTTACTGTATAACTAACTGGGGTTTGATTGTAAATCCCACCCCTAGTGGGCAAGTTTTGGAACATATTGGGGACTTTTGTGCTTTGGGACTCCTAATCCACAATAGGAATATCTCATACTGTTATGCATAATAGTGTTGGACATAACAATTCAAAATGAATAAACCATGAAGCAGAGAGCGCAAGGTCATGGCTTCAAGACACATTAATGTTTTATGGTGTACAGTAATTAGGAGGGACTCGCTCGCCTCCAGATTCTGCTGTATTGCATGCCATGCCGAATGCCATTTAGCATAGAATGTTTGACGTAAAATAAAGGGTGTGAAAGGAATGAAATGACACGGGTGAAGGTTAGGGGGTAGCCGCCAGTATACTTGAAGTATGGCTGCAGGTTTGAAGGTTTGGTTCATATTAACTGGTCTCAGTCCACAAAACGAACAAACAGACAGGGAAACATGGTGGCTTTATAGTCAGGCAGGGGAAGTGAAGTCATCGGGCCTGGAACAGGAAGTGACGTCATGGAATCCAGACGAAATTTCCTGTGGTTGGTCTGCCGATGAAAAGAGAGAGGGTTAGTGCACCCTGCCAGCCCCTGGTCTGGCGTGAAATTACCTTCAATTGAGCGCCTCCCATGCGCATGCTTGTGACACGGGTTAAAGTCAGCACAAGAGACATTGACAAACGGACCTGGACATTAGAGCCGCGAACTGAAAAGGATCACAGCAATAGGAAGAGTGGAAGCTTCCCAATTTTGTTAGAACGGGACCAGTGGGTTGCATTGCAGACGAGTGCGCCACACGTTCCTTAACACCTGGCAGGGGTTGACTGTGTACAGCACAAGAAAAACACAAATGGAGTTTTCAGCTCTGCGGATCCTTATGGAGTCTCCTCTGACACACTCGCAGGATGACAAAGAGCATTTACAGTATAGCGGAATGTGAAATAATGAGATTTCGTTTCCCGGACTGTTAAAGCTGCTTACTTCCGAATAACAAGCAGTTTGGCACTGTTAGATCTTACTGATCAAAGGTGGGCTATTGCCCCCTCATCTCTGAAAAGAGGCTTAAAGGCGTCTTCATCACTTTGAAGGTTAGTCCAGGAGCGGAGGTGAGTCACGGGATCCTGGCAGCCGAGTCATGCAAGTGTAAGCCGTCAGTGTTGTCAAATCTTCTCGACAAATACGACTCTCTGTCTGCTTAGTCCTTTCACTTGCAGTGGTCTGACCAAACACGGCTCCAGCATTTTCTGACCATTCAATATCAAGGTGAAGGTGATGGTCTTTACTTGAACATCCCCTCCAGTCCTTCAAATTCATCTGTCCTTCCATTTCCACCTAACCTGTTTGTGAAAATTTGGACACATAGGGCCTTAAAATGTGCGTTACAGGAAGGGCTGTCCATCCGTTCAGCACTCATCCATCTTCTAAAGCACTTCTCCAGTCCAATGTCGTGACGATTACCGACAGGGTCTTCAAACAAAGGGATGTACAGTTAGTGGGGTCTAATAGTGGTTTTGAACTGTAAAGCATAAAGAAACATGGAAGCCTGAGAATCATCAAATGCACTGTAACTGCTGTAGGAATAAGACACTTCAGAAACAAAAATAAGAGTTGGGGAATTGCCCCCGTATAATGTCCAGCGATCTTCTTGAGAAAATGATTGCAAAAATATGATCAAAAGCATAACAATTAATGACACAGACAGATTGAATGGTGGTATTTATACAAAATGGCAACCGGAAGGGAGTAATGGTGAATATGACGTGTGACAGATAGGGGCGATGTCGTCCCTTTGAACACTCAGACCAGACGCCAAACACCAGATAAAAGTCCAAATAATTGATTTATTTGTACAATAATGTGCACAAAGCACCCTCCAATCCACAATACTCATTAACTATAACAATAAACAATAATCCAATACAATCCTTCACTCTCGGACGCATTGTCACCCTTCCTCCCAACTCAGCTCAACGCTCTTGTGTTTTCCACAGTCTTTTATAGTCCTTGACCCGGAAGTGCTTCTGATCCCTCAGTCCATGTGATTACCCAGCACTTCCGGGCAGGGCTGTGGAGTCGGTAGATAAATGCGCCGACTCCGACTCCGACTCCTCAGTTTCTAAATCTTCCGACTCCGACTCCTCTGTATGTATATACTATGCTAATGTATTTTCTACATCCATTGAAGGAAAGGAAGGCAACATACATGTCATTTCACCACAGAACTACTGGCTAGGAAGCCAACACTCTACTATAATGCCAGATTAAAGACAAACACAATGAAAACAAGGTTTTGTTTTGGCGGCCGCAGATTGCGGGTGTCCACATGGACGGGCAGATCCAGCTTGCCGAAAATCTCGACCACCGCCCCCATCCAAAGTAATGTGATGCCTCTGTCTGCTGCAGTGGCTGTCTCCTCTGTCAGCCAGCCGGAAGTTTAGTGCATTGTGTCACTCACCAGCCAGTTGATCAGCAGAACGAGCCTCTGCTGGAGACAGGTAGGGAGATCTGTGTTCTCGGCTCCTTCGGCCTCCTTCACTAGCGCATAGCGAAGGGGAGCCGACGGAGCTGAGAACACACCAGATGATTTTTCAGGCGTTTGACGCGTGATGACTCGTTGAATGGCCGAAAAATCGGCAGTGCATCTGTAAATGTATGGGGGGCTTTAGGCTAGGTTCACAGTTCCCTGTAACAGTGGAACACGACACAATGGAAAGCGGTGCCGCACCTTACCTGTGCATTACATCCCATATAGTGACGCATACAGTCAATGAAAAGCATGCTTCATGGTTACTTGACATGTTCGTTTTGTGGTAACATTATGCACTGCATGCATTGGGCTTTATTCTTACAGCAGAGAAGTAGTTCATTATGACTGTTTGTGAATTGGAACATTTCAACTTACTTTTTTAATTCCTATTTAAATTTAGTAGGAGTCGGAGTCGGTTAACTTTTTGCCGACTCCGACTCCAGGTACCCAAAATTGTCTCCGACTCCTCGACTCCGACTCCACAGCCCTGCTTCCGGGTCAGGTGAAAACACTTCTTCTTCTTCAGCCCAGAAGTACTTTACTTCTTCTGTCCTTGTGACAGGGAAGTACTTCCGGGCTATACGGATAATACATCCTTGAGCCTCCCTGCAGCGTCTTCTGGTGGCCCCCATGGTATCCAGCAGGGCTGTGAAGGAAAACTCCAAGGTCTATGATGCCCTGCTAGAATTCGGGGCATCTCCACACTGCAGGAAGGGCTCCACCTGGCGCCTTGGGGGTATTGACCAGGATAAGCTGCCGGCCATAGTCCACAGACATCATAACTGGGGGGACCGGAAATGACATCATCAAAAGGAGACCAGAAATGATGTCATCAGGAAGCAACTGGTGCTGACATCATCGGATGTGATGTAGGCCGAAGTGACGTCATCAAATGGTACCTGGAAAGTGACATCATCGGACGTGACGTAGGCGGAAGTGACATCATCAAATGGTACCCGAAAACAGAAATGATGTATGGGATGAGGAGCCATTTTGGAAACCCGGTGAGTGTGTTGTTTTATTATTATTTTTCTTCTTGAATTCTAATGGAAAAAGGAGAGAGGTGTTAATACCTGCAACAACCCCTTTGTCTCGTGCACTTTCACTCACCTCTGGGCTTGTTGGCTGCCTCCTAAGCACATGTGTGTGACGCTGTGTAGTTTGGGATAGTGGGGAACAAACAGCAGGCACAAAGCGGGAGCCAGCTTTGGATGGGATTCCAGTCCAGTGCAGGGCACACTTAACCATACAAAGCCAATTAACCTGACACTCGCGTTACATCTTGAAAATGTCCGTTTATAAACATTACTCTTCACACTTCAGGCAAATCACTGCACATCCATCAAGACCTATTGCTCCTAGTGATCAACATGGATCATATGATGATGTATTTTGTGAAGAAAAATATAAAAAAAAAAGATCAACTGACTGATCAAAGACTGATCCGCTAATGTATCTGCCCAAAACCATCACTCCCAGTAAAGCAGACGGCTGTTAACACACATTTCTCCCAGCGCTCCATATAAATCTTCTCAGACCCCTTCACTCAAATCAGATGCTTCTCTCCTAGTGAAGTCAGAAGTTTCCATACTCTTCGGGTGAATTCTTTAAAGCTCATTTTATAAATCCTCCACAGATTTTATACTAACAAACTAAACATTTGGCACCTCGTTTAAGACATCTGCTTTGTGCTGGGCAAAATGATTTTTTCCAACTATGCACACAGACCTCTGAGGATTTCACTTTTTATTGACTTTATCACATTTCCAGTGGGTCACAGATTTACATGCACTTTGTTAACTGTGCCCTTAAACAGCTTGGAAAATTCCAGAAAATGATGCCTTTAGGCAGTTAGCCAATTAGCTTCTGATAGCTGATTAGCCTAATTGGAGTCAACATGAGGATGGACGTTAAGGCCGACCATCAACCTCACTGCATCTTTGCTGAACATAATGGGAGAATTAAAAGAAATCATAAAAAATGGTGGATCTCCACAAATCTGGTTCATCCTTGGGAACAATTTCCAAACTCCGGAAGGTTCCACGTTCATCTTTACAAGTAATAATAAACACCTTGGGACCACCCAGCAGTCATACCACTCAGGAAGGAGATGCATTCTGTCTCAGAGAGAAGAACGTACTTTAGCATGAAAAGTGCAAATGAATACCAGAACAACAGCAAAGGACCCTGTGAAGATCCTGGTGGGCGCAGGTAGACAAGTATCGATATTCACAGTAATACGACTCCGATATTGACATGACATGAAAGGCTGCTCAGCACGGAAGAAGCCACTGCTCCAAAGCTGCCATGAAAAAGCCAGACTACAGTTTTTAATGGCACATGGGGGCAAAGATCTGACCTACTGGAGAAATGTCCTCTGGTTTGATGAATTCAAGATTGAACCCTTTGGCCATAATGACCATCATCATGTTTGGAGGAAAAAGGGTGAGGCTTGCAAGCCAAAGAACACCATCCCAAACGTCAAGCATAGGGGTAGGAGCATCATGTTGTGGGGGCTGCAGGATGGACTGGTGCACTTCACAATACTGATGGCATCATGAGAAAGGAAAATGATGGAGATGTGCTGCAGCAACAACAACATCTCTAGAGCTCAGCAAGGAAGGTGAAGCTCAGTCACAAAGGGGTCTTCCAAATGGACAGTGACCCCCAAGCAGACCTTCAAAGTTGTGGCAAAATGGCTTAAGAACAATAAGATCAAGGTACTGGAGTGGCCATCACAGAGCCCTGACCTCAATCATGTGTGAGCAGGAAGGTCTCCTAACCTGTCCCAGTTATGCCATTTCTGTCTGGAGGAACTTCCTGTAAGAAGGTTGTGGAAGGTGACCCAAAACCTTTGTCTCAAGTTAAACGATTTAAAGGTAAAGCTACCAAATATTAACAGTAAGTGTGTGTCAGCTTGTGATCCAGTCAGTAAAATGTGAAATACTCTCTCTGTGAACACTGATGGGAAAAAACGACTTCTGCCCTGCACAGAGTAGACATCTGAAATGATGTGCCAAATGTGTAGTTTGTTAATATGAAATGTGTGGAGGGGTTAGGAAGTGAGTTTTAAAGAATTCACCCTGAGTGTGTAAACGCCTGACCTCAACTGTATCTTCTTTGATAGCCTCTGCTAATGGATGCAATGGATGAACATCATCGCTACGCTAAGGTGACCATCAGGTGACAATATGGCCACCATTCTCAGTAATGTTAAGAACCACTGAAAATCTCCAAGGGGTTTGCTAAGATTCACGGCTTCTGGTAATGCAAGTCGTGGATGAGATCCACCATTTCCAGTAAAATGACTGCCCGGTCCCTAAAGCCCTGGCTGATTCTGGCTAGGGTGGTACACGACCATTTAAGTACCCGTGATTTATGAATGAGACTGCTGGCCCTGGAAGCACGCTACGCTATATAAGATAAGCAGCTGCCGCTCTCTACTGCTGTCACTTTCAGCCCAGACGGCAGACAGTTCTGGAATAAACGCTCCTAATCACTAGCTGGCATTTTTGCTGATTGGCACACAGGAGGTGGAAAGGCAGTACCATTTCCCTCAGGCCACCAGGATGCCTCATTTTTATTGGTGACAGTCGATGGGGGGGTGGGGGGTGTTGGATAATCTTAACTTTTCATCCAGCTCTTGGTTTTGTACTCGGGGGGTAATTAGTTGGAAAGGCATCCGCTGTTGAGCAATTTTAATAAAGCCTCTGCTCGAAATGCAGAAAATGCGGGGAGACGGAGCGGCTGGGATGCTGACAAATGATTTTTTTTTTGTGATCATAGTTTTAACTCCTGTGTCTCCACACCCGAGATGTGACCAGTTGCCCCATTCTGGAACATCTGCAGTTAAAGCTCTCACAGCTTTCATTTCAAATCTTTGCCAGGCTTCTTTGAGTGGGTCTTCACTAATTGTGTTTCAGCCCCCATAACTGTAGGGCAGTTGTTTTCTTTAAAAGTATTATTGGATCACTTCATCTTCTTCTCTCTTGAAAGTTTTAGCTTTGGCTCGTTTCCTCTTGACATGAGCACACCAGTATGGGTTCCCAGCATGCCTGCTCATGATACCAGTCTCTGCAAGACATTGGAGGCACCTGAATGCTGCATTCTGTGCGCACTGAGCTGCCAGTTTATTAGGTACACCCCCCAGCCATCCAACAAATTCCACTTTCAACACGTCATAAATACGACATTTCTACCATCCGTTGAGCACTGAAATGGGCAAAACAAGTGACCTCAGTGACTCTGAAGGTGGCCAAGTTCATTCCAGTGCAGGTGCCAAGGTGGATTATCTGGCATCCTAGCTGGGATGAGTATGGGAGGACAAGATAAGGGAGCACGGGGGGAAGCTCCTAATTTTGTTTATTTTCATCCCCCATTTGGTAGATGGTGTTGGGGTGTAAAATACACCTTGAAAGAAGGCTCTAGGAGTCCGAGGATAGGCAAACAGAGTAATTAGCTTTATTACAATAAACAATTAACATGGACTCAACTCAATTAAGACAAACTGAGCCAAAAGTTACAATTAATATAATCATTTCTTATCATCTTGACCTCGCTCAACACAGCTCATTTGCTGCTTAATCTGACTCCTCACTCCAGCTGGCCCCTTGCAGGCCCTCTCGGAAACCACCAATATGTTCCATGTTTTGCCATTCATTATCTCTTGCTTCCCTTATTTCCTAGCTGGCCTCCGACCTCGGGCTGTCTCCTTTCATCATTCTCCCCCTTCTCCATCCATTTGGGTTATTAAAATATTGGTGGTGTCACTCTGAGCTCAATTAAAAAAGAACTATGGCATATGCCTTTATTTAACTATTTGCTTGGCATACCTGATTTGTGTTAAAGCTCACACTGAGTTTAATGCTTATAAGTTTTCATATCTACTTATGCTAATACAGGAATAAATGACTTTTTATTTTTCATAATGGCAGCATCTCAGGACCATGGTAACCATGTTGAGCCCTGAAGGGCATGATGGGTGTTGTAGTGTTGGGAGTTTGACTTGTTGGGTCCCATGGGAGCCGCTAGGGGGCGCTGCAGGAATTCGCAATCCTGCTTTTTGGGACTTCTTGCCTGACCTTGGACGTACTCCTGGCTCCCACATAAAAAGAAGTCATCCAGCCTCCTCTGGTGAGTCAGAGCTGGGAGGAAAGAAGGCAACACTCGCTGGAGGGAGACGAAATGGAAGAAGGAAAGGAAGAAGACTATTGTGTCTGTTTGTGCTCGTGTGACCTGGAAGAAACCTTTTGTGAGGTCTCTCTAATATAAAAAAAAAATCTTGGCAGGGAGACAAGACGAGATCTTCTCGGAGACACTTTAACGTCCCATGAGACAAAGAAGTGAGATAAAAGGACAGTGCGCAGAGCAACATGCAGATCATGCAGCACAGCACTAGCCGCCCCCCAGATGATAGCTCATTCACTGCTGCTTTATTACTGGCAAATATCAAGAAATGAAAAATGAATGAAATGAAAATAACAATCTCTTTAAATTGTATATCCGGATAACCCAATCTGGGGGATGGCAAGCGAAGCGAGCAGGGAGCAGAGCCCCCTAGTATTTAATAATAAAATCCTCTGTTTTAAACCAGTGACTATCTGTGTGTAAGTTGTTTCTGGGGTTTGGGGCTCAGTGGCGCCCCCTATGTGTCACACCAGTAACTTCCAAATGACTTGCATCCTGGGTATTTTAAGGCTATGCTAAGAATGGTGTGAAAAGCAACATACCTCAATGACGTATCCAGCATATTGTAGAATCCATGCTGTCTCGAAGGCCAAAGGGGGCGCAGCACCCTACAAGACAGATGACCCTAATAGACCGCCAATATGGTGTGAGCCCGACTATTATAATTAGCCTTTCTGCTGAGGAAAAATAAACACTGTGAGCCTCCCAGTGTCCATTAATAAGGCAATTGTGCTGCAATTCGTGTTTATTACTTCTAGAAATCTTTTAGGTACTGAAGTACCCAAAAATGCTTAAAACAGCAAAATGGTTTCCTTTCAAATAAAGAGAATGAAAGCAAGTACCATATAGGGCGGCACAATGGCGCAGTGGGTAGCGCTACTGCCTTGCAGTTAGGAGAGCAGGGTTCACTTCCCGGGTCCTCCCTGCGTGGAGTTTGCATGTTCTCCCCATGTCTGCGAGGGTTTCCTCCCACAGTCCAAAGACATGCAGGTTAGGTGCATTGGCGATCCTAAATTGTTCCGTGTGTGTGCGCGCCCTGCCCGGGGTTTTTTTCCTGCCTTGCGCCCTGTGTTGGCTGGGATTGGCTCCAGCAGACCCCCATGACCCTGTAGTTAGGATATAGCGGGTTGGATAATGGATGGAAGTACCGTATAGACTCGTGTTTAAGTTCTCCTGTGGATAAGTCGGGGCTTGATTTTACCGTCATATAAGTCGAATGCGGAAAACTCACACTATTGGTCAAATAGATTACGATATCCTAACGTCCACCTGAGAGAGTAACCACGGCCTTTGTTTTCTATGTATTGTGCCTACGTGACCACACGACAATACCCAAACTATTCCAAAGTGACGTTTGCACTGATTTGTGTTTTTTGTATCTCACACCTTCATACACCTTTATCGTAAGAGCATCCCTTATCTACAATGGAGTGTCTGATCAGAAGAAAATATGAAGCTGGTTTTAAATTAAACATCGTTGAAGTAGCGGAAGAAATTGGTAACTGTGCAAATTCAATGTGTCTGAGAAACTGGGGAGAGATTAGAGGAGGTAAGACGACAATTAAGTGTCGCATGTTTGAACGGGCGTATAAGTCGAGGTCTGATTTTATGATCGATTTTTCAGGTTTCAAGACCGGACTTATGCACGAGTATATACGGTAATTAAAAATTCTAATTACTATAAAATTATAATTTGAGAAGGAAAGCTAAATTACAGTAGTTAATTATATTTCAAGGAGGCCTAAAGATTTAACATTCTGCTAAAGAAGTCTTTGACTTTCACAAAAATAAAAGTAACAAAATCCCCAAACCAAAACTCTAATCAGGACAGATGTCCTTAACTTATCGAACGCACAAAGCTCCACATTTCCATTACTCACTAGTAGGGCGCCAAAGGAAGAGAGAAAAACAGAAAGGCTGTCTGATTAGACTGGGCCTGTGGAAGTGGCAGCCGCAGGCGTGCGTGATTAGGACCCAAGACAATGGAGAGTAATTAAGAAAAGACCAACTACTAACACAATAGATTAGATAAATGATTACACTGAAAAAATCCAATACGTGCAAAAAAAAAAAAGTGCAACAACAAAGCTAAAACAAGGACGTAATGTTAGCATCTTTTATGTTAATTGGCATATGCAGCTTAGAATTTTACTGTACTCTGTACACATGACAGTAATGATTCTGCAACACGTATAAATAATGAAAATATAATTAAAAAAAAAACAAGAATGAAGCTCTACCAACGTCCTGACACTTACAGTGGGGAAAATAAGTGTTGAACGCGTCAACGTTTTTCACAGTAAATATATTTCTAATGGGGTTATTGACATGAAATTTTCACCAGATGTCGGCAACAACCCAAGTAAGCCACACATATGAAGAAATCAAAACATTGTCATGTGTCTGTCTAAGCGCCGTGCTGGGATTTAGGCAACTCGATACTACAAAGGGATGCCAGCTGAGTTAATTTGTTTGTTGTTAATGGTGTCCAACCTACCTCACCAAAGTACACTCCTTCAATCTGGATTAGAGATCCTGCCGACTACACCAACTCTCCTACTTTATGCATCAGTGTTGTCCTGTCTGGGAGTCTCAAATGCCCTTCTGAAAATGCTCACTAGAGGGGAATATCCCGTCAAAAACCCAAGTTAGACACAAAAAGGGCCTTGTTGAATCTTCATAAAATAAATTAATTCTTCACAAAACCAATACCAATGGAGCTCAGGAGAGCACAGAGACACAAAATGGAGTTGCCTAAAACAATAAGGCAATCCAATGGAAACAAAGTCCCGAAGCAAGATTCTGTCAAAAGACAGAGCAAACGGATAGAAAATTTAAAAATTCACAATAAGAACAGAAGAAACTCAGAAATCTAACAAAATTTTCAAGTGCGTTTGAAATGAACCGCCCTCCGTCTCTATTAATCCCCAACAGTTCCTGCTGGTTTATTCCCTCTTGGGGGAATACCCCCTAAACACCTGGAACATTACCCAGGCTTTGATTCAGATACAGAAAATGTAAGGAATCCTGTAAATCATGAACAAAAGAAACGATGGCATGTCTTGTCATGCTCTATCTAACCTGCTTAATCCAGACCAAGGGTCGCCAATGGGGGCTGCAGCCTGTCCCAGCAAGCACAGGGTGCGAGGCCAGAACATACCCTGGACAACCACACAAGGGCCAATTTAGTGCCACCAGTTCACCTAACCTGAATTTATTTGGACAGCTGGAGGAAACCCACATATAAAGAAATGAAAAATGTACAACAAAGATCCAGAATAAGCATCTGAACCCTGATATAACAAGTGTCAGATGTGGAGAGTGGCCTAGCCTTACACCCTAACATCTAAGAGGGGTTTTACAGCTTCATTATCACCACTGCAGTGTCACCACATTCCAGCTTCACCTCTCGGTGATTTCTCAAAAAAAAAAAGAGAAACAGATTTAAAATAGAGAAAACCGAAAACAAGGCATAACCTCGGTCCTCATAACCCAGCAATCAAAACATTTTGTCAAAAGTAGCTAAACACTAAACAAAAATCGTAGTTGGAACCTCTAGCCAAGAAGTCGAAAGTAAACACGATAATGCAAACTCGGATGGAAAAATGGCCGCCAAGATGACCAGTTGAGCCACATGACCGCACCCCCTGACAGCGTCTCGAGCATCATGACACTGAGGTCACAAAATGACATCAAAGCAATGACGTCAAAGCGTGAGAAAATGACGTGAAAACATGAAGACTGGAAAAGAAATTTAGTAATTAATAAATGAACTACTGAATAAGTATTCTGGAGAAACAAAACCATCAAAATGGAAAAGCATCCATTGATAAGATCGGGAAAAATGAGAGAACTAAACAAATTGACAACACTATTCATGTCAGAAACTCTTAGCTGCTGTAATCTATGGCCGGCTTGTCATCCCGGCCAATACCCCCAGGCCGCCAGATGGAGCCCTCCCTGCAGTATGGAGGTGCCCCGAAGACCAGCAGGGAATCATGGACAATGGAGTTTTCATCCACAGCCCTGCTGGATACCACAAGGGCCACTAGAGGGAGCTGCAGGGAGGAGCAAAGAGTCATATGTGCCCTATAACCCGTTAGTGCGTCATAGAAAAGGACTTTTGATCTGACCCGGAAGTGATAAGGATCACATGAACTGGGGATTGGAACACTTCTGGGTCAGGGACTATAAAAAGACTGTGACAGCTCAAAGACGGTGAGCTGAGCTGGGTTGGGTGGAAGGGTGGCAACGTGTCTGGGAGTCGAGGATTGTTTATTGTAGTATTTGTGAGTGATTTAATGAGTATTGTGGAGAGGAGGGTGCTTTGTGCACTGTTGCAGAAGAATAAATTCAATATTTGGATTTTTACTTGGTGTCTGGAGTCTTGGACAGGGGTTTAAGGGAGCGATAGCGCCCCCTATCTGCGACACTGGATTACCAAAACGTACTCCTGCAATGGCACTGTATGTGTAAGTGATGGGTCTTTTGTCTGATGCCACAGGACAGGCTCTGACTTTTTGTGACTTTATTTTTGGAGAACATCTGCTTTGAAAAATGGAAAAGTGGAAAGGTTTAATGCAAAAACTACAGAGTTCTAAAATTGTATGGAATATTGCTGCTCTCCTGATATTTCCATACAGTAATATTTCCAAACCTGCTTTATCCAATTCAGGGGCGCAGCGGGGCAGATGCTTGTCCCATCACAGTGGCCACTCACTGGCACACTCATACACCAAGTATCCTAAACAGTTTGCCTTTGGGGATGTGGGTGGAAAACTAGAATACCCGGAAGAAAGCCCACATGGACAACAACCAGCTGTCGGGTTCAAACCCAAAGTTCAGGATTGTTCATTGCATTAACATGCTGCCCTTTCACCTTCATGGCCACTCCCAGGAGGTTCAGTTTAAATCCAGCAATGCATCTACAAAACCCCCGAAATCGGGCAACACCTAATTTTACAAAACCTGTGGCACCAGCAGAGTCCCTTATAGGATGACAGATGGCAACTATGCCACAGTATGCCCAGAGCTAGTTACACCACAAAAGGTAAGCTCATCTGCACCTTGGACTGGAGCGCGCCAATGAAAAATCAGTTCATTGGTTAGCCAGTAGGGGGCACTCTTCAATTAGAATAGATTACAGTGCCCTGCTGTATTTTGGATGGGTTGATTAATTAAGGCCTTTGACTTTCCGAGTGGATTAGGACCCTAAGACACAGCACAGTACACCGGGAAGCTGACTACATTCTAAGTGTGTCTCTGTGTTGACCACCTAAAGCAGGGGGCACCAACTCCAGTCCTGGAAAACCACCGTGGCTGCAGGTTTTCATTCTAACTCTTTTCTTAATTAACTTCTTTTGAATTAATTTTAATTAATTTTCTCTTGAAGACTCAGACCCCTTAAGTGTTTCTTTTTCCTTAATTAGCAGACAAACAATAATGAGATACAAAATGAGCCAAAATAAACTGGTGTCCATCACACGATATCAGAAAATAAAGAAAGGTGAAGTTCTCAGGAATGTTGATCTGCTCAGGTCCACAAAAAATTTGACCAGTGCTCTTAGAAAAGAGAAAATCAGCAATTTCAGAAATGTATTTTACTGCACAATGAGAGCAGCAACAAGCCACAGAATTAAAGAACGGGTTTAATTAACAACAAGAATTGACACCTCATTAAGCAACTGCTTGGAGTGAAATTGTTTGGAGTTTCAGGCCCTGACTTAGTTGGTCTTCTGTTGGCTCACTCACTTCACATTTTATTTCTGTTTGGGTGCCATTTAAGGAAAGAAATGAAGCAATTCAGAGGAATGAGGAAGAAATTCAGGGGACCAAATCTTCAAAAAGCAATTCAATTAAAATGAATTTCACAAGAAGTCAATTAGAAGCACAAACAGGGCACTCACTTAAAAAAAAGGGGTCAGAATGAAAACCTGCAGCCATGGTGGTCCTCCAGGACCGGACTTGGCGACTCCTGACCTAAAGTACCCTCAAAGAGCTTTATCATCCCTTTGGATGACCGCATGGAGTGAATTAAGTCCAAACAGTGGTGATCAGGCTGTCGTCCAGCCCTACAGTAACTGCCGCTGTGCTTTTTATGTTCTCCTGGTGTCTGCTTAGGCATTTCCTTCAGTCATTTGAGTTTTCTTCCCATGTAATTGACAATTATAAATTGGGCAAGCATGCAATGCAGTGGACTGGCATCCCATGGAGAGCCAATGCTGCTAGAACTGGTATGGACTCCCTGTGACCTTCAACAAGAAAATGGAAGCCTATTGGTCCTTACACCTTGCAGCCGCCTTTTACACTGAGATTTGCTTTTTATTTCCCCACCCAAAGCACAGAAGTCCGGTATAGTTGGGAACAACGCCGGCTCCTGTTACTCTGATATTACTTTGGGTGTTTGTTGACAATATGTAGCAGGATTACGGAGAGCTGTGGCGGGCACCGACACATCTGTCATGCTGTAAAGAGCCACAACTGATGTCAGGACACTTGGTCTTTCATTTGCCATATGTTAGTTCCCATCCTTTACAGTGGAGGGAGTATGACATTATATTATCACTGGGAGCCCGATCGAATCAGGCTACAAATTCTATGTTTGTGAAATCCATACTTTCTCTGCAAAGAATTATTTGTTTTTTAAGTCCTTAAAATGATTTTGTTATCATGGCACTGATTTCTGCTTAAAATAAACCTTTTCGGCCGATGTAATGAAGAGCTTCCTGTTTAAACGGGGCTGCGAGACGTGAACTCAGTTCTTCGGCGCACCTCATTTGATTTTTTCCGGCAAACAAATTTTCAAAACGAACCGTATTTTACGACTCTAATCAGAGTCGGAGTAATAATTATGTTGGCGTGGTCATTTTAGATCTGAGATCGGCTAAAATTTAAACAATGACCGTTGTTAATACCGAGCTGTCATTACTCAGTTTGCCAATAGATGTCAGAAGGTCGGATACCAAAACCGAACTGCCCAAAGAAAGATTTCGACGTACCAAGCAAATGGCGATACGTTCTAAATTACTTACGGTTCCAGAGCTGTCAAAGGGTTTAAGTCAGTTGACGATGTTAGTCCTGGAAAGTACGCCCCACCAAAGCAATGTTCCAAAAACCAACCGAGCTTACTGTTATCTGCTCGAACCAACACCGACTTACTATACTCGGCCGTCCAGCGGCGTCACTGAAGCATTCTTAGCCAATCATGCAATACTGCGTCCGTGTTTGCCACGTGATGTTCTAACTACAGAGGCAGAGTCCTATTGCATGGTTCTAACTTGTATGAGTCGAGGTATTGATGTGATACTGAACACCATACATACGGGTTATTGACAGGAATACCATACATACGGATAGTAACAAATTATATATAATGATGATGTTTTAAATACACTTTTCACAGTAGACCCGTGACATTTCCTTTCTTCTTATCCACAAAAGAGGACAAAGCATTGAGTTCTTAATGCTTTTTAAAGCTTAAAGATGCCAGTGCCGTCCACCTGATGGGGTGTCAGATTAGTTTGGGTGGCTTGTGTATTAGACTGTGCCATCTCCATACTGAGGTCTACAACATCAAACAAAGTGACTTCAGTTTTTCCTGCTGCTGGAGTACCAGCCAGGACTGAGCAATGACTTCAGTACCAGGGACTGTGCCCAGGAATCTTTTGCTTTATGTTTCAGTAAACCACGCTGCTTGCAATTTGGCGTAGCACCTTTCCAATGTGGGCACCGGCTCAAGCTTCCTTACCAGAACTGAGTAAGAAAGCAAAAGAAATCTTGCAACATTCAGGCTATTAGGCCACACCAGCTGCAAATCTTAAGTTTCGATGGCATCTTCCCACAGTGAACACTCTGCTAAGGCCTTCTTATTGTCATATTTCAACAACTGGAATACGGGTGGTCTGCATGACTCACTCAGGGTCGTATGGAGATTTAATGGTGGGGACCTGAGTGGCAGATCACAACTACAGTATACCCTCTAGGCTATGCTGCCTGAAAACCTTTTATACTGCACTGTCCTAAAGGATCTGCAGGTTAAGTGACTCGCTCAGGGTCCCATAGTGAATCAGTGGCGGGCGCCAGCAGGAGCAGCAGTACCTTTCTGCTCTACAGTTCCATACTCTTTCCCTTAGGCCACAATACTTGAAATCTTTATTCAGTCTTTACCTTTTCTAAAAGTGAAAAATAAGCCAAAAGTGGACACATTTCTAAACTTTAAACCTGGAACACTTGCAGGCTATGTGTCTCAATCAGGTTCACAATACGTGTTACTGTCTGGGGTTTAAAGACTTGTGTTACATCCCTTTTATTCCTTATTGTGCCATTTATTTTGGGTTATTGTTACTTGTGTTAATTATCTGCAGTATTTTGTTCCATGTGTTTTGTAGGCGGTCCCCTAAGAGGTGGGGTCACCTGTTAATTACTAACAGGAACTGCCCTCCACCTTAGTTCAGCCTCAGTTCCTGGTGGTTCATTTTCTATGTGCTTGAATTGAATTTAATTGAAGTGTCTGTACAATTATTCTAGACTAGCTGTGCTACTCATCTCGGATGGGCTGAAATCTAAATAATCAATGTAGATTGCAGTGTTAACATTTGCAGTGCACCATCTATTGGAATAGATTTTTAATCACATGTAGTGACAAAAAGCATTGCAATCTTCATTCCAATGGATGAATCGCCACCAACATTTGTGATGTATCGTCTGTTGAAATGTGATTTGCAATGCATACAAGTATGTCTCTTTTATACACCGTTTGATATGGGATTCATCAAAGCAGTGTTACTGTTTGTGATGTGCCACCTGTTGAAATGAGAACTGCAATGACTGTTTGTAATGCACCATCTGTTGGAATGAGAAGTGCAACGCATTTTATTATTACAAATGTTTGAGATGAGCCATCTGTTGAAATGACAAATGTAATGCACATGTCTCTGTTATATACCATTTGGTATGAGATTCATAAAAGCAGTGTCGCATCATCTGTTGGAATGAAGATGCAATGCATTTTATTCCTACAAATATTTGTGACGTGCGATCTGTTGAAATGACAAAATCAATTCACGTCTCTTTTATATACCATTTGTTATGGGATTCGTAAAAGCAGTGTTAGTGTTTGTGATGTGACATCTGTTGAAATGAGAAGTGTGATAAATTTTATTACTAGAAATGTTTGGGATGCACCATCTGTTTGAAAGACAGAGGCATAGCAACCGGATAGACACACAGATACAAAGACACATGGACACTTATCCTGCACAAATTGTCTTCTTTGGACAACTGTCTGAAGGACGTCAATAACTGCCTACAAGCCAACTACTTCAAGTTAAATGCTCAGCAAACTGAGGTCTTAATCCCCCCCAATCTGTACCAGGCAATTATTCAAAAACTTTCTACTATCTCTACTTTTCTCATGCATCCCTATGTAATTTGGGCGTCATATTTGATCAGACTCTGAATTTTGAGGCACGTGCCAGGTGTCTCACTCACTCTTGCTCTTTTCATTTAAGAAACTTCTCCAAGCCGAGGTCTGTTGTTACCAGGGCTGAGATGGAAATGCTGATCCATGCTCTCATCTCATCATGTCTGGATTATTGCAGTTCCCTTTTTACCTGTCTGAGTAAAGCTGGTTCTGTCTCACCTTCTGGCAGTTCAAAATGCAGCTGCCAAGCTTTTAGCGTGTAAACAACAAATGGACTCGCATCTCCCCAGGGTTATTCTCTGTCCATGGGATCCCAGTGGAATTTATGATCCAGTTCAGAATTCACTTGGAGAGCTCTGCATGCTCAAGCTTCCCAGTAGATCATGAACGTCCTTCAGCACTACGCCTCAGGCCATGCTCTGAGATCTGCTCAGGTAGACCGCCTTTCAGTTCCTTGCACCAGACTAAAGACACGGCGGGGTCGCACAGTCCACTCCATCACTCCAAGGTTATGAAACAGTCTACCAGTGATACTCAGGTCAGCAGAATCAATGCAATTGTCCAGGTGCCAACTTAAGACGCATCTGTTCAGACTGGTATTTGGGTAGCTTTGCTGCTCTATGGGTGACTTTTATATTATCCTTGTATTTTATATCGCTTTAATATTTCATTTTATTCAACAATAGTGGGCAAAAGTTTTGATGGGGACACAAATGTTATGTTTTACAAACTTGGCTGCTTCAGCTTTTTCAAATTATTTTTTTCACATGTTTCTATTGTATACTGAAGAACAATTATAAACATTTCAAAAGTTTCAAAGGCTTTTATTGGCAAATACATTAAATTTATGTAAAGAGTCAATATTTACAGTGTTGATCCTTCTTCTTCTTCATAACTTCTGCAATTCGCTCTGGCATGCTGGATATCAGCTTCTGGGCCAAACACTGACTGATGCTGGTCCATTTTTGCCTATATAGTGCTTGGAGTTGATCACAATTTGTGGGCTTCTGCTTTTTGAGAGTTGACCACAGGTCCTCAATGGGATTAAGATCTGGGGACTTTCCTGGCCACTGGTCCAAACCTTCAATGTTATGACCTCCAAGCAACTTCATTATCACTTTTGCCTTGTGACATGGTGCTCCATCATGCTGGTAAACACACAGATCATCACCAAACTGCAAACCTGGATTGTTGGGAGAAGTTGCTCATGGAGGACATTTTGATGCCATTCTATATTTAGGGCTGCATTCTTGGGCAGAACTGGAAGTGAACGAGAAGCAAACCCACACATGGATTGTCTCAGGATGCTTCTCTGTTGGCACAGTGACGCAGGACTCATGGTAGCGCTCACCTTTTCCTTCTCCAGACAATCGATTTTTCCAGATTGGACAGGAGGATTCATCTGAGATAAGAACTTTGCACCCGTCTTGTGCTGTCCCATCCTCAAATGTCCTGCAGAATTTCAGTCTGTCTTTGATGCTTGTCTTTGCTGCCCTTATTGACACAAGGCTGTTGTCCAAATGTCTTCGCCTCACTCACTGCCACCTGCTGCCAGTACTGAATGAGCTCTTCCCAGGTGGCAACACCATTCTGTAGCTGACCCTTCTGGAGGAGACGGTCCTGGCACTTGCTGGACACTTTTAGCTGTGCCAGGGCCAAAATAAGTGACAATGGGTTTTTATGATAAAGTGAACTTTCTATACTAATAAAGCTCTTTGCAATGAATTAATATTCATGTGATCACTCTGGCGGCACGGTGGCGCAGTGGGTAGCGCTGCTGCCTCGCAGTTAGGAGACTCCCAGGTCCTCCCTGCGTGGAGTCTGCATGTTCTCCCTGTTTCTGCGTGGGTTTCCTCCGACAGTCCAAAGACATGCAGGTTAGGTGCATTGGCGATCCTAAATTGGTGTGTGGGTGTGTGTGTGTGCCCTGCGGTGGGCTGGCGCCCTGCCCGGGGTTTGTTTCCTGCCTTGCACCCTGTGTTGGCTGGGATTGGATCAGGCAGACCCCCGTGACCCTGTAGTTAGGATATAGCGGGTTGGATAATGGATGGATGGATGGTGATCACTCTGCACAATAATATAAAAACAATGTGAACTGCCTCTCCAAAAACTGAAGCCACAAATTTCTGCCATTTGTGTCACAGCCAAAACTTTTGGCCACGACTGCATTCAGCACTTTATGACTTTTGTATCTGATTGGCGCTTTATAAATATATTTTTACTTACTTTTATGAAGGGGGATCTCGTAGATTTGAGGAGTTTTGATAATTTTCAGTTGCTACTGATTGTTCTTACCTTTCCCATCTTTTTTTGAAATATCTTTTCACAATTGCTCTTTATGTTTCAAACGGTTGATTCTGTCTTTTCTTCTTTTTATCCTTTTGTTTCAGCTTTAATAAGTAGTACCATCATTCAGACAAGAAAATGTACAAACTTCTACACACACACTGCGAAAACAAACACGGGTACATTGCAAAGGAGCTTCCACTGTTCAAGGAGTTTTAGAACAAAACGAAGACCCCTCGACCTAGCCCCCAAAGTGATGCTCTCTTTAGTTAGAAGTAATAAATCCCATTAAGTATAAAAATCAAGGTATTCACTGTGACAGATGGGGGCAGTATCGCTCCCTTGAACCCCTGTCCAATACGCCAGACACCAGATGAAAGTCCAAATGTTGACTTTATTAATTCTGCACAGTGCACAAAGCACCCTCTCCTCCACAATACTCATATAAATCACCAATCACAAATCAATAAACTCTCCACCACTCCCAGACACGTTGCCACCCTTCCACCCAGCTCAGCTCGCCGTCTGGGAGCTCCCACAATCCTTTTATAGTCCCTGACCCGGAAGTGTTCCAATCCCCAGTCCATGTGATCTTCCATCACTTCCGGGTCAGATCAAAAGTCCTTTTCTTCACCCCGAAAGTACGCCACTTCTGTTGTCGCTCCTCCTATGACGCACTTCCGGGTTATAGGGCACATATGACACTTTGCTCCTCCCTGCAGCTCCCTCTTGCGGCCCCTGTGGTATCCAGCAGGGCTGTGGATGAAAACTCCATTGTCCAGGATTCCCTGCTGGTCTTCGGGGCACCTCCATGCTGCAGGGAGGACTCCATCTGGCGGCCTGGGGGTATTGGCCGGGATAACAAGCCAGCCATAGACCACAGCAGTTAGATGTTGTGAGCATTGTTGCACACAGAGGTGGTCTTAGGGGTGTGCGTGGCGTAGGGCTGACCAACCCCACACGGGGCCGGTTACGTCAAACGCCGTTACCGGTAGGTGTGGAAACTTGCACGTGAATTTAATAAAAACAATGTTAACATACACCGGATTTTCTCATTACAGTATTCAGCTACATTTTTGCAAGATAACATGCTGTGGGAAACCCAGCCGGGACGCCTGGAAGGACTACAAGAGGGACAATACCTCCCCTGGGCCATGAGAAGGCAGCCACCCTGGTCTGCATGGTGGCCATGGAAAACAGAGTGGGAAGCTCATCCCTGATGGGACCCGTGGCCACCGCCAGGGGGCGCCCGGAGGATTAAGAAAGCCCTGGAAATACAGCACTTCCTTCACAACCGGAAGTGCCGCCGGAAGTAATTCCAGGTAAATCCGGAGTGCTTCCGACTGCTCGTACAACACTTCCGCCACACCAGGAAGTGCCGTCAGAAGACTATCAGGAAGCACCTGGAGCACATCCGGGGTACTATAAAGGGGGCCGCCTCACTCCATTAGATGAGCCGGAGTCGGGAGGAGGAAGAAGGAGCTCGTGTGAGGAGGAGTGAAGGCGGCAGAAGAAACAGAGAGAAGGATAAGGACTGTGAGCTGGATAGTGACTTGTGCGCTGTATTGGTTGGGAAGGTGCTGACGGAAATAAATGTGTGTGTTTTTGGACATTTGGTGTCTGTCTGCCTGTGTCCCGGGATTCATCTTCCACAACGCAGACTTTATCAAAGTATAACTGGAGAAAATAGCTTGACAAATCCGACACACGGACCTCAAAAGCAGGGGCCTCCTTAGGCACGGGGACACTTGCCACCCCAGAATGCCGCTCTTGGTTGAACAGCACCTTAAAGTAAATGCTATTAGGAACGTGAAACGCCTAAAGACAACATGATCTATTTTTCCACTTAGAGCTGACATTTGTCAGGTAAAGAAGAGAGAGCTTTTGAGGTAAGGTGCTTCTGCTCACTAATAATGGCACCAGAGTGGTGACGTATTGCCTTCTAATTAATACATATAAGTGAGAATGAGTGAACCTTGTAACCAGAAAGGGGCGCCACTGAGTCCCAAACCCCAGACCCAGTAATGTCCAACAGAGTCACAGGTTCAAATAACAGATTTTTTAATTCAACAAGTACCATAAAGTACCAGGAAACACCGCCAACAGCCACACAAATAAAGAAACTCTGTCCTCTCCTTTTGCCTCCAGCTGAGTGTCACCCGCTGCGTGCCGAATTTGACTCGCTGAGGTTAAGGCTGTGGGCTCCTTTTGTAGTCGGAACGGCTTCCTGTGGCCCGGCGTGACTCGTGAGGGGAGCGTTTCTGGGTTGTTTGAGAACCAGGGCAGTCGTCCCCCGACAGCACCCCCTTGTGGCACCCAGGGACCCCCTGACAGGGCCGCACTTCCAGACTCCAGTTCCCATGAGCCCCCCAAACTGACCACTGGCACCTAACCTATGGGAGATGAAACTGCGCCTGGCCTTGCACCTTCTGTTTGTCCTTCCCCTGGCACCTTCCATTTTGTCCTGAGCCTGAGCCTGATGCCCATCTGTCCTCTGTGGCACTCATAACGTTTGTAACACTGGCATTTTACCGTGTACAAGGCAGAAATGGGAGCCTGTTGTTCTGAGTGAGCCAGACTGAAACAACAAGTGCACTGGAATCTTCAATTGGAATGAAGCTACCCAGTGGTCACTCTGCAGTAAGAAATAGCTGAGGGTCACCCTGCTGTCCTGTTACAGTGACATCTCTGTCATCTGATTGGTGAGTAGGAGGCTCACCAGTGTCTCTTCTGTTCAGTTTTTGACCTTCTCTTCACATTTACTTCATACCTGAATAGCAGATAGTAGGCGTGCCAGCTTACAGGCACAGAGGGCACCCTGCAGGAGTTTGGGCAGAGCTGTGAGCTGAAGCAGGTCAAGTTTTGCTCGAGGCCCTGCTGGCATGGGCATGGTGGGATAGAGAGGGGAGTGCGGAGTGCTTCTTGCCTTTCACTCCACATAAATCTTGCTCTTTAGCATATTTTCTGAGTCGTGTTACATAATTCAGCTGCGGACGCTCACACTGGCAGGATTTCTGGGTTGTTGTGATGAAACTGCCACGATGGATTATAGTTTTTAAGCACGTTCATGCTTGCAGTAAGAATTTAATCCTATTCAGCACGACAATCTTTTATTTTGAAGGATTAACCAGACTTAACTTCAGCCAAAGGAAAGGCTCAGTGAGGCGCATTTTTTGGGAGGCCATGCATGAAAGTGCTGGGCCCCTTTTTTATTTTTTTACTGTTGTTTTCATTCTTTCATCTTTAAAAAACCTGTGGTTTTGAAGATAATTTAATTCAAGCAAAGGATTTGTCTCAGTTATTTGCAACCCTCACATTTTAATGGCCACGTAACTGGACTAAAGGCAACATGTAGTACCAATACAAGACCCTAGGTGGTGCTGTGTAAATCCCTACAATGCTGAAGTTGTTTAAGTACAAGTTGGTGATTTAAGCTTGTAGAGTTGACTCATTTGAATGAATCATGGCAGCAACTCACATTTTACCCACAATGAACCTCATCTCATTTTCTCAGCTGCTTTTCTTGGTGAGGGCCATGGTGGCTGTAGGCCAGGCAGGTCAGCTCAGACTGTTCTATGCCCAGCTCTTCCGTGGCAATTCCCAGGTGTTCACAAGCCAGCCAAGAGATACTGTCTTATCCCTTCAGCGTGTCTTGGGTCATCTGCAGGGTCTCTGCCCAATGGGACATGTCAAGAGTGGCTCTAGGGTGACATCCTTATGACATTTCTAAATCACCTCAACTGGCTCCTCTCGATCCAGAGAAGCAACGACTCCACTCTGAGACTGAGCTTCTCACCCTCTCACCGACTGTTAGGCTCGACTACCACGTGAAGAGACCTCATTTCTGTCGCTTGTACTCGCAATCTTATTCTTTCGGTTGTTACCCACCGCTCATGACGTGAATGTAGATTGAGCAGTTAACCACGAGTTTTGTCTGTAGGCTCAGCTTCCACTTCAGCACCATGGACTGGCACAGTGCCCTCAGAACAGTCGCCACCATTCCAAGCTGCTCATCAACAAGATCCTGAGATACTTGAAGTCCTCCACTAAGAGCAGTTGTCCCCCCTCACCTCCATTCTTTTCAATCCAAGAGATCACCAGGACCTCAGACATGGAGACGCTGTTCTTCATCCCCGCCACTATACCCTCAGCAGCTACTCGCTTGAGTGCATGCCAAAGGTCACCGCCAGAGGAGGCAAAGAGGACAACGTCATCTGCATAAAGCAGCAATGCTAACCCTAACCTACCCAACTTGACACCCTCACATCCTTGGCCGTGTCTTGATATCCTGTCCATGAAAATCACAATGAGGAGTCGTGACAAGACACGGCCGTCATGGAGTGAATGAACTCCACTTCAGTGCCCTTGCCGCCTTCATATAGGAGACAAATAGCACGCAGCCCCCTACCCCTCATGATACCCTGCATTCCTGCAGCACCTCCAACAACGCGTGTCTTTCACACCTCATAAATCAGTCAACAACAGTCAATTGCTGTAAAACAGGGCTTCTCGATTACATCCTGGGGGTCTTCAGTGGTTTAACCCATTTCTTAATTGGAGTCCCTTTATTTACTATAAAATGCTGTGGTTTTTTGAGTTTAGTTTTAGTGAACTCCCTTGTTATGCTTCAGAGCCATTAACTGCCTATTTTACCTTTAAACAGCCGCATTTAGGTTTTTATTGTTGCCCATTTTCTTAACCAACCATCAGTTAATAAAGAGGTGCAAAGGACAAAGGAGCCCCCAGTTTTCCAGCTAATGTGCTTCCATTTAAATCTGCGTACAGGCATCATGAAGTATCTGTGCTGATATGATGTACTGAAAAAATAAATGGGAGAAAAGAGATGGATGATTAGGAGTACAAAACATAATGAAAAGTATTGATAAAGATTTGTCTTGGAAGTGCAGAAGGGTGAGGATTAACTCCGGGCGAGACCAAAAATAATTGGGGTGCCAGCCAGGTAAAACCC
>JANRMT010062815.1:37591353-37646608 GCA_026402145.1 Polypterus bichir lapradei
ATAGATAGATAGATAGATAGATAGATAGATAGATAGATAGATAGATAGATAGATAGATAGATAGATAGATAGATAGATAGAATGTGCTAGGCTGTGGTTTGTTTACTTGTGTTTCAGTTGTGTTTATTGTAATTATGTCAGTTTTTGAACCTTTGCTCTGTCTTTTAACTGTTCTTTGATATTTGTATTGGGACTGTGCTTGCCTTGGACTGCTGAGATTTCTGTCAACTTCTTTTTTGTGCTCCACGGTGCTTCTTATGCTACAGAGCATTTTTGTTAAAAACAAACCTTTTATTTTATAAATCCTCTTCAAAGCCCTTTTTGTCTCTAGTCAGGGTTTGGACAGTAATTCCCCGCCCCCCCCAGTGGCCAATTTTGGAATATTTATGGGACTTGTGTGCTGTGGGACTGCCAGTATCACGACAACATGTAGCATCAGAGCGATCATAGGCTCCATAATGGTGTTATCCATTTCAAAACGAATGCACAAAATGTCATAATAAGGGTAGCAGATATAAATAAAGAAAACAAGACATTTATTTGTATAGTCCTGACTGGCACTGCTTTGTGTTGATTTGGAGGTAAACAAGTAGGTGGGCCACATCCCCATAAGACGGGGGGGGGGTTGGTCTCATTTTTGGTTTATTTATACAGCTTTGCTTCCTCTGACTTGTTCTCTTGGAGTTATATAGAGAAAAGCTAAGCAAAATGACACCTTTTATTGGCTAACTAAAAGGATTACAATATGCAAGCTTTCGAGGCAACTCAGGCCAATTCTTCAGGCAAGATGTAATATATATATATATATATATATATATATATATATATATATATACATACATATATAAAATCCAACATCTGTCTGTCTGTCTGCTTTTCACGAGAGAACTACTTAAAAAGATTTCGATTAGGTTTTTTTCTGGAATTTGCTCGAGCAATCCGGTTGATTCTGCGACTTCTCTTATCGCACAAGAATCATAGTTCACTTGTGGCACCGATTTATTTATGTGAATCCGAGAGACACGTAGTGGGCTGAGGGGAGCCGGGCGGGGACCTCCTCACTCACACGCCAGCCTCCATTCGAGTCGCTCTACCTCTCGCCTCGTGTTGGAGCGCACCTTGCCTCCACTTAGCTAGCGATACCTGTTTGCTCAGCAGACATTATCATCTACAGATTGTAAAGGAGTAACGTTTGTCGTTTTTGAGAGAGAGATCGCAGCTATGTGTGTTTTAGAGGGTACCTGCTCATTAGCAGAGATATCACAGCCACGTGCTCTTCTGTATACATGGGGGATGCTCTCCCCATCACAGCTGAACACGATCAGATACAGTGTCAACGTCTGATGTTGGAGCGAAGCTGCCTTCCGCTTGGCCAGAGATACTTTGCCAACTTTTTACATTTTTGGCAAAGAGATCACAGCTCTATTCTCGTCCCTGATAGCAAAACCAAATACAAATAGTATTGTATATCAAGACCCCCTCAGATAAAACAGTTATCAATATAACTTCTTCTCAATACAAATTACACTTTTAACATTTTTTTAATTGATTTTTAATGTTTGTTCTGTTTCAGCTAGTATAACATATAAACAGCAGTGCTTTTTTTTATTGTTGTTGCCTTTTTATAAATCCCTCTTTTTATTAATCGGTATAAAATAACAAGGATTAAGAGCTTCTTTCCCTTCACTACTTCTGCTTTATTGTTTGCTCTTCTCTGCCATTCTCTCACTGAATTATTTTTCTTCCCTTTGTGCTTCATGGTGGGGGAGAGGGGGGCAGTTGTTTGCCTCTCTTAACCCCTCTCATTCATGCCTGCCCTTTATGTCCCTGGTGTTATCAACTGGCCTTTACATGTGAAGCGCCGTTAGATCTGTGCGCCCCTTTTGTCAGGAGGGTGACTCTCAAGTCAGCTGGACCATAGATAACCTCGGAGGATAGCTCTTTACAGTCCCCTTTGTACTTTATAGACCTGAAGCCGACTGAAAGTAATGAGTATGTGCAACATGGATTATTATAGAAATGGGGATTGACGTAAACCGCACAAATCAGCTGCTTTAGCTGGACACACAAGCCCCCCCGCTCCACCCCCAATAAAAACCTGATGACTTGATGTGGCAGACTCCTCTAGCCAAGGGCTCCGAATTTGCTTACAAAGTGGCATTAGCAAGACAAAGGGCAGCAAATGAGGTCAGCCCAGTGAGTACGTGCGGCGCTGGAGATTGTCCTCTCCAGCTATCAGTCAAGCGGACAGCCTCAGTCCTAAACTATGAATAGCTGCCTGACACGACTCCAGAGGATACAAGGTTCTGCCTTCTAGTACGTGTATATCAGGAATCAGTAGAGGAATGTCCTTGTGTCCGTGTGACAATCCCCCATCTACGGTGACTCATTAGAACTGGGAGTGACGGCTTGAGGGTCAGGAGCAAAAATGCATAGGGATAAGTGGCGTCTCTTAAACACTTTCCATCGATGACTACATTGGTAACGGTTTACGGTATGCAATCCTGAACAAGATCTGATGGAAACCAAATATGGTAGACTTGAGAGGCCAGTGCAGTGCCAGTGTCCAAGCTTCTTCAAGGCTGTTTGGGTGGGACACAAGCTGCCTAATAGTGGGTACAGTCCATTCAAGAGCACCATTAAGACCTGGTCAGTGGCAGCCCAACTTCTACCAGTCACACCTGATTTCAGAGTCAGGCTCAAGTCAACTGATGCTGTTTTTGGGCTACTTTAAGGGAGCGTTAGAGTCAGGATAATAGTGAGAAGTCAAGCAAAATGACACCTTTTATGGACTAACTAAAAAAGATTACACTATGCAAGCTCAGGCCCCTTCTTCAGGCAAAATGTAAGATTACATATATAATCTTTTTTAGTTAGCCAATAAAAAGTGTCATTTTGCTTGACTTCTCACCAGTGGTGGTTCCAGACCAAATTTACCAAGGGGGCCAGGGTGGGGCCAGTGTTTTCTTCATGGGGGCACAGAACATCACCGTAAGTAATTAATTAAAATTTTATCTCTTCAGCACAGCGGCCGGGGCCAGTTCTACAGGGGCACTGGCCCATGTTGGCCCCCGTCTAAAACCGCCTGTTCTTGTCACTACATTCATAATGGCTAACACGGTACAACACCCTAGTACTACAGTCAGGATAATATGAACTTGTGCCGTTAGTGGAGCAATTTAAACTGCTGTCCTCCATCAGTGTTCTATGAACCTGGGTTGGTCAGGATAGTGTGAGTTGGTGTGACTCCTACACTGCTTTAAATTGTAGAAAACAATGAGAAATGAAGTCAACTCTGAAATAATTAAAAATGCACTCATCGAGGAGATTGCAAACTGGTTTGAGTCCTGGTTAGATTTAAACGTTTGTGAATACATTTATGCTGTCTGGGTGGGGAGAATCTCCCCACGGATGGTAATGTCATGACGCAGAATGCTGTGCTATTAGAAACTCTAAGACAGGGGTGTCGAACTCCGGTCCTGGAGGGCCGCAGTGGCTGCAGGTTTTCACTCTAACCCTTTTCCTAGTCATTGTCCAGTTTTCACTGCTAATTAACTCCTTTTCCCTTCATTTTAATAGCCCTTGTTTTTAAGGATTCAGTCCTCTGAATTGATTCTTTTCTTCATTAAATAACAACCAAACAGAATTGAGATGTGAAACGAGCTCACAGATGACCAGTTAAATTGGGATTTCAAACTCAAACCAATCTCTTAATGAGAAGACGATTCTTACAGTGGATTAAACCCGTTATTTAATTCCACAGCTTGTTGCTGCTCTCGTTCTGCTACAGCAGACATTTCCAAAACTGTTGATTTTTCTGTTTTTTCTAAGAACATCGTCAAAATGTTTTGGTGAGCTGAGAGATCATGCTTACCGACAACCATCACCTTTCTTTATTTTCAGATATTGTGTGATGGGCAAAGGTGAGCTGGTCATGTGTTTTCTGGCTCATTAATGTCTGGCTGTTAATTAAGGAAAAAGAGACAATTAAGGGGTCAGAGTCAAGTTAATTAAAACTAAAGAAAAAGAAAGTTAATTAGCAACACAAACTGGTCCCAAATGAAGAAGATGGTTAGCATGAAAACCTGTAGCCACTGTGGCCCTCCAGGACCGGAGTTTGACACCCATGCTCTCAGACAAAGTGGACTGTCACAATAAGGAGAGCACAACACGTGAGAAAGGAAAATGGTAACCCGGAAACAAACTGCTAGCTGTTCTACACAAAATCTGAGAACAGGTTTCCCCGTCCCTGTCTTTGTCTGTAAGATGAGGTGTCTAACCGACTTCCCCACCTCGAAAGTGAACTCCTATCCTCACCACTCATCTCTATCTTTCAGATCCCTCCCAGCAGTGATCATTGCCCCAAGTGACTCTTCCTGACACACCAATGGCCCATCCCGTGGTCGTCTACAGGGTCAAACACTGGGATCACTTAAGTCAGGTTCAGATGTCCCCAGGCCACAGAGAACTCAGGTTAGAACTGTGTACCACTGAGCCTTATGTAGCCCTTAAAGGATAAGTTTGGTACTTTTCAAGTCAAAGTTATTTCTTCACAAACATGCTATATATCTATTTGCCAGGTGAAATTGTGTTCTAAAGTTTATTGTCTCTTGTCACAAACTCCACAAAGAGCCATAACAAGGCTTGGAGCAGCCACCCGTATAATTGGTTTCCTGGCTGCAAATTGAGGTTTAAATGATAGCACTGCTGTGCACAAAAACCGAGTCCAAAACAGAACTGAGGGAACAGGGAAAAGGTGGAGGCTTTTAAAGGGGAAGGCAGGAAGTGAAGTCAAAGGGGTCGGGCTCATGAAGGTCTTTAGTCATAGGTTCAAGCCCGGACGTGACATCACAGGGGCCGGAGACGGCAAGGTCTTCTTCCATAGGCTCGGCCCCGGAAGTGACGTCAAGAGGGCCAGGTGGAAACTCCCGTGAATGGTCTGCAGGAAAGGGAGAAAAAGAGTCAGTGCAGTCGGCCACATCCCAGTATGACTCGGAACTGCCATTACTCAAGCCCTTTAGCTGCCTCCCATGCACACGTGTGTGACACTCTCTATTATATAGAAAAATCTATATGAGACTTTTTCAGATAGACGAGACTTTCACATCCCACGAGACAAAGAGTAGATGACAAAGTAGAACATCATAAAGAATTCAAAAATGTTGGCGCGATACACATGCAGAGCAGGTTAGATATAACGGAAGTATGAAAATTCAAAAGTCTCAAAAAATGATAGTAAAGATCGCATTAGCACAAACAAATGAAAATTATTACTCAATGAAATAACGGAACAGCGAAAAAGAGATTGAATATATTGTTCAGATTTAAACTTTAAGTCAGAGACTTGTAGATTGTCTAATTCGTGTTCCATCAGGGAAAAGTAATGTTTCTTCCCAGTGAAGAGGCGTATCCACGAGAATTAAAAGATTTGTTGTTTGGTGAAAGTGAAATCCACATACGCTGTCACGCTTGGCTCACAGAGTTGCACAGATACACAGGAGATTATTCAGACACTTCAAACAAACATAAGTCTCTTTCAGGAGTGAATCGATCTTCATGAGTAGTCGGAAGGGACAGTTTCGTCTCTCAATTAAAAAAATAGAAAATCTTCCTCTTCATAGGGGCGTGCCTTGACAGTGGGACCTCCAACAGGAAAAGAGGATATCTGGGGGAGAAGAGACACAAGGCAATGAGATAAAAGGACAGCTGTTGTACAGGCTTTTAAATGTTCGAAGCGCCACGTGAGATGCAGATCACACGGCAGCAGCAGCAGCAAACCAGCAGCTGATCGAGCAAAGAGGAGGTAAAAAAAAAACTGTATTTGTTTCCCATTGTATCACCATTTAAGAGGGGGTTTGAGAGGAGAGACCGCGTCTCCTTGGGGTGGATTCAGCCCTCCTCTTCACAATGCGAGCGGCAGAGATGCGAAGTGGCTGGCACGTAGCGCAAGCTTTGGGGTTCTGGGCTTTGGCGAGCGAAGCCCGTCCTGGCACTTTACAATGGAGGGTATAAGGGCTCGGAGGAAAAGATTAAACATTTACCAAATACATCCTAGGAACAAAGTGCTGCCACCTAATGGCTAGGAGATGTTCTCATCTTCTCCAGTAAGAAATCCATCCACCTCCACCATCCCTGTCCCCCATATCCCCCACTAAATATCCACTGCCCCATCTGTAACATATTATGCATCTAATGCCCTGTGGCATCAAGGAAAAATATTAAAATATGAAGAGCTGTCACTCTGATATAATCTAGACCAATGTTTCTTAAACTAAGGGGTTACAATGATGTCATGAATTATAGCACTGAATGAGAAAGAGTCGTGAACGGTTTGCTCAATGGCCTGCGATGGGTCATCCTTTGCATGGAGAAAAGAATCTCTCCAGGCGATTCTCCAAGGGGGGAACCCGAGATGAAGATTACCAGCGATTCTCCAAGGGGGATCAGGGGTGACAATCAGCAGTGATTCTCCAAGGAAGAGGGGACGCTGATTGGCGTTGATTCTACTAGGGGGAAAGGATGACGATCGGTGGCTGTTCCACAGAGGTAGATGGGCTGCAAAGACATGCAAAAGGGAGAACTGGATCACGAGAAAAACAGTCCAAGAACGACTGATGTCGACCTCTCAATAAGACGATGTTAACTGGTGTTACTCCCAGAGTGAGTTCCAGTAAGTCAGTGTCAGGGCAGTGTGTCTTGGAGTGATGACTAGACTGGTTTGAGAAGGAGTCGGTGTCAGGACAGTGTAATTTTAGACTGATTTAACCTCCAGTCAGAGGTTGGACAGTGTGAACTCATGGACTGATTTACATTGGAATCACAAAGGTGTATGCAAACGTCTTGGACTGATGGAACTGATTTACATTGGAATCACAAAGGTGTATGCAAACGTCTTGGACTGATGGATACTGAAGGCAATGTCAACTGGGGTCTCTCCTGAGCTGATATAAAGTGACCTCAGAATCATCAAAATGGGAGTTGATGTTATTCCTGAATTAATGATTACTGAAGACATAGTGGACAATGATGGAGTCAGGGTGAAGACAACTTTAGTTCTAGCCTGACTTAATCTGATGTCTGCCTCGGCGTCTTGTCACCTGGTATTATTGGGTCATTTGAAATTGGTATTAAAGCTCCTGTAATTGCTTGACTGACTTAAAGTTGATCTCAAAGCAAACAAAAGGTGAACCGGTGTCACTTCTCAACTTATTTAAACTGGAGTGAAGTAGAATCACTAAATGACTAAATCGGGAGTGGAAACTGTGATCGGGCCACTTCAGTGTAACACAGACCTGGGGTAATGTGAAGGGATATTTGAGAGGGGGCACAAAGGATCACATTACCAAAAAGTCACATTGTCCATTCAATCATACATACTGTACATTTCCTGAATTGCTTACAAAGTTTAGGGTGACAGGAAGCCAACGTTTATCACTGAGAACAAAGCAGGAATCAACCCCCTAATAGTGGGCTAGTAAGTGTCGCTTACAAATGAGCATGGGTTTATTTCAGCTAGGATGCCAGCTTGTGAACTGTGACACCCCAGCCCCATCGGCTTTGTGTTCGTGACCTCGCTGCACATCAGCTTACCAGCCTATAAAACACATAGAAGACTCTGATTGGGGGTGAAAGGTTAATGGTTGGATGGATTATCTGTCACTGCAGCCATTGATATACTGCCGTTTTGTGTGCTGCTCATGGAAACACACCGAGTGGGCTGCTGCCTGCCTCAGATGGCTGCTGTGGCATCTTTATTCGGCGCTCAGTATGTACATGTGTATTAGTCTCTGGAGGCTGCGATCATCCTCTTATCTTGGTACTGTGGATATGTTCCCAAGTATATGTTTCCTTTTTACTTTCTTGTATACAAAATATAGGGAAAGTATTGTAATCGTCCAAAGATTCAATGTGAAGATTTTGATGAATCTCGACGTTTTAGACCTCCCTGATGTTCTTGCATACAAAATATAGGGAAAGTATTGGAATCCTCTAAAAATTCCATTTCAAGATTTTGATGACTCTCGACATTTTAGACCTTCCTGAGTCCGAAAATACCATTTCTGGAATTATGTCTGTGTGTCTGTGTGTGTGTGTATGTAAACACGATAACTTGAGTACGCTTTAATAATAATAATAATAATAATAATAATAATAATAATACATTTTATTTATATAGTGCCTTTCCCATGCTCAAGGCACTTTACAGAGTTTAAGAGAGAATGGCATACAGTATATAGCATTGTACAAAACCAAATAAATAAATAAAGAAGATTAAGACAGTAAATTCAGAGAAAAGCCTAACAGACAACACAATTGATGGTCTAGCACACACACATACAGGTTATATGAGCATCTTGACGGACAGGTAGACTGAGAGAAGGGTAATAAAGTCAAGTAGAGCTAAAAGCCTTCCTGAACAGATGAGTTTTAAGTTGTTTTTTAAAAGAATTCATGGAGTCAGCTGACCTGATTAATTTCGGTAGGTCATTCCAGAGTCTGGGCGCTATACAGCTGAAGGCCCTGCTGTCACCCATGGAGTGAAGATTAGTGTGGGGCACAACAAGATTGCCAGAATCAGAGGACCTTAGTTGGCAGGCAGGTACATAGAGATGGAGAAGATCACTGGTGTAGTTTGGTGCGAAGTTATTTAAGGCTTTGTAGGTTATTAGTAGGATTTTATATTCAATTGTGTAAGACACACTTAGGTCAACCAAATTTTCCATACAAGTTGTGGCGGACAGCCGGGGCCCTTGCCAAGCTGGGACGCCTCCATGCTGGGAGTACTGGGGAAGCAAGTGTGGCCAGAGCATTACCTCCCCCAGAATGTTAGACGGCAGCCCCCCTGGGTTGCAGCGGTGCCTCGGACTCCCACAGGGCTTCATGGGAGTTGGAGTTTGGCACAGCCCTGTGGGGATCCGTGGGCACCGCCAGGGGGTGCTATAATTACTGCTGAGCCCTGGAGAGCAGCTCTTCTGCCACACCCGGGCACCTGGAGCACTTCCGGGTGCCCTATATAAGGGGCCAGCAGACACTACTGCGGGAGCCAGAGTTGGGAGGAGGAGGATGAAGCCTGCCGGGTGGAGAGTGGAGGAGAAAGAAAGACAAATAGAAAGAGAGAGAGAACGAAGAAGAAACGAAAGGAAAGTAAAGCGTGTTGGTGCTTGTTGGAACTGTATAAATAAAGTCGTGTGTAGTTTGGTACTTGTGGCCTTAGCGTCTGTCTGTGATCCAGGCTGGAATGTTCACAAAGTATTAGGTATACATTTTCTATCAACTTTTGAGCTATTTCTACTAACCAGAAGTGGTATAGGGTGGCCTGCCTCCACCAAGAGTGCAAAGAGTGTACATGAGCATGCTGAGACGGGCACAGAGATGTATTGACGCACAAGGAGATCACTTTCAGTGTCTTCTGCAAATGTGAGTGCCAGACTTGATCATTTTTCTCTTCACCACGTAATGCAGTCGTCTTGGTGGAGATAGGCCACTTTTTCGTGAGCCATCCTGTACTTTACCTTTTATTCATGCAGCTGCACAGTCTGATTTATTCAGTTTTACTTTGATAATAATTGTTCAGTATATTATTAATTTGATGTGATTTGTTCTTGATGGTTCTTTAAGGTACATAATATAAAAATAGAATCATTGTCTTGTGGTTTACTTCTCAAATATCCATCCCCCTGTAGTAAGCTGGCACCCTGCCCGGGGTTTGTTTCCTGCCTTACACCCTGTGTTGGCTGGGACTGGCTCCAGCAGACCCCCGTGACCTTGTAGTTAGGATATAGCGGGTTGGATAATAGATGGATGGATGGGTATCCATCCCCATATTTGAGTATATGAGAAAGTCTAGGGGAGCCCACTTCCGATTTCTTACACTGAAATCAACAACAATAACAACAAAAGTTACAGCTGAAAACAAGGTGACCAGGTCATGTCAGTCTTTCAAAATCTTTGTCCAGTATACCAAATGGATGCATCGTTAACAATCAATATCACCTTGCCAGCTAGAATTGTACTGTATGTCATTATAAGAACGTATAATAGTACACTGTAAGAGACTGCATGAAGAAGGTATGGAACAGAATAAGCACTGGCTGTCCACCATTACCTTGCTCCAGTTGGGTTAAATAGATTGCAAAATGCATTCATTGATGGACAGGAGTTGAAGAACTGGGGAAAATATTAAAGAATAAAAAATCTGACTAGTAAAACATGCCCCTTAATGTGCTGCCATCCCATCCAGGCCGGTTTCCTTCCTTGCACTTGCTCTTGCCAGTATAGTCTTGGGCTACCAGTCACCCTGCCAAGAACAAAGATGTTTGAAAAAAATCAAACAATGGATCTTAGTTAAAAACACAAGTCCAGTCTTGAGGAGGACATGTGGAATAAAATAGAAAGTAGGGGAGATCTGCCACTCCGTTTAAGTCCAAATGTTGCATAACAGGCCACGGCACATCACTTAACTATTCCAGTGAATTTCAGCCGTTGCTGTAATTTAAATATTCTTAGCGAGATGGAGGCAGTCGGCAGTGTGCTCCTGTGAAGTCAGTGGTGGGCCGAGGCGGCTCTGCAGGTGGACCATGGCCAACCCCAGATGCCAGACCCCAATCAGAAGATTCCCAGTGGCAGCATCGCAGGTGGATTGTGGACGATCTTGGATGACCAAAACTCCCCACTCTGACAATCATTCCTGACTCACCATTGATGATTGCACTTGATTCACCTAATGCTCTGACACTCTGGTGGTCACACTGGACACAAAGGTTGGGAAACATTGGCCTAAGGAAGGGGTGCCCAATGCGTCGATCGCGATCGACCGGTAGATCGCAAAGGTAGTGCAGGTCGATCGCGTTGCATTCCAAAATTTTTTTTTTAAACGTTAGTCTATCATATATCCTCCCTATGGCATTTGCCACTTGATTGACATACAGGGCAGCCAGTCTGAGGTCTCTTCTCTTCTAACACACGGGTCATCCCACACGCACGATCAAACGCGCGAGCTACTGCAAAACTCCGGCTGTGATCTAGTTAGCCTTCCAATTTATATCGACTAAAGAAGGGATTAAAAAAAAATTTGTTGGTTATGGGCTGGATGTGGAATTGGAAGAGGATTTTTTTTCTCACAATATCACAATTGAAGTGCGTTTGTCTGATCTGTCAATCTATCATTGCTATTCCAAAGAAGGAAAATGTGGAAAGGCATTTTCGAACTGTTCATAAAAACTACGAAGCTGACGTCCTTCTGAAAAGCGATCTGAGAAAGAGAAAGAAGAGGGAACTAAAATCGCAGTTAATCGGACAGCTGTCATTTTTCACTCGGCTGAATTCAAAAGCTCCTTGGCTGCATTATTCGGCTCTATTTATTTATGTGAGTCAGCCTTTTCCTACATGACGATTATGAAATCCTAATACTGTAGTGACCACAAATGTATTGAATTGTTATTGTGCCATATATATATATATATGTATATATATACAGTATATATATATATATATATAATATAATATATATATATATACAGTACAGGCCAAAAGTTTGGACACACCTCCTCATTCAATGTGTTTTCTTTATTTTCATGACCATTTACAGCACTCCATCACTCTCCTTCTTGGTCAAATAGCCCTTACACAGCCTGGAGGTGTGTTTGGGATCATTGTCCTGTTGAAAAATGAATGATCGTCCAACTAACCTGACTTCTGCACAACACAACTGCTGGTCCCAACCCCATTGATAAAGCAAGAAATTTCACTAAATAACCCTGATAAGGCACACCTGTGAAGTGAAAACCATTTCAGGTGACTACCTGTTGAAGCTCATCGAGAGAATGCCAAGAGTGTGCAAAGCAGTAATCAGAGCAAAGGGTGGCTATTTTGAAGAAACTAGAATATAAAACATGTTTTCAGTTATTTCACCTTTTTTGTTAAGTACATAACTCCACATGTGTTCATTCATAGTTTGGATGCCTTCAGTCATGAAAATAAAGAAAACACATTGAATGAGCAGGTGTGTCCAAACTTTTGGCCTGTACTGTATATATATATATATATATATATATATATATATATATATATATATACACTGTATATATATATATATATATATACAGTATATAATTTTTCATGTAGGTAGATTATTTAGACCTGGTCTAAAAAAACTGTGGGCACCCCTGGCCTAAGGTGACACACTCAGTGGCTCCAACTAATCCAATGACTTGCTCTGACAAAATCAAACAAATTAGATTTTTTTTCTTTAGTTGTAGGGGCCACTAAGAGCACACGAGAGCTGACAACCCATGAATGCTCACCCAGAAGTACAAAGCATATCAGGGCAGCGATGAGAAATAAGAAACATGCATGTTTTAGATGTAACACACAGAAGAGAAGCTCATCTGTCTGATGTTTAATATTTCACATACCCCAGAAGAACAGAATAAAGGGAATAAAATAAAATGGGCCGAGATTACATCAGAACTCGCCATAGATATTTATTCTTCGTAGAGCGCTGGATCTGCCAAGACAGTATGCTATTGGCTGTCAGGAATAGGGGCAATGTTACTGTGCTAAGCGGTCAGCACTCACTCCACAAATGTGTAATGACCAGCAACTTCCAGGCAGTGAGATCAGCAACACTTAAAGTCACATGATGTGACATCGGCTTTAGGAGAGAAGTATGGTATATAAACCAGGGCAGAAAAGAGTCTTTATTATATCCAGTCTTTGAGATCTGCTATTAGTGATAGCAAACAGCAGCCTTAGCAGTTGTATTGTCACGTGTACAGAGCAGAACAGAATACAATACGTCATCATGCCATGATGAGTGTATAATCAAAACTGTATTTTGATATTTTTTTTTTTTTTTTAAGGCCAGAGGCACAGATACCAGTCCATCATAAGGCTCACTCACAAACCCCAACAAGGAGACTTCATATATCCTTCTGTGACCCTGGTCTGGATTTAGCAGGTTGGAAAATGACATGACATCCCTCCATTTCCTCAATGTGTTGTATTATGTTCCTTAGGTACAGTGAATCCAGCCCTGTAAAAGGCACTAATTCATTGCTGGGCACACTTTTGCACACACCCAAGTAAATATATACGTTATACGTTCATCCGTCCATTTCAATCCATTCAGACTTACAGAGGGCTGGAGACTTTCTTAGTAACGACAGGCACAAGGAAGGAAGGAACAAACCCCAGATGGGATACCAGGTCATCACAAGGTGCATTCATGCACACAATGACAGAAAGACAATTTGAGTATGGCGTAAATAATTTAGCAGTATACCACTCAGTGGGGCAGCCATGCCTGACCAGCTACTTTAAACTAATCCAAGCAGAAATGCAGGATTTAATGAAGGCAGCAACAGCGACGAGTGCTACTGTCTCCTGTAGTTTGGCTTCAAGTCCCGGCCTAGTCACTGCCTACTCTACATGACATTTGCTCATTCTCCTTGAATTAGTGTAGACCAGGGGTTCTCAAACTCGGTCCTGGGGACCCCCTGTGGCTTCACGTTTTTGTTCCAACCAGATTCATAACCAGTGACAACAATTGATAACACGGATCTCATTTAATTAGCTGGTATTTTTTTTCTTATTCTCTTATTCTACATTCAGAAAAGCACAGCAGCATGATTTTTACATTTATAAGAAACTTAGAAATATTTCCGTTTTTGCTATGGATTGAAATGCTTAACTCTCTTTTCATTATATTTTGCCCTTTCTCTCTGCAGTTTCCTCCCGTTGTTGAATCTTAATAATGACAATTAAAAATAAGCAGAGCAGAAACCCAAGCAAACAACACTGAATTGTGAAAGGCTGCTATAGCGTCAGACCCACAAAGTAGTAAATAACGGATTAATTAAACAATCAGAACACTTAGAAAGGTAGAATGACAATCAAGGTGTCAAATACTGTTAAAAATTTTCCCATATTACTCCTTAGCACATTTTAATATTTTTTTTTTTTACCAAATTTAGTTTTCTAATTTGTATATTGTTCCCAAAACAGGGAATCTGGGAAACAACCGTTCACTTAATTAGCCCAGGAGTCCAATTAAAAACAGAGGCTGGTTGGAACAAAAACCTGCAGCCACAGTGGATCCCCAGAACTGAGTCTGAGAACCCCTGGTGTAGACTTTCAACAAAGAATATCACAAGGTTAGGTTGATCAGCAACTCTGAATGTGTCCGCTGTTTGAATGAGAGAGAGTGAGCGTGTTCTACAATGGAGTGGCACAGCCTGGCAGAGAGTCCAGATCCCTGAAACTCTGAATTAGATGTACAGGATCTGTAAATTGATTGATCTTAATGAGGGCTCACTATGCTGCATAATTACTAAAGCTAGGCATACAGTTATGATGTACAATTACGAAGACCAAATGTTAGACTAGATATAGGAGTTTGAACACTGTACTAAACACGCTAGGGCACAGGTGTCAAACTCCAGGCCTGGTGGGCCACAGTGGCTACAGGGTTTCATTCTAAACCTTTTCCTGTCAGTGAGCAGGTTTCACTTCTAATTAACTTCTTTTCCTTTCATTTTATTATCCCTGTTTTTAAGGATTCGGTCCTCTGAATTGATTCTTTTCTTCGTTAAATGAGATCCAAACAGAAATGAGACATGAAATGAGCTGACAGATGAGCAGCTAATTTGGGGCTTCAAACTCCAACCAGTTTCTTAATGAGAAGCCGATTCTTGCTGTTAATTAAACCCGTTATTTAATTCCACAGCTTGTTGCTGCTCTTATTCTGCCACAGCCGACATTTCTAAAACTTGATTTTCTGTTTTTTCTAAGAACACCGCCAAAATGTTTTGGTGACTTGAGAGATCAACCTCACCGAGACCTTCACCTTTCTTTATTTCTTTATATTGTGCAATGGGCACAGGTGAGCTGCTCATATGGCGGCACATTTTGTGTCTCGTTATTGTTTGGTTGCTAATTAAGGAAAAACAAACCTCTAAGGGGTCTGAGTCAACTTAATGAAAACTAAAGCAAAAGAAGTTAATTAGCAGCCAAAACTGGTCACTAATTAAGAAGATGGTTAGAATGAAAACCTGCAGCCACTGCAGCCCTCCAGGACCGGAGTTCACCACACCAGCGCTAGATGATAATAATAATAGTTGTAACTGGCAGACTAAGTTTATTGCTAATACTACAATCTGATCGCAACAAAAAGTAATTCTTCATGACCTGTCCACTCACACATGAGTCCTCATTTTAACCACTAGCACCATTTGGCATGCCAGTACTTTTAAGTCAGATCTGGAAACCTTTCTGCTATCATTACATGAAAGGCCTCTTTTTCACATGCCAGCTTACCTTCTATCAGCACCCATCACTAGAGTCCATCAGCATGTCTTAGGCTTGCTGCCATGACATGAACCAAAAACCTGTAATAATAATCCATCCATCCATTTTCCAACCCGCTGAATCCAAACACAGGGTCACGGGGGTCTGCTGGAGCCAATCCCAGCCAACACAGGGCACAAGGCAGGAACCAATCCTGGGCAGGGTGCCAACCCACCGCAGTGTAATAATAATTCTTTACATTTATATAGCATTTTTCTCACTACTCAAAGTGCTTTTCAGAGAGAGTGGGGGGCCACTTCAACCACCACCAATGTGTAACTTCCACCTGGATGATGCGATGGCAGCCATTTTTGCACCAGTAAGCTCACTGCACATTAGCTGTTAGGTGGTGAAGTGGTAAGAGAGAGAGAGCCAATCAGAGACAAGGGATGATTAGGGGGCCAGAATGACTAGGCCGTGGTGGGCAATTTAGCCAGGACATCGGGATAGACTCTGCTCTTTATGAAGGATGCCCAGAGATCTTTAACGACCACAGAGAGTCAGGACCTCGATTTTTATGTGTCACCTGAAGGATGGTGCCATTTTTACGGCACAGTAAGTATTACTATCCACATTCAGATCACTCCTTGTGTCTGGGTCTACAACTGAGTCCTTGAACAGGGTCTGTTCAGAATCTGCTTCCCTGATCAATTCCGATATGTGGGAGAAGGCTCTTCCAGAGGTAGGAGTTGAACTCATTTTGAGCCATCTTGTAGCCATTCCTACAAAATCTTCATCACCTATTTAGGTTTTCCATGTCTGTCTAAGGGGTGATCAGTTGACAGCTCACAGCTTCTCTTTACAAAAATGCCTCAGACCAGATGACAAACTGACTCATCAAAAATTTGTCTAAGGGGAGGGACAAGACAAATAATAAAAATATATAATCTGGCCATTAAAATATTGTGATCAGGACTGAGAATTTCATAAAGAACAGGGATACCTGGACTCACTTATAGAACCAGGCCAGAGAGTATTTAACAGCTAGCACCTGTAGTCCCGTGTAGCCCAAAAAAATCAAAAGTGGGGCCACCAAACCAGTAGTATGAAAACAGGGATAAGAAATACATCACGCCACCTGATTTGTGTTTTCCATTAAAATCAAGTTATGTATTTTAATCCATTAATCCATCCAAGGTGCTGGACAGTGGTGAAGTATTGCATGCTGGTCGAATGTGCACTGCCTTCTGCACACGTGACAAGACTACTGCTAATACCACTACACTTGAACTCACCTACACACCCAGCATTAGCTATGAAAACTGACATCTCAAGCAAAGCTGGTCTGTCTCCCACTCAATTGCCCTACAGGAGAGGCCTGAGCAGCTATGGGGGATACTCACAAGCACCTGATTGGATTCTGTAGAGTTAAGTGTGTGTGGTGCTGGTCAAGAAGGTCACCTCTGTGCGATTTTGTGATGCAGACAGGAAAACATTTGTTGATGCTTGCATGTATGCATTCTCCAGCTACTCAAGAGGATTGATGCCTGACTCCTCAGGCCTACCAGAATGAAGAAGATAACTGGAGGGTAACGACTGGGCAAAACGACCTGCCTGATTGGAATCTGAATTGCGAATTTTTAAATCTACATTCACTGGGCACATTATTAGGAACACCCATACACTTACTTATCCATGCAATCCTCTAATAAGCCTTTCACGTGACAGCAGGGCAAAGCATAAAATCATACAGACAGCGGTTAGGAGCTTCCGTTAATGTTCACATCAAACACCAGAATGGGAAAAAATGCAACCTCACCGATTTTGACCATAGATTGCACAGGTCTACAAAAAAAAAAGAATTTGTTTGCTACTGGGAACTTCTGACCAGCTCTTTATTAAGTTTGTTACGCTGATATCATATGTGAAATCGGAATTAAGCTAGCACGTCATGTTCTTGAGATACACATCATTGACATTTTGACACTTTTGAATATCAATATATCAAGACGATATCTAGAGTTTCAAAATTGTTTTGATGTGTTTATTCTGAAAACAAACCAGAAGACGATACCAGCATGTTCTCCACAAGCTCAGCATAACTCTCTGCTCTGTGATTGCCAAGAAAATTCTGGACAACCTGCGCAAATACCCATGTTGCTGATTCAGTTAGCTTCAGTTCCCTTTTGAAATCATCGTCAAGCATCAGTTCAGTTCATGGATATCAGGACCAACAAAAACACCTTCCTTAGTTTTGGCTTCACTTTTCTCGAGACCAAATTCATTTCTTAAATGCATTGCCGTTTCTGTCCATCTCCTTGACAACATTTTCAAAGTAATGGTGAATCTCCATCCATGCATTATCCAACTCGCTATATCCTAACTACAGGGTCACGGGGGTCTGCTGGAGCCAATCCCAGCCAACACAGGGCGCAAGGGAGGAAACAAACCCCGGGCAGGGCGCCAGCCCACTGCAGGGAACACACATCCACACACTAGGGACAATTCAGGATCGCCAATGCACCTAACCTTCATGTCTTTGGACTGTGGGAGGAAACTGGAGTACCCGGTGGAAACCCACGCAGACATGGGGAGAACATGCAAACTCCATGCAGGGAGGACCTGGGAAGCAAACCCGGGTCTCCTAACTGTGAGGCAGCAGCGCTACCCACTGCGCCACCGTGCCGCCCAATGGTGAATCTAGCGAACAAAATGTCCTGAAATGCAGTGTTATGTTAAGGAAACAGTAAAACTGACTACCTACTGCAGCGTCAAGTCTGAGTTGTGTCATTATGCTTAAGAGTCATATAAGACTTGGTAATCAGTAACAAATATTTTTTCCACTAATTAAAAATGAATAATTTTTAAATAAAATTAATATTGATAAGGTAAACAACTCACAGCTGTTAGTAGCGTGTGGCATCCCTAGTAGAATTACCGGTATTTAACAAAATGGTTATCCATCATTACTGTCCAGTCACCCTAGTTGTCCAAGACCTGGAACATCATAACTAAAAAATGGAACGTGCTGGACGAAAACAGCTTTCAGATTTGCAGTCAGCAAGTGAAATTTGTTAAAGATCAGGTGAAAGAATCCCAGTAGCAAAATGCTTGTTGACCAGTGTTATTTGTCCGTGACAGGCTAGTCTGCGCATTTCTGTAACTGATGATCTCCCGAGATTTTAATGCACAACAGTTACTCATAACATCAAACATCCAGTGAGCAGCAGTTCTGCAGATGGATGCACCTTGTTGATGAGAGGACAATGGTGAGGTCAGTGGAGAATGGTCAGACAGGTTTGAGCTGACAGGAAGAGGCTACGGTATCTCAAATAACCACTCTGTACAACTGTGGTGAGCAGAAAAGCATCTCAAAATGCACAACACATCAAGCTCTGGGGCAGATGGGCTACAAAAGCAGATGCCCATGTTGGTTTCCACTCCTGTCAGCCAAAAACAGTAAAACAGTAAAGGCTGCAGTGGGCACTGGATCACCACAACTGGACAGCTGAAGACTGGAAAAATGTAGCCTGGTCAGTTGGTCGTCAAGTTCTGCCAAGGCACACAGATGGTAGGGTCAGAATTTAGAGCCAATAGCATGAATCCAAGCACCCAAACTGCTTTGTGTCAACAGTCCAGGCTGGTGGTGGTGTTGTAATGGTGTGGGTAATGTTTTCTTGGCACACTACGGGCCTTTTAATAGCAATAAGTCATTGCTTAAATGCCATGGCCTATTTGAGTACTGTTGCTGATCATGTGCTTCCCTTCATGGCCACAATTTACCCTTTACCCTCTCCTAATGGCAACATCCAGCATAATAAACTTGGCCTAACAAATGGGATCAGGCCAGAAATGGGCTGGATCTGCTTTGCCATTGAAAAAAGCACTCTGGCCCATATCAGAGCTCAGTACATGACTATCTGAAATGGAAAAGAGTCACGTGCCATAAAGTTAAGACGCTCTAACATACAGTAGGTTGACTCAGGTACATGATGAGAGAAATGAGTGCACATTGAAAAGACAAAGTGACTTGCAAAAATTGCCCTTTACTCAGTAACTCCTTATTTGCTCAAAGTTTATCAGAGGACGTCCTTTATAAACTGGCAATTCCTAGAAGACCAATGGAAAGTGCATTATCAGTGCTAAGCAAATATTCATTTTAACAGCACTTAAATTATGAAAGAAATGACAGGAATGAGGGAGAAAGACTCACACTGGCAGGATCACTGCAGCTAACAATGAGACCATTAGATGTGTAGCATGCTGCATACGTGTACTGGGAGTCATGAGGGTGCAGTTGATGGGGTACCAGTAACAGCAGAAAATTAGAGGCAGCATAGGCAGAGGCAAGGCGGCACGGTGGCGCAGTGGTAGCGCTGCTGCCTCGCGGTTAGGAGACCAGGTTCGCTTCCCTGGTCCTCCCTGCGTGGAGTTTGCATGTTCTCCCCGTGTCTGCGTGGGTTTCCTCCCACAGTCCAAAGTCATGCAGGTTAGGTGGATTGGCGTTTCTAAATTGGCCCTAGTGCCGGGGTACTCAATAGGCGGATTCCGGTCCGCGTCCGCACCCAAATACGGTTAAATCTGGACCGACGCCAAAACAAACATGCAAATTTAATCATAATCCAAATGGCGATTCTAAATTGTCCCTTACTGTGTGCTTGGTGTGTGAGTGTGTATGTGCCCTGTGGTGAGCTGGCACCCTGCCTGGGGTTTATTTCCTGCTTTGTGCCCTGTGTTGGCTAGGATTGACTCCAGCAGACCCCCGTGACCCTGAGTTAGGATATAGCAGGTTGGATAATGAATGGATGGATGAATAGGCAGAGGCTGGACAGAATGCAACCCAGAAAGGGTCAGGAATGCCGGGACCCTCACTCTACTGTGCCAAACATAGAAAGAGGTTGCAAGATGTCCTGGCCAGTGGAGAACAGCATAGAGTCATTACCTGTGTGAGGTGAAGTTAGGTTGTTCAATCTAAGGTGAGTCCACAAAAAACTGGAACACTTGTACCTATCTGCTGGAAATCACAGGTTTGCTCAGTCCCTTACAAGCCAACAAAGGATGGGTGTGCAGGGGCAGTATGGGCCACAAGGAGTTCTAGGCTGATGTTTGCAGTGGGCAAAGTAGGCCATTCGAAGACTAAGCTTGAAGAGACCTCACAGACAAGGTGATGGAGATGGGCAGAGAACTGGGGTGGAAGATCAGTTAGTGATCAAAAGAGTGAGATAGAAAAATAGATCTGCTTTTGCTATATATAAAATAAACTGCTCAAAAAATTTAAAGGCACACTTTTTAATCCGAGTATAGCATCAAGTCAATGACACTTCTGGACTATTGATCTGGTCAGCTAAGTAGCAGATGGGGTTGTTATTCAGTTTCGGCTGCTTTGGTGTTAATGAAATTACCAACAGGTGTACTAGAGGGGCAACAATGAGACGACCCCCAAAACAGGAATGAATGGTTTAACCAGTGGAGGCCACTGATATTTCTACCTCCTCATCACTTGTTTTGCATTTAGCTATGGCCAGTGTCACTACTGGTAGCATGAGGCGTCTCCTGGACCCTACAGAGGTGACACAGGTAGTCCAACTTCTCCAGAATGGCACATTAATACATGCCTTTGCCAGAAGGTTTGCTGTGTCACAGTCTCAAGGGCATGGAGGAGATTCCAGGAGACAGGCAGTTACTCTAGGAGAGCTGGACAGGGCCATAGAAGGTCCTTAATCCATCAGCAGGACTCGTATCTGCTACTTTGGGCAAGAAAGAACAGGATGAGCACTGCCAAAGCCTACAAAATGACCTCCAGCAGGTAGGCCACTGGCGTGAATGTCTCTGACCAAACAATCAGAAACAGACTTCATGAGGGAGGCCTGAGGGCCCGACGTCCTCTAGTGGGCCCTGTGCTCACTGCCTGGCACCGTGGAGCTCAATTGGCATTTGCCATAGAATACCAGAATTGGCAGGTCCACCACTGGCACCCTGTGCTTTTCACAGATGACAGCAGATTCACCCTGAGCATATGTGACAGACGTGAAAGGGTCTGGAGAAGCCGTGCAGAACATTATGCTGCCTGTAACATTGTTCAGCATGACCAGCTTGGGGGTGGGTCAGTGATGGTCTGGGGAGGCATATCCATGGAGGAACGCACAGACCTCTACAGGCTAGAACCTTGACTGTCGTTAGGTATCGGGATGAAATCCTTGGACCCATTGTCAGACCCTATGCTGGTGCAGTGGGTCCTGGGTTCCTCCTAGGGCAGGACAATGCCCGGCCTCATGTGACGAGAGTATGCAGGCAGTTCCTGGAGGATGAAGGAATTAATACCATTGACTGACCCCATGATCACCTGACCTAAATTCAGTTGAACACCTCTTGGTGTGACATTATGTTTCGCTGCATGCAACGCTGCCAGGTTGCACCTCAGACTGTCCAGGAGCTCAGTGATGGCCTGGTCCAGATCTGGGAGGAGATCCCCCAGGACACCATCCGTCGTCTCATTAGAAGCATGCCCCCATTCTGAAACCACAAAATGATGCACCAAATCGGAAAACACGATGGCATCACAATAAAAATATAATGATAAGAGATAACGATAAAACTGCAAACTACATGATTCAGAGATTTAAAAAGTACGAGGCCTTGAGCAAAAACTTACTAAGCTTATAAAAGCTTGACAGACATACAAGGATCAAAAGGTTGTTGAGAAGTTAACTGAAACTTTGCTGGATATTCAAATGGCTACTGGATACAAAACAATTCCAGGCCAATGTGAAAAGGCCCTGCCTCCCTCTCTGTCTTCTGCATGTGGCTGATGGGATTCCACGTCTCTCAACCCACCCCTAAAGGTTTGTGCTGTTCATGCACATCCATGTTGCACTACAACAGGAGTCCTCAATCACGGTCCTGGAGGGCCGCAGTGGCTGCAGGTTTTTATTCCAACTTGTTTCCTAATTAGAAGAAGACAGTCCATGCTGATAATGAAATGTAGTATTGAACTGTTTGGCTTGTTAATGCTTGCATTCATCCAACAGAAATTTGAATTGCACTGTAGAGTTTCCTTCTGTGAGAACATTATCCAAGTGTTTTGTGGACCAGAGCAGATTTAAACTTAATGGTTGTTCCAATTCCCCTCTCATTCATTTCGAAACATTTTTGATCACAGATACTTCATGGTAAGCACGTTAGCTGGAGAGCTGCATCTCATTATTAACTAATGTCTGGTAAAGAAAACAGGCAACAATTAAAACTTAAATGCAGCTGCTAAAATGTAAACCAGGCAATTAAGGGTTCCGAATGGTAACAGGCAAGAGAACTAAAATTAAGCCCAAAAAACGTATTGGTTTAGTAGTAAATGAAAGGGTTCTAATTAAGAAGTCGATTAAAGTGGAAACCTGCTACCATAGCAGACCTCCAGGAGCTGTAATTGAGGACCTCTGATCTACAAAGTAGCTAAAACTTTGTATTTGATGAAAGAAAGGACTAACAAGGCATAGAGTTAAACACCAATTATCGTTATCAGCAAGGACCGAGTTCTAATTAGGAAACTGGCTGGAATGAACACCCTTAGCCACTGCGGCCCTCCAGGATCATGATTGAGGACCACTGCACTACAAGATGGTGTCCGAGAGCCTTTCCCACTGTGCAGCATGTCTTAGGTTACTTTTTGGGATGCATTTACCATTGCGTTGAATAAATGTTTCCAGTTGGTGATAAATAGCTTGATGCGTCTTCTGTTGTGTATACGTCATGAAAACTGTAAGCTTGTAAAACTGAGACCGTTCAAAGCTTGCATTGGTAAGTGGCTGCTTGTTTCCATTTAGGTTGTCCCTCTCTGTCTCCTATGCTGGTGCCCCCCTGTCTATGTGTCATCTGCTCACTAGCCACATAATGGCATATGCTGGGCCTCTTTGTTGCCAGTGTGCTACTCTGTCTATCCAGGAGGTCTGATGTGGAAGCTTATCCTGCCATGTGTGATCCTGGTGTAGCCCCTCACAACCTCTGGTCGACCAGGTGTCTTCATACAATATCTTGCTTATTTATCAATGTCTATATTTATTTATTCAAATATCACTATTGCTTTATTTGGTGTTTTCAAATGCTTACTCTGTATTTTTTGGCAATAAAGCGTTGATTTAGCAATGCCAATAAATCATTTTTGAACTAAACAGAGCATTAAGAAAAAGAAGGTGCTGGTGGATCAAGCATGGGGTTAAGCACTATGGGGGAAGAAGCACACAATAAGACGGAAAAGGCGAATGCACTACAATCCCGTTTCTCTGAAGTTATTCTTGGCAAGGAAGTTGGTATAGGACGCAGGTATAGGACCTACGCAGAGCTTGGTAGACATAATAAATAATCTGCAGGGATTCAGGAAGCGAAAACAAAAGAAGACTTTGGGCAGGTGAAAAAACAGTTCTCCTTGAATCCTCAAAGAAGTGGCTGCATGTATACAATATGCAAATCTTCTAACTGAAAATAAACTCGGGAAATTCTTCAAGACTGGAAGCTAAGTCGTATTGAATTGGTATGACATTGGCACAAGACTCAGATTGGTAGGAATGGTAGCAGTGGGCTTAAATTGACTGCCTTGTAGCTCCAAGGGTCAGAGTTCAAGTTTCATCCCTGGGTGCGGCTTGTGTGTTCTTGCGATATTAATGTTGGTTATCTCTGGTTGCTCCAATTTCCTGGTTAAACAAGAATAAATTAACAGTTTCATTGCAAAACATGATGAACACCATATTTGTATTTTTAGAACCTGTGGATGATAAGGGTGCTGTTTAGGGAATCCATTCCCAGACGGGTTTATCCATTCCCGGGAATTCGGGAATCCCGCATTTCATTCCCGGGAATCCTGGGCTCCCGGGGATGACACAGTGCACAGGCATCTCACATGTGAACAGTTTTAGAACGACCAACACTTATTTTTAATAAAACTACTGCAATATGTTGACACAAATAAAAGACTAACCTTATCTAAAGCAGTTCATGCTGTCATATAAGTACATGTATCTTTAGTTGTGGTAATAAGAGCATAGAAAGAATAACGTCCTCACAGGTGGCGCACTGGTAGTGCTGCTTCCTTGCAGTAAGGCGATTGTGGGTTCGCTTCCTGGTTCCTCCCAGTGTGGATAGTGCTTTGAGTACTGAGAAAAGCGCTATATCAGCGTTTCTCAACCTTTAAGTATTTGCCACCTGAGTTTTCATAACAGTTCTAATCACGCCCCCCTAACGTTTTTTGAAAGGAGCCCACTAATACCAATTTGTTCTTTTTTTTAATTAATGATATATCCATCCATCCATCCATTTTCCAACCCGCTGAATCCAAACACAGGGTCACGGGGGTCTGCTGGAGCTAATCCCAGCCAACACAGGGCACAAGGCAGGAACCAATCCCGGGCAGGGTGCCAACCCACCGCAGGACACACACAAACACACCCACACGCCAAGCACACACTAGGGCAGGGCTACTCAAATATAAATTTGAAAGGTCCACTTACTAAATTTCCATTCAGTCTGAGGTCCGGAAAAGTGATGGTCAAATTCCAAATAGAGAACTCCAAAAAAAGGCAATCCCCAACCTTTAGAACTATACACAAAAAAATGACATGGTAGGCCTTTTAGTGTGAAAGGTGACACCTTCTTTGTGCCACCAGTTGTTTGAACTTGGGCATAAAAGGTGTGAGGGCAAGGCGGAGGCACTGATGTAAATGTTCATTGGTGAGGGTGTTGCGGTATGTGGTTTTCACCATGTTCATAGTGGAAAAGGCAGATTCACAGCAGTACATTGAGGGAAACATTGTAAGAATCTGAAGGGCCATCTTCTGCAGGAGAGGAACACCTGCCGCAGTAACCATCTTTGTCCAGAAGGTGACAAGGTCACAGTGAGATTCCTGCAGTGCTAGGTTTTCTTGTAGCTCAATTAACTCTGTTTGCAGAGAAGCAGCACTGGCCCATTGGAAGACTTGTGTGGCTTCATTTGAGAATTCTGCAATATTTTTGACAAGAAATGGATTTTCGATGCACAGTAAGACTTGTTTTCCCAAAGGGAAATCTTCAAAGCGAGTTTGGAAATTTTTAATCAGCTTGTCCAGGAATTCAGCATAATTGTGATGGTGATGTTTTCCTGCAGTCTGATCCAAAAGTCTTGGGAAGTGAAGCAGGTCCTGCTGTAAGTCACATTTGAACACCTCCAGCTTTCTCTGGAAAGTACAGACAGCTAACATGAGGTCACACACTGTGCTGTTTTTGCCTTGGAGCTTCATATTAAGGTCATTAAGATGGGAAGTAATGTCCGTTAGAAAAGCAACAATTTCCATTTTCTCATCATTCTTCATGAAATCCACAAACGGTTTGGCTTTTGCACTCTTCTGATCCAACAGAAATGTCTCCAGCTCTTTCCGCAGTGCCCAAAAACGCTCCAGTACCTTGCCTTTACTAAGCCACCGGACATTGTTGTGAAGGAGCAAATCATCAAATGTTGCATTCACCTCTATTAGAAATGAGCGCAATAAACGATGTTGCAAAGCAGAGGATGCTCTCAGATAATTGACTAGTTTCATGACTGTTGTCATGACTTCTGAGTACCTTTCTCCAAGGCTGGCACACAAAACCATCTGGTGAATTATGCAGTGGTATGCCATGAGGTCAGTGTGGTGAGTTCTCAAGCGTGACACTAATCCCCTCTCTTTCCCAATCATACATGGTGCGCCATCAGTAGCAATGGAAACAACATGCTTCAGGTCTATCGCTCTGTCTCTAAGCATCTATGTCACTGCTTCATAGATATCATCCCCCTTTGTGTGTCCATGGAGGTTTGTGAGACCCAAAACATCTTCATGAAATTCTCCCTTTTCTTCATCAAAAAATCTGACAAAGACCATGAGTTGTGCATTGTCCGTGATGTCTGTGGATTCATCCACAGCCAATGAAATGAATCTGGCTTTTTTTATAGCAGAACTAAGTTGTTCAAGCAAATCATCAGCGAGTATTTCAGTTTGTCTTGCAGCAGTGGAATCAGAACAGGGTATTTGGTTTACTTTTGAGTCCCTTCAAACAGAGCAGTCATCACTTCACTCATACACTCTTTGACTACTTCAGCATCAGAGACGGGTTTCTTGTTTTTTCCCAGGACCCATGCTACTCTTAGTGAGGCTTCTGTTGCCCGCTCCTGTTGTGTGGCTGATCTAACTATTACACTGCTTGTAGCTTCATATGATGATTTCAGCTGGTTTATTTTTATGGTCCTTACCTCTGAGTTCTGAGGGTAATTTTGTTCAAAATGTGCATGCTGGTTTCATAATGGCGTTTCACATTACCACTTTTGATTATTGCTACCGTATCGTTGCAGATTAAACACATTGGTTTTCTGCTTCCCACGGGGAGCACAAACGCATATTTTTCTGTCCACTCACTCTTAAATTCGCGGTTTTCAAAATCAACTTTTCTTTTCTTATCAATGTACTGTCTTGAGCCAGCCATCTTCACTTTCAGTCAGCAAAAAAAAAATTCAGTTATCGAAATTTGCACTGCCCGTGAGTGATGAGACTGCCTGTTCACCGGCCTGACCCAGAGCACGTGACCGGTACATAAATCTGGCTGCCGTGAATGAGTGAGTATTGGGGGGGAGGCGGGGAGTAGTGGGAACGTTGCTATGACGATACTGTTACAGCTGCTCTGATTGGACATAGATGAAGCAGCCAAACCGAGTAGAAACCTCAAAGATATATCGCGCGGAATTACAATTGCGCACTTCATTGAGAACTCATTTGGATTATGATTAAATTTGCATGTTTGTTTTGGCATCGGTCCAGATTTAACCGTATTTGGGTGCGGATGCGGACCGGAGTCCGCCTATTGAGTACCCCGGCACTGGGGCTAATTTAGAATCGCCAATCCACCTAACCTGCATGACTTTGGACTGTGGGAGGAAACCCACGCAGACACGGGGAGAACAGGCAAACTCCACACAGGGAGGACGGGGAAGTGAACCCAGGACTCCTAACTGCAAGGCAGCAGCGCCACCGTGCCACTTAATGATATATCATTGATGCATATTTTATTATACCTACTTAACTTTTATCGACATTTATCTAACTCTATATTTATTTTTCTAGTATCAGAATGTAGTTTAAGTTAATTTGTTTTGGTTTCAATAGATGTATTTTTCATATTTTCATATATTCTTGTTTTCTTTTTTTCTCATCTTCGCGCCCCCCTTTTTGTTACTTTGCGCCCCCTAGGGGGGCCCTGCCCCACAGGTTGAGGACCACTGCACTATATAAATGTAAAGCACGCTCTGCCTCCATTGAAGTAGACGGTACAATCATCAGATACTGATACACTTGTTCTAAACAACGCCCGTGCTTGCCGTTACTCTGAATCACCGCCATTTCAGCTTTTACTGAAGCACCCAGTTTCTTGTCATCATTCTGTGATGGCAAGTTTCTTGGCACAGATAATGCGGATGCAACAGTCTGACGCATTGCAATTTCAAGTTGCTGTTCAAAGCTGTTGTATGATGAAGTGCAAGCTGCAGCAATGGCGCCACCTGAAATTATTTTCAACTATAACTCTGTTATTTCTTGATCGATTTTTACACTTTTACACGCTATATATGTGAGCTTGGCTGTTCCCGTTTTCACAGGAATTACAGCAGTATCATTCCCGGGAATGCGGGAATGAAAAATGTCCGGGAATCCCGGGCTCCCGAATGGATTCCCTAGCGCTGTTGCCCCAGGAAACCCAACAAACAGATGTCCAGGACACACGTATAAAAGCACTAAGAAGAATTTTAATATTTTTCTTCAATAAAGTGCACAAAGCACCACACTCTCCACAATTACAATAATCAATAATCAATACTGTAAATCAATCCTCCACTCCCAGCAGCTTCGTCACCCAACCTCCCAGCTCCGGCTCCCCTTGCTGGGTCTCCAACAGTCCTGTATATATTCCATGACCCGGAAATGTTTCTCCTCTTATTCCGGGTCAAACGCTAAATCATCCTCCTCAAGCATCCCAGAAGTACTGTGGGCTTCCATTCTCGTGACTCCGAAGTACTTCCAGGTTGTAAGAACAGTAGGAGTCCCCAGGTCCTATATTAGCTCCCCCTGGCGGCACCCAACAGGGCTGAGAAAATGGACTCCACGTCCCATGGTGCCCTGCGGGAATCCGGGGTACATTTACCATCCAGAGGAGCTGCCACCTAGCGTCCTGGGGGAGGCAGTGTCCTGGAAAGGCTGTCCTTCTCCATTCTTCCCATCCTGGGACGTCCCGGCCGGATTCAGCTGCTGGCCGTCTCTCACAAACCACAGCACTGATTGAGAGTCCTATACTGTACTGAAATCGTAGTTCTGAAAAATGTGACGTTACCTTCTTGTGTGCTTTCACTTCAGAATGCAATAAAGAGCATTTTCTGTTTAATACAGGTAGATATACAGCGGGGAAAATAAGTATTAAACATGTTAATGTTTTTCTCAGGAAATATGCTTCTAATGGGGCTTTTGACAGGAAATTTTCACCAGATGTCGGTAACAACCCAAGTAACCCACACATACAAAGAAATAAAAACAAATAAGTCCATAAATACAGTTATGTGTAATAAAGTGGAATAACACAGAGAATAAGTATTAAACACATGAAGAAAAGGAGGCATGGAAAGCCAAGAAAGCAGCTGAAATGTGTCAGTATTTAGAAAGCAATCCTGATAGCTGCCTATCAGTGCAAATGAATATCAGCTGGTTTAGTCCTAAATGATGGCCTATAAAAAGGTTTCTCATTACCAAGGGAAGCATCTCATGATGGGTAAAAGCAAAGAGCTCTCTCAAGACCTTCACAACCTTATTGTTGCCAAACCTACTATTTCTAAACTTCTGAATGTTCCAGTGAGCACCATTGAGGCCATAATCCTGGTAGATGGCAGCAGATTCTTATCAAGAATGTCCTGGTACATTTCTCCATTCATCCTCAGATCCACATACCAATCCCAGTGGATTAAAGCAAAGGAGTGGGTCTCATATGTTCTGCTCTCAGCTGCCTTTTTCTGTCTCACTCACTCAACGCACACCTTCTCAGGATGGCTTTGCCCCTTTAGACAACATTTATGTGAAACCGGAGCCGCTAGCATTGCATCGCATTTTCACTGCTAAGAAAGTACTTCCTCGGTGGTGGAGGCTTCATTATTCCTTTTTCCAGGCAGTAATAAGCATTGATTTTTTATGAGAAGTGTTCAAGTAGAGCGGACAGTTGCTCTTTTCCAGAATGTCAAACAAAGGACGCACCACAGCTGGAATGACACAGCAGCAAACATTAAGTCAGTCAATACTTCATCATGACAAGTGAATTGAAAATGACCACCGTGGGGAGGAAGCGTGAGGTTAATTCCTGGATCTTTTCAGGTTTTTCTCCCCATTTAGCACTGCAAAATAACACTAAAATATATTTTCATCATAGTAGAGATTGATGTTGGAAAATAGAAAATAGTGAAGGATGCACTGATGAATGTCAACTTTGATACCTAGACAAGGCCTGCTCAGACCTTCTCAAAGGTCATCAAATTTAGCAAATCCAGCTTTCCCTGTTACTATGAAATTGGTAAGAACTCCATAACAACGATTTCTACTTTGAGCTGCCTGTTTGTAAAGTCCGTCATGGTGTGGGAAGCCAAATCGTATCCCAGTGCTGACCTAAACCGTTAGGATTTCAAATTGCCCTTCAAAACAAACAACATGACTTCTGTAGGCTGTGATGTTGCTGATTAAACACTAGCACTGCTGTAGTTTTGGAACCTCTGTAACAAACTGCTCAATTTCACCACTTTGGTTCTGAATTATGGAATTTCTATTTGCTTTTCAGCAATTTCTTTGCACAGCCCACTATTTAGGGTACAGATGCTGTCCTGACATTATTAGAGCTCACGTCAGTCTAATTTGGTGGAAGAGGACAAGGATCACAAAACAACATTTATTTGTGTAGCATGTTTTCATACAAATGATGTAGGTCAAAGTGCTTTATGAGATGAAGAAAGAAAAAAAGTAAAAACAATTAGGCAATACTAAATAACAAAGAATAAAGTAAGGTCCAATGGCCAAGAAGGACAGAAGAAACAAAAAAAAAAAAACAAAATCTGCAGGGGTTCCAAGGCAACAAGACCACCCAGCCCTTACTAGGCATTCTACCTAACATCAATGATCTCAATCAGTCTTCATGGTTTTCAGGATTCATGTAGGAGAATTAGACGATGATGGTCATGTGGACCTTCAGTTCATCAATGTAGGGACATCACAGTGCTCTGATCAGATGGTGGTGGAGCAGAACACCACCACAGAAAACCAGAAAGAGAACAGCAGAGAAAGTAGGGGTTAGTATGGATTGTGGAGCCTTGATAAAAATGATAATTAAATGCATATACAGAATATCAGGGTTACACTAAAATGAAGCTCTGAGAAAGCCATGTTATAGTAATGGGAGTGTTTGAAAGTGCTCCACCGTATTAGCCTGAATTTCTATCAGTCAGCTATTCCAGATTTCAGGTGCATAACAGCAGAAGGCCGCCTGCCTCGCCACTTCTTTTAAGTTTAGCTCTTGAAACTCTAAGCAGACCCTCATTTGAAGATCTAAGGATATGATCTGGAGTGTAAGGTGACAGGCATTCTGAAATGTAGGATGGAGTAGATGACTGAAGGCTTTGAGAACCATCCGCAGTATTTTAAAGTCAATTCTAAATGGCACAGGTAACCAGTGTAGTGACATCAGAACTGGGGTGATGTGCTTGGGTTTTCTTTTCCTAGTTAAGATTCTGGCAGCTGCATTCTGCACTCGTTGCAATCGATTGATGTCTTGCTTGGGTGGTCCTGAGAGAAGTGCATTACAGTAATCTAGTCGACTAAAAACAAAATTGTGAACTCATTTTTCATCACCTTGCAAATTTATAAGAGGTCTGACTTTTGCTATATTTCTTAAGTGAAAAAATGCTGTCCTAGTAATCTGATTGATATGTGATTTAAAATTTAGGTCAGAGTCAATAATTACCCCTAAATTCTTTACCTCTGTCTTAATGGATTAAGTTTATTTCTAAAATCCTCATTATATCCATTTTTGCAGATCACTAAGATTTCCAAAAGTAAAATGGCAGGCTGTAGAGGTGTAGTGCAGACTGAAAAGTAATCACCATCTCTTTGTTATGAATGTGCGTGTGCCTTTTATTTTTATTTTTGCTCTCTTGTGCTGTAATGTTTCTGCACAACTTTACTGGTTGGCCACGATTTTAAACCTTGATGTCATTTCTGTAATTCTGTAATGTAATTATTTTTTTGCATCCTTTTTCAATGGAATTTCGTTTCTGCAAGCACTGCCAGTTTTTTGGTGTGGTTGCTAAAACATTTCTAAGAAAACTGACTCACATGATGCCACCATCGGGACAGTATAAAAGGTCAGAATTAGCCAGCCAGAATAAATTTACCAGTTAAGAATCTTTTTGCTTTATATTTACTGGTATGATTATGTTTTGTTTCCAATCTGATGAAAGATCGGATTGACTTTTGGTTTTCAAACTCTGCATGAATTTTTGACTACATTTCCTCTTCTGATCCCCATCTTTAAAATTCTTCTGTCTGCCTTGTTCTACAAGCACAATATTCCTGAAATAATTTTTTGTCAGGCTGGACATACGAGGTGAGACACAAAAATAACCGGACTGGGCTTGGGGCTTTCCTGGAAAACCGTCTGGAGGTCGGCCGGACGTGAATCATAGAACGATATCCCCTCCTACACACCCTCTCAAACCGCCGACCGGCTAGGTCTACCCTGTGAATAGCCCAGTCAGTATTTGCACAATAATGTCAGGTGAAAAAAATCGAACAGTGAATCAACATCAAATTTCTCACGAATTTTCTCTTTTTCCATTGAGCAGTTTTTGACTGACAAAAACATTCCTGTCCTCGCTCATCTTCCCTATTCACCCGCTTTAGCTCCCTGTGATTTTTACTTATTCCCAAAAATCAAAAGTGACCTGAAGGGAACACAGTTTTCTTCAATGGATGAAGTGAAGACAGAAACGGCAAGCCTGTTGAGGAGCCTCAAGCAAGAAGACTTCCAGCACTGTTTCAATCAAATGGAAGATACGTATGGAGCGGTATAGAGATAAGGAGGGGGAGTATATAGAAGGTGACAATGCTTAGAATGCTGTAATTCATCAATAAATATTTTTTTTTTTACCAAATGAGTTATTTTTGTGTCACACCTCATACTCTGTGCAATTTTTATAAATCAGTGACCACTCACGCTGCATGATAGAGTTGCAAGTCGTATATATGTGTCCAACTGTAAATGCACGTTTGGTCTGATTGACGTGCCACAATGTGGGTGATCAGACTGTATGTGTACTCTGCCCTGACAGCCAGTTTTATCCACTGACATTCTGCAAAAAAAAAGCTTTATGCATTCAAAAAAATAATATTGCCACAGGCGTCTCAAAACGTCAACTAAGAGCTGTGTTGCTGACTCTTGCTGTATGGTGTTCTGAAACTACAAAGCAAAGATAAAGGCCTAACCGGACACATGAATGGTAGGAAAGGCACAGACAATACAGAGAGAACTGGAGGAATGTAATGTATGTCATTTACAGTCTTGTGTGTTTATTTTGGGATTCTTTGAGTAAATGTTTCCTAAGATATGTTGCCAGTGGGCATTTAGTTGTAGCGTTTTGAGTGGAAAAGATGAAAAAGAGCATGACAACATCAATACCCGAAGTACAGCGTCCAGCCACTATACCACAACGTAATGAAATACCACAGCAAACATTTCTCCCTGCTGTTCTACAGGCCAACCTCTTGAAGTAAATGCCCTCTTTCATCATGGTGTTCATTTCTTAACATGTTGTAACATAGGTGGATTATATGAAAAGGTTTGGTGAATTTCTACACATGTAGTTATTATTTTATTACTGTTACCATGCACACACTCACTTCAGTCACTGCATAAAGAATTCTGGGAAATTTCATGACGATACCAAAAAATCTACTTGTGAGACTGGTCATAACTTCAAGACACCACAAAGACAGAGTAAACATAAAACTAAGCAATATTATATGTACTGCAAAGTAAATCAAGCAATGAATACAACTAATTATCAAAATACATAATTTCACTCAATATATTATTTACAATAAAGGAAGAAAAAACTTTACATAGGAAAAAAATACACATACAGTTATACAAAAAACACATCTCAAAACCCAAACTCAAGCTGAAATCTCACGTAGAGTTACAGTGAAAAAACATAAGTAGAAGAGATTCCCAATCTATATATATAAAATTCTTTTCGCGTTTGAAACGGAAATTACGTATGACCACAGAACATATTATAATGCACTCGCGCACTCACGTTTGAAACAGAAATTACGTATGACCACAACAGTCAGGTTACACAGAGAAAGTGAGACAGAAGCAGATCGAGAGAGAAGGCTCGCAGGCTCGCTGATCAGTGTATACGACAATCACAATTGATGGCCTCACAAACACCCGAGCAACGTGCTGAACAGAATCGAATTCAACGGATGCAGTATTCACAGGCTACCACATCACACAGGTGTCAGGATCTGTTTATGGAGGGATTCAATCATAACATTGAAAAAGATTATTGCCTACATCCAAAAGTTACAATAGGAGAAATGGACATCATGTGTGAGTACTGCCAAGCACAGATGGTTACATTTGAATTACGTGGGATGTGTTGTTCAGACGGCAAGGTGAAAATTAACACCTTTAAGCCATCCAGCTGAACTGTTGTTGTCTCTTATTTCTGGTGTAAATCCACATTCAACTCATTTTCTACAGAACATTAGAAAATACAATTCGTGTTTTCAGATGACATCGTTTGGCACCACGGATGCTACCAAGGAGTCTGGCTTTATGCCGACATTTAAAATGCGGGGGCAAATCTATCATAGAATTGGGTCATTAATGCCATTGCCTCATGAGAGCCACAAATTTTTCCCTTCCACTCAGTGAGTGAAGCCACTGGGTAATTTGCTAGTCAATATATAAATATATACAGTATATATACTAGGGGACTTCGCCCCCTGATCGCTTTGCTCGTCAACCCCTGTGCCTGCACTACGTGCTAGCCTCTTATGAGGATGCAGTTGTACAATTTAAACAGATTTTTATTTTCATGGGAATTGTTACATACGCATAACAACTATTTTACATTCCAGTGAGTAATTAATCATATTAAAAAAGAGTAAAACGTAATAATTTGAAAGTAAATTATGTTTCATGTTGAATTAGAGTTATTCTTTAACTCATAATACAATTTCGTTCTGTTTGTACTACATTACCTTTCTTGGATACATCCTTCTTTCTACAGTAATTCATGTGGTGGAAGACCGGACGGTGTTAACGGCTATAGATATTCTTCGTGATATTGTAAGTTGATGTTTTCATCTTCTGCACCATCACCACCAACTGTTTCAGCATAGTCTATTGATATGCATTTAACCAATTTGCCATGTAACCGATCGACAATTTTCGCATAAATTTATTTGACTTAATCATTTCTCTGTGCTAGGATTGCCCGTGTACTCATTGTTTCTGTTGATAACCCTTCGTGATGAAATTTTTCAATAAGATTTGGACATAATATGTCTTTAAGTGGGAACTTATAGTGAGGAAAATGTTAAAATTTATAAGAGCTGAGAGAGCAGAAACTGTGTCTCTCAAAAGCAGTCACATGAACGAGAGGTGAGAGGACCATGGGCGTGATTCAATATGGTTGAGAGGAGGGTGTGACTTGAAAAAATCTCATGGCCAAGGCCTCAACTTGCAGGACTTGGAAAAAATCTTACAAAAAGTTTCGTCTTGTCAGAGGATTTTTTTATTATAATAGAGATATGTGAATGACAGAAATTCCATGCCAGACCAGGGGGTGGCGGAGTGTACTAACTCTTTTTCTCACATCTCTGCAGACCAGTTATGTGAAATCCCACCTGGCCCTGATGATGTCATCTCAGTTTTTACCAACCCTACTGATGACGTCACTTCCAGTTCCAGGGCCCACTGATGATGTCACTTCCGATTCTAATCCCAGGGATGATGTCGCTTCCTCAGCTCTCCTTTAAAGCTGCCATCTTTGTGCCAACAAGGCAGTTCAGTTGTAGACTCGAACCTGTACAATTCTGTACCAAAAAATTAGCCACTGCAGCCATGAACAATATACGGGTGGCTGCCCTAAAACGTTTTTTTGTGTTAATCTTTGTCGTACATATGACAATATATACTGAGTGTAAATGTAGAATGTTCCCATTAACTAATTTAGTACCCAATTTCAGTTATCCCACGTGTCTTACAACAAAACGTTACAAACCCAACAAAGTAACAGTAATGTGCCAAAAAACGAGAACTGAAAGATACAGAGTAAAATGTCTATGAAACATGTATAAATGAACAATCAGAAAATAGATAGAACATAACAATCAAAAAAAAAAACAGTGTGAGCCCACTAAATGAAGCAATACGTCTTAGAATTATACAACAATCATTTGTAGAGAATATGTCACAAAACCCAAACAGGCACAGCATTGGGTGGAACTGAGCAAAGAGTCACTGGCTTCCTGACCGTTTCAAGTGATATGAAGTGAAGTGAAGGTCTGGCCGACTGAAGTTTCTGACATAACACAAATTCTTCTGATTATACAACAGCCCAGTTGTAAGATGCAATGAGGCATCACAAACCCTCTCATACTTCATGTGATACAATGGACAATGAAGCTGACATTCAGGCCAACTCAGAAAAACAGGACTAAAATCGTGTCAAAAATCGCACACTGTATACTCAGCTTAAACTTACAGTTTTTTGTTTTTTTTTCTTCTGTAGTATTTTGGGTACCTGGCTGTTTATTTAGACATTGAAGCTCTGCTGATGGCAGAAGGCTTTTTGCATCCCCTTTTGAGGAATAGAAATGACTCTAAGGCCTTCCATTCTTGCCCCAGTGGTAGACTTAACATGTACTAGTAGATCAGTAAACGCTGGGCTCACGTCTGTTCCTCTCCGAAAGTTACATGGGTGGTAGACCCAAATGGCTAGGCTGGCTCAGCATGGAGATAAACAGTTCTAAATGTCAGTCTACAGAGCTCCTGCTGGCAGCACTCACTCGTGTAATGTTAACAGTGCCTGACAGATTGTTCATGTAGCATTCCTTGGCAGCATTCAAGACATGAACACAACTCTGCATTGTGTTATTTAGTTTTAAAAAAAATCACACGGAAGTCACTCTGCTCTTTGAATAGATTTTAGACATTGACTGAGGCGGCCACCTTGAGTGAAAGAGTGAAAAACAGCCAGCCTCTCATCAACCCACAGCTGCCCTCCAAACTCCACCAATCTCTAATGAGTAATTTAACTAAACTACAATATTACAATTCAATATTGTCACAAGAATGAGCCTTAGACATCATGAACGTTTGAGGCAGCCACCTGTATGTTGTTCAAAAGCTGTAAAATGAGGTTAAATTGAACAGAGGTGTTCACAGATTTGAGTCCACAACAGAACTGAAGTTATTAAGACAAGATGGCGGCTTAAAGGCCAGTCAAGGAAATTACGTCATATGGGCGGAACCGGGAGTGACGTCATCGTCAGAGTCGAGACCGGAAATGACGTCATCAGTGGCACCACAAATCAGAAGTGACGTCATCGGGACCGGAAATGACGCCACCAGTGGCGCTGGTACCTGGCGGAATTTCCTGTGGATGGTCTGCAAGCGACTCAGAGAAACAGTCAGCGCACTCTGCCGCCCCCTGGTCTGGTGTGGAATTGCTGTCATTTAGGCCCTTCAGCTGTCTCCCAATCACACATGTGTGACAATATACATTAATCTCTATATATATAAAATCCAACGTCGGTCTGTCTGTCCGCTTTTCACAAGAGAACTACTTAATGGATTTAGATTGGGTTTCTTCTATAATTTGCTTGAACATTCCGGTTGATTTTGCAACTTCTCTCATTGCACTAAGAATCCTAGTTCAGATTCCTAGAGAGATAGGCTACAGGCCGAGGATAAGGGAAGGTGGAACCTCAAGAGTAGAGAGCCAGGCGGGGCCCTCCTCACTCACGTGCCAGCCTCCGTTCGAGTCGGTCAGCCTCTTGCCACGTGTTAGAGTGTACCTTGCCTCCGCTTAGCTAGCGATACCTGTTTGATCAGCAGACATTATCATCTACAGATTGTTAAGAAGTAACGTTTGACGTTTTTTAGAGAGAGATCAGAGCTACGTGTGTTTTAGAGGGTGGCTGCACATTGGCAGAGCTATCACGGCCATGTGCTCTCACGTGGGGATGCTCTCCCATCAGAGCAGAACACGCTTGGCCAGAGATACATTTTTGGTAAAGAGAACACAGCTACATTCTCGTCCCTGATAGCAAAACCAAAAATATTGCATATAAAGCAGCCCTTGGATACGAAAACTATCAATATAAATTTTTCTGAACATAAATTGTTACTTTTTTTTTTAATTGATTTTTAAAGTTTGTCCTGTTCACTACTACAAGGGTGGAGCCGCTGGGGAAAGTTAGTATTACATAAAAATCACACAATATATTATACACAAAGGACTAAAGAAAATTCTGTATGGTGCCTCAAACATAACAATAAAACTGTTTTTACAATGCAAACACCTGCATGTATAAAACAACAGAAAACAAAATTAATGCTGGCTAGCTTTAATATAACATACAATTTACACTCTACATTACACTGTATGAGGTGTCAAACATAATAGAAAATCTGTTTTTACAGCACAGACACCTGCCCATTTAAGATGACAGAAAATAAAATGAAAACTGGCCAGCCACTTGTCAACGCACACCCCGCTGCTTACTCAGGACAGAGAAAAACAGGAATGGCAATACAAAAGGCTCCCCACTGAGCGAAATTAAAACAATATATCATCGCATTGCTACATTATACATATACTGAATGTTTTCTAGAGGCTTCACAACAGGTTCCTCTAAGATACATCACATAATTTGCTTCACTGGAATACATTTGAAACAACTACAGAAAAAATCCAATCGAGGGCTCATCTCTGTAATACCAAACTTAGCGCTGACCGAGTGAGCAAAACGGAGCGACAGGGGCAGACATCAAAGATAAAGCTAACAAAAGAAAAGAAGAGCCAAAATAATCTTAAATAATTTTTCTGTAATTTAACAAGTATACAAATAACCAAAAATAATGTTGGGGTGAAATTATCCAAGTTAAAGAAATTCCTGTTACATTCAGTTTGGAGTGCATTGCAAAATCACAATTGCGAAGTAAACCACTGCTGCTTCTTTGTAAATTTGGTTCATTGAAAGATATTAGGAAAAGGAACAACAATAAATGCCACGGCTGACTTCACACTTTTTCTGTGGATTGAAAGCATCTGAGCAAGAGTGACTTGTAAGTTTGTGTGCTTTTCATCTGGAAAACTTTTATAAAGTGTTAATCAGTTTGTGGTGGGGGAGGCCACCAGCGACACTGGTCTGAAACGTAAATGTCTAATGCAATGGAAATCTTTGACAATAGCTTGTTGTTATCATGCTGTTAGTTTTAAAATTCAGTACAAATAAATAATAGTATAATTATTGCCTTTGAGGATTTTGAAGACCTGGATTTGATCCCCACGTAGTCTCCTCTGCTCGAGACTAAACAGGTTTAATTCTCTGAGCCTGTCACCGTACGACATATCCTTAATGAGTTAAACTTACTTGTAATAATCTCTTATATATATTTCTAATCTCGTTCGTCCTGATTCCTCTTCAAACCCAGTCCCGCCCACACGCAGCCCACACGGCATTTCTCGATTCCTATTCGTCCTCTTCCAAACCCTTCCCCACACTGCCTGCGGCCTCCCACACCCTCACTCCACTTTTCTTGAGTCCTATTCCTCCTTCAGACTACCGCGTTCCCCGTTCCTCTCTCATGACCCCATTGGTGTCACGTCACTGTCCGATATCTAGCCTGACCACGTGACCTTTCACTTCGGCCATGTCTGCACCTGGGAGTCTTTTCCGTAGCCTGCTACAGGAAGGTACTCTCTTGACCATTGGCATTGGTTTCGCTCCTTGCTATTTTCGTTATACTGCGACTGTTGTTTCCTAAGCCTTTGTTATAAAATGAACGACAGTATCTTCTCTGTCGACGGGTTTTTGTACAACGTCATCTGTATTCCAGAATCCGGCAACTGCCTGTTCCTATCAGTGGGTTATTTCTTGACACAAATGGTTGACGAAGGCAATGTACTCTCACTACGACTTAGGGCAGTAGATTTCGGTGCATCACATTGGGACAAATTTGGAGATGTTCTTCCTGTTGTTCTTTCCAATGCAAGTTGAGTTATCACAACAAGTCAGGAGTACTATCAATACATGGCAACATCTGGAGTTTATGGTGGTGAAGCTGAAATTCAAGCTCTTTCCGAGATTAGATCTTTCAACTCATTATCTGTCGTCTCCAGCAAAACACCTATTCACAACTGCGTCTTTCAAGAGTATTTCTGAATTCCTTTCTCACCGTTTTTCGTTCCTATTCTTACACCGCTGTATGCTATGGCGGGCATCGGCTAGTAAGGCATATTGTAATCTTTTTAGTTAGCCAATAAAAGGTGTCATTTTGCTTGACTTTTCACTACATTGTAATAATAAAAAATTAAAGCAAAAATAATGACCTTTTGAATTATAACAGAGATGCTGAACTTCTACAAACGACCCCTTCATGGTAGCTCCTGTTTCCTCATTCAGACCTCCTCCGACCTGATGTTTATATTGCAATGGTACATAAGAAATCTGACAGACGAGAGGAGGCCATTCAGCCCTTCAAGCTTGTTTGTTCAGCTAACAGCTAAGCTGTCTCAGTGTCTCCTCCAGATTCTTCTTAAAGGTTGTCAAGGTTTCTGCTCCACCTGCATATCACACCACGTTTTTTCAAATTCCCACAATTCATTGAGTAAAGATGTGCTTCCTCAGTCCTAAATGCACTTCTCCCTCAATTTCTACTGGTGTTGAGTATGTGATTCTCCTTTAAGTAGAAAGAATTCGACTGGATCTACCTCATCGATGCCTTTGTAAATTCTGAAGACCAGGATTAGGTGCCCACACAGTCTCCACTGCTTGAGACTAAACAGATTTAATTCTCTGAGCCTGTCACTGTACGACATGTCCTTAAGTCCTGGGATGTCCTTGGCTGCTCTCCTCTGCACATCTTCATGTGCTGCTATGTTTTACTTGTAGTGTGGTGACCAGAATTGCACACAGAACTCTACTTATAATCTCACTAATGCATGATGTAGCATAACTTCCCACGATATTATATTCAACGTTTTTTATGAAATAACCTAACATTTGTTTAGAAGATAAAAATGTTGGGTCAACATAACCCCCTAAATCCTTTTTAGAGATTGCTTCTTATAGGACGGCGTTTCCCATTTTGTATTTACGATTGATGTTCCTCTGGCCCACGTGTAGCACTTTGCACTTTTATACGTTAAACTGCATTTTCCAAATGTTCACCAGTTCTGGTGCCTGTCCAACTCTTTCTGAATTGTTTTTGCTGCCTCCTTGGTGTCTGCCATGTTTCCAATTTTATGAATCATTTGTGAATTCCCCAAGTTTAGTAACTATAACAAGATGTGTGTCATTAATATAAATCAGAAAACATAATGGCTCCAGGACAGACCCCTGAGGGACTCCACTGGTGCTCTCGCTCCCCAGGAAGCATTCTCCTCTTATCTGTATTCTTTGTCTCCTGCCGGTTAACTGTTTTGTAGGTTACCGCTGATGCATCCAGCTACTAGCATTCAGAATTATTCTTTTGTGTGGGACTGTATCAAAGGTTCTTTGAAAAGTCTAAATAAATGATGTTATATGTCTTACTAGCTGCCCCCCGCAGTTCCACCTGAGTAGCAGTGAAACAGGAGAAACTTAAAAAATCAATAAACAAACAGATATTGCTAGCTATGTGGAGGCAAGGTAAGCTCCAAAACACAGAGGTAGACTGACTCGAACGGAGGCTGGTATATGAGTGAGGAGGGCCCCACCCAGCTGCCTACTCCTAACGTCACGCTTCCCACTTCCCTTGACCCACAGCCTCTCTCTCGGATTAGTGCCAATAAATTGATCCAGCAAACAAACTATGATACATAGCGCAATGAGAGATGCCACAAAATCAACCAGAATCTAAATCCAATCTAGATCCAAGAAGTAGTTCTCTTGTTCGTTAGCTAAGTGGAGGTAAGGTACGCCCCGAGGCTGGGGCGTGAGTGAGGAGGGCTCTGCCCCCCCTTCCCTCAGCCCACTGTGCATCTCTTGGATTCACTCAAATAAATCGGTACCACAAGCGAACTATGATACAGAGCAAAATGAGAGAATTCGCAAAATCTACCGGACTGTTCAAGCAAATTATAGAAAAAAATCTCGATCTAAATCTGTTAAGTAGTTCTCTCGTTCGCTAGCTAAGTGGAAGTAAGGTACTCCCCGAAGCTGGAGCGTGAGTAAGGTGGGCCCTGCCCCATATCTCTCAGATTCACACAAATAAATCGGTACTGCAAGTGAACTATTATACTTAATGCAATGAGAGAAGTTGCAAAATCAACCGGAATGTTCAAGCAAATTATAGAAAAAAAAAAAATCTAAATTCGTTAAGTAGTTCTCTCGTGAAAAGCAGACAGACAGATAGACAGACAGACATTTGCCTGTTCATAAAATCTTAGAGATTGTTTTCGCAAGATCTTCCTCTTATAAACCGATGCTGTCTGCTATTTTAGCATATTATTTTCATATCGGTACTTGTCTAATTTGTTTCTATAATTTTGCAGGGTACAGGAGTATGAAGCCAGTTTAGACGTTGTAATGTCTTCTGTCATCTGAAATGTTAGGTTTCTGATTCCACCTTAAAAATTAATTATACTGTATTTCTAGTGAGCAATATGGTGGTGTCTCGTACATTCAGCTTACTGGGTCTGAGATTCCATACCCTGGTGATGTACAGTACAGGCCAAATGTTTGGACACACCTCCTCATTCAATGTGTTTTCTTTATTTTCATGACCATTTACAGCACTCCATCACTCTCCTTCTTGGTCAAATAGCCCTTACACAGCCTGGAGGTGTGTTTGGGGTCATTGTCCTGTTGAAAAATAAATGATCGTCCAACTAACCTGACTTCTGCACAACACAACTGCTGGTCCCAACCCCATTGATAAAGCAAGAAATTCCACTAAATAACCCTGATAAGGCACACCTGTGAAGTGAAAACCATTTCAGGTGACTACCTGTTGAAGCTCATCGAGAGAATGCCAAGAGTGTGCAAAGCAGTAATCAGAGCAAAGGGTGGCTATTTTGAAGAAACTAGAATATAAAACATGTTTTCAGTTATTTCACCTTTTTTTGTTAAGTACATAACTCCACATGTGTTCATTCATAGTTTTGATGCCTTCAGTCATGAAAATAAAGAAAACACATTGAATGAGAAGGTGTGTCCAAACTTTTGGCCTGTACTGTAAGTATGGAGTCTGACGCTTGTCCCCATGTCTGTCTGTGTAAGTATTCCTCTAACATCCCAAAGACATGTGTGGTGACTCTAAAGTGGCCTGATATGGATATGTGTGGGCACTCTGTCCAGAGGTGATTCCTGCCTTGTGCCTAATGCTTGTACAGTAGGCTAGCTTCCCACACGTGGTGTTCATCTGAATAAAAGCATTTTATATATTTCTAAAGTTGCCACAGTTATAATTATTGGGTACACCTCATATAATTTTTTCAGCTTTTGATTTGAGTCTAATAATGAAAGATTATTTTTTGATTGGCTTCTCCAGTAAAGAACCATGGTACGTTATAGTTGGAATTTTGAACCAAACTCAATATGCATTTTCAAGTTGCCATTATCCCCTCAGTAATGGCCTTTGGAGCTAACTGTCCTAATTCCACTTTAGTGTGAACACTTGACTTTATGATGAACGCCTTAGTATGGGGGGACCTTTAGATACCTGAATTCATGCAACTGCAGCTGTAAGATTACACAGTTCACCCCAAACCTGGATTGTTGACTTTCTGATTAAACCCCAGGAGTGAAGAGACAGATGGTAGATTTCTGCTCTCTCCATAACTCCAGATTCTGTCCATAAGTATTTGCAGATCTTAGTTTGTGACGCATAGTGCAAACATTAACAGAAAGCGAAGGAGAGGCAAAGCTGTCCAAACAAACGCACTCTGTGACAACACTGCTGGGTGGGTCTGTTCAATGCCAAATAAAACGGGTATAGAGCAGTCACACCGAGAGGCTCTGAGGACAGTGAGATCTGATATGCGTGTTGACACGTCTCTTTATTGGTTGTGGCCGACAGCCGGGGGGCCCTGATTATGGAAGGACTGGGGGAAGAGAGTATTTTCAAGAACATTTCTCCCTGCGGGCCATGGGTAATGGGCATGCTGGGCACCTGGACATTTACAGGGCCCTATTTGGCAGCACTTCCACCACACCCAGAGGTTGGGTACCTGTTGGGTACCTGGACTCCTTCCTTGCCAGTCGCCACCACCCAATGGCCAGAGTCGGGAGGAAGTGGACAAAACTCGTGTGGAGAAGTGGAGGTGGAAGGGCTGTGCTGCAGATCTGTGCCGGACTGTCTGTTGTAAATAAACTGTTGTCACACACGTGCGAGTTGGAGGCAGTCAAAGAGCCTAAAGGTGAGTGAAATCTCGCGAGACAAGAGAATATCACGTGGTACTTACCTGAATCTCTTTCTAACTGCAGAAAACTGGAAGAAAAATAAAACCTCTCCATTTCCGGCTTCAAAATGGCCGCAATGACGCCACTTCCGGTCCACGTCAATGATGTCACGTCCGGTTCCACAATACATTACTTCTGTCTACTCCTGATGACGCTGGTTCCGTGTTCCCGCCTCCAATCGTCACTTCCTGCCAACCATTTCCTCTCCCATCATACATTCTGTTATATAAACACCATTTTGTCTACAGTAATTCATTCATTTTGTACTGCAAAGTCTTTCTGAATCTCTTCTTTATATCAGTTGTCTGGACAACAATATATGGGGACGATCCCCAAACATTTTTCTATTTTGTGAAGACTCTTCTTTATCACACCATGTACTGTGTGCCAATTTGTGTCTTGCCTGTCTGTGTCGGGGTTATGTCGGCTGAACGCGCCCGGGCGTCACATGGCACAGACTGTAAGAAGAAATACAAAGGAAAGAAGAAGGCAGAGATGACACCTACGACTCGGCTGCACTGCTTGCTTGCTTTTCTTGGTGCAATTCATTCTGTAAAATGGCAGTCCAAAGACAAGCTATAAATGGCTCGGACATTTGAGGGTGTCATTGTGCCCAGCGACTGAGTGGCATCCTGTCAGCACAGGCCTTAGCTAACTGTAATACTGAGCAGGATAATAAAGCTGATGAATGGATGGATGGATGGGCAGTACCAGGGAAAATCCTCGCCTTATTCATGCCAACCAACAAACATCACAAAAGGAAAAACAACAGTTACATACAACTCACATTAATAGAAGTTGTGAATCAGCACTTCATTTTCTTCTCTTGAGCTGTCCTCATCCCTTTTTGTCCTTGACTCATTTCTGTATTTCCTCATTTATGGTGTGGCTTTTTGGTTTCTTGGAAAAGCTGATGTTAGTATTCTTGTTTTGTTTTGGACGTGCTCCGTCTCTAGGTATTGTCAGGGGACGGGGACTTTGTGAAGTGTGATCTAGCCTCACGTGGGGAGGCAATATTGGGGGGCTGGAGGGAGAGAAAGAAAGCAAGCTATTTCTAACCTATCCTTTTAATCCTTATAATTGTAAGTGTCAATATAGCAATAGGCTACATGGCAATAATGCCTGGAAAAATTGGAAATTAAGGTCAAAGCTATCTTATGTAATAATGTACTATCTTAAATTAAGACTACAAAATGTCAACAAAAGTTGATGTTAGTGTTCTTGTAAAGCATTTCCTTACAGCACTCTCTCTCTATCAGAGATGGAGGTTGCACTGATAGAGCGCATTGCCGCATCCGTCACATGATGAACTGCCTCAGGATCCCAACTTAGGACCCCAACACAGCCGTGCAATGGGCACCACACTAGTTTGAATGGAATGGGATAGTATGAGGTTTTTTTTTTTTTTTTTACAGTGGCTGGAGTGCCATTCCTGCCACCAACCCCCAAGATCTCCCTGCAGGTTGGAGGACATGCTTGCAGGTTAATGTCCTACCCAGGATGGAGAAATTGCAGATTAAGGGGCCTTGCTTACTTCTGCCATTTACAGATTTCAAACTGGCAACTGTCCGATTTCTGGTGCAGATCCCGAGCCTCAGAGCCACCACTCCGCCTGTGAGAGTTACATCACAAAATAAAATGCCACTTCCACATCAGAATCTCTCTCCTTTTCATTCTAGCTACTTTTAAACACGAATGTTGAATGTTTCCAGTAATTTTACTTTGTGCATTGAGTGTCATAGATTCTACAATATTTCTCTGTGTCTAAATTATATTTGAAAATAAAACCATAGCATAGAAATATGCACAGTTTGTTTCCAGAGCAACAGCATTTGAATTCAGTCACATTTTTGTTCCTTGACTCCAGTGACACTTTTGTGTGTCAGCCACACATTTCATGTTCTCAGTGCCGCTTATGTAACAGCAGTCAAGCACAGCACAGAGTTAGGCGTCTCAAGGGTCCCAGTGTGTCCTAACATTTTCAGTTTAAAGTGAGGTCCTCGTGGACCAAGCGCCTTGGCTTCACATTCTGCATCCAGTTGCTGATGGTGAGGTGTTTGTATGTCCTTTATTTTTCCCCCATGTATCCTGTTCATATTTCGTCTCCCTCATCCCAAAGACACATATGTTGGGTTAAATTGACTTTTTAAATTCACCTAGTGTGAGTTTGGGTGAGCTCTGGTTTATCCTAAACATTGCTGGGATTTGATCCTGTGTCCACCCAGTGTGACCCTTAAATAGATTAAGCAGGTCTAAGAATATTATAAAATTCTAAGAAATGTGTATGTACACCAAGCAAATTGTTAGGAATGACATATTAATACTTGGGTAGTGCCAGGGCTGTCTTAACACAGGGGCCCCATGCTAATCTATGTATGTTGTGACTTGCTGTTAATAAATAACACTTGTGGCCGATGGCCGGGACCCTTGCCCAGCCGGGATGCCCCTCTCTTGTATGAACCGGGGGAGCAAGCCTGGTCAGGACAGTACCTACCCCGGAACACTAGATGGCAGCCCCCCTTGGCTGCGGTGGTGCCAAGGACTCCCACAGGGCTTTATGGGAGTTGGAGTTTGGTGCTGCCCTGTGGGGATCCGTGGGCACCGCCAGGGGGTGCTATAGCTGCTGCTGAGCCCTACAGAGCAGCTCTTCCACCACTCCCGGAAGTGCTGCCGGAAACAGACACCTGGACCACTTCTGGGTACATTATAAAAGGAGCCAGCAGCCACTACTCTGGGAGCCGGAGTCAGGAGGAGGAGGATGAAGCTACCCAGAGGGAGACTGGAGAAGAAAGAAAGAGAAAAGAGTTTTGTGTTGTTCTGGGGACTGTGTGTTATACTTGTGGGGAACGGGGAAAGTGTTTTCCACAAGAGAAAAAGAAAATAAAATCCGCTTGTGTGCTTTGAACCCATGTCCTATGTCTGTCTGTGTCAGGGCTGGCCTTTACACACTATACTATACTAAACTATAAGCATTTGTTATTGTGTTACAAGTGGACATTGGCATTCGCCTCTGATTTAGTATCACAGTAAACTCTGCAACCTCACGTGCATGTATGTATACGGATCTCACGCACTACATCATGCAAAAGCGTATATGTTAACGTCACTTCTACTCAATTCTCTGCAAAGAAATTTCGCAAATGTTTGTGTTGAACACTTGATTAATAATAAATAATTCATAGTCCTTTCATACTGTGCCATCTCCATCTGTATGGTTTACCAATTGAGTATCATTTACTGCATATACTCACATACAAGTCGGGTCTTGAAACCCGAAAAATCGATCATAAAATCAGACCCTAACTTATACGCCCATTCAAAAATACGATAATTTAATTTTTTTTTTTTACATGTTCTTGCCTCCTCCAATCTCGCACCAGTTTCTCTGACACATCGAATTTTGTTGCAGCAGCGCAGTTACCAATTTCTTTCGCCACTTTAACGACTTTTAATTTAAAAACCGCTTTATATTTTCTTCTGATCGAACCCTCCATTGTAGATAAGGGATGCTCTTACGATAAAGGTGTATGAGGGTGTGAGATACAAAAAACACAACACGCTTCAGAATAGTTCAGGTGTTACTGTGAGGTCACATAGGCACAATATACAGAAAAAAAAGGCAGTGTGTTCCGTGGTTACTCTCGGAGGTGGACGTTAGCATATCGTAATCTTTTAGACCAATAGTGTGAGTTTTGTGCATTGGACTTATATGACCGACATTATAAAATACCGGAAATTATACAGTAAAGTCAAGCCCTGACTTATCCGTGGGAGAGCTTAAATGCGCGTATATACGGTATATGTTGTAATTTTTATGTTTTTCAAGGCTCATGTTATATTGTTCAAATGTTTGTATTGATGCATCTTTGTTGTACCTCCTATTATTATGTATTACTAGGGGGCTTCGCCCCCTGCTCACTTCGCTCGCCAACCCCCCTACCTGTGCTACGCACCAGGAACTTCGCATCTCTGCCGCTCGCATAGGTGGATTTCACTTTCACCAAACAACAAAACTTTTAATTCTTACGGATATGCCTCTTTATTGGGAAGAAACGCAACTTTTCCTTGATGGCAACACGAATTAGACGATCTACAAGTCTCCGACTTAAAGTTTAAAGCCAAACAATATCTACATACTTCTGTAATATCGCCTATGTCCATATATTCGATCTCTTTTCGCTTTTATCTTTTCATCAATATCGTATTGAATTTTGATTCCATGTTTGGTATTACATCGTGACAACGCAACGTATAACTGCCCAAACTGTGTCTGACAATTCAATTCACACAAATGAGAAATGATTGAACCGTGTGCGTGGTTGTAAATGTTTTAGATGTGGGCAGGACTTTTCCAAATCTCTTTGCATAAAGTCTTGTCTTGCGGGGCTTGAAATTTTCTCTTGTGGGATTTCACTTTCACCAAACAACCAATTTTTTAATTCTCGCAGATACATCTCTTCATTGGGAAGAAACACTACTTTTCCCTGATGGCAACACGAATTAGATGATCTACAAGTCTCCGACGTAAAGTTTAAATCTGAACAATATATTCGATCTCTTTTCACTGTTCCGTTATTTTACTGAGTAATAATTTCCGTTTGTTTGCACTAATGCGATCTTTTTTTGATCCTTTCGCATTTTCGTACTTCCATTATCTCTAACCTGCTCTGCAAGTATATCTTGCCAACATTGTCATCTACTCTTTGTCTTTTATTTCCGGCTCCGGGCGTGGTTAAATCTCCTGGCACAAAGTCTTGTCTCGCGGGACACGAAATTATCTCTCTGAAAAAGTCTCCTTCCAAGATTTTTTTATTTTAATACAGAGATATGTATTATTATGTATATTATGTACTGTATTATATAATATGTATTATGTTTCATATTATATATGAAACCAGTTTGAGGTGACGTTTGCTTGGTGACACGGTGTATTACCATGCTGGAAGTAGCCATTAGAAGATGAGTACACTGTGGCCACAAAAGGATACACATCCATCCATCCATCCATTATCCAACCCGCTATATCCTATATACAGGGTCACGGGGGTCTGCTGGAGCCAATCCCAGCCAACACAGGGCACAAGGCAGGAAACAAACCCTGGGCAGGGCGCCAGCCCAAAGGATGCACATGGTAAGCCATAATACTCAGATAGGCAATGGCAGGTCCAAAGTGTACCAAGGAAACATTCGTCAAACCACTGCACCAGCAGCCTGGACTGTTGACACAAGGCATGTTGGACTCATGGATTCATTGGGTTAGTGCCAAATTCGGACTGTGCCATCCATGTGCCTCAGTAGAAACTGAGATTCATCAGAACAGGCTCTGTTTTGCAGTCTTCACCTGTTCAGTTTTGATGGAACTCTGCCCACCACAGCCTCAGCTTCTTGTTCTTGGCTGACAGAATTAGAACCCAAAGTGGCTTCAAAATGTGACATGTTGTGCCTTCTGAGATGTTTTTCTGCTCCCCACAGTTGTGTAGAGTGTTTATCAGAGTTACTGTAGCATTTCTGTCAGCTCAAACCAGTCTCACCATTCTCCTCCGACCTCTCTATTAAACATGGCGTTTCCATTTGATGAGCTGCCGCTCACGGGCTGCCTGTATGTGCTTGATTTTATGCATTAGGCTATGATTAGATACTTACATGGACAAGTGGGTGTACATGTGTTCCTAAAAATGTGCTCAGTGTGTGTTTTTATAGCTGTTTAAAACATACGAGGGGATACCTAAAAACAACTGGAATCTGTACCTGGAGCACCAATCTCGACTTAGTTGCGAATTTCACTGCTTGGTGTAGCACACTTACAGTATTCTGTGGCAGTCTGCCAAGTGTCGTTGCTCTGTATTGTTCGTACCCCTTTCCGTGTCAATTTTTCTTGGTGCTTATTAAACATTTTCTGCGATTTTTGTGATGGGTGATCATAAAGAACAGCGAGTCTGCGTTAAATTTTGTTTTCTCTTAAGGAAAACAGCTGCTGAAACTGTAGTGATGCTTGAAACTTCTTTCAATGAGGAAGCTTAAAGTAAAACACAGAACTACGAGTGGTTTTCGCGTTTCAAATGAAGGGAATGTCACTTGAAGACCAACCAAGATTGGGCTGACCTTCCACAATTAGGAATGACGAAAATGTTGAAAAAGTTTGCAATGTAATTTACGAAGATCATCGTCAGACTATTGAAGAGATTTCTAAAATTGACTTGTGTGCCTTGGAGTTCTTGCCACCCTCCATACTTGCCAGATCTTTGCTCCGTGCAACTTTTTCTTGTTGCCATATATGAAAAAAGAACTCAAAGGAAAGCGTTTTTGTACCATGGAAGAAGTCAAAGAAAAATCACTGCAGACACTGGACAACGTTCCTCTTCAGCAATTCCAAAAATGTTTGCACCAGTGGGAAAACCTTTGGGACAAGTGCATTCATTCACACTAAAGTTTCAGTAAGTATAAATTATTAAAACAATTTTTTTTTCCAATTCTGGTTATTTTTGGATACCCCCTCATATCATATCCTCCTATTATCCATCTGTTCAGTTTCTCAAGTCTAGGGGCAGGGTTGGGTGGAGCTTTCCAGTGAGGATGAGGTGCAAAGCAACAAACAACCCCAGATAGGGTGCCAGTGTGTGTGGCAGGGCACACTTATCCACACTGAGCTCAAAAAAACAACAACTGCCAAATAAGATAAACTTGTGTACACTTTACATCTGTGTTCATTCACACAGGGCCCCTTCAAACTCACCAGTTGACCTACAGTGCTATATGAACGGTAGGTGGGACGCTGGCTTATAAACACGTAAACTTAACTCGGGTCCACAGAACAGTGAGCTGTCCAGCAGCACTAACCCTAAACACTGCCGCACCATACATGAAGAACAATGGCTTGAAAAGTGCAAGGAAACTACATTGAGTGCTTTTACTGAGGACACCCTGCTGCCTGATACACTGACACTTTCACAGGCAGGGGAGTTGTGTGCTGTTAAGAGTCTTATTTTTGTTTGTTTTGTTAAAATGTCCACATATGACATGAAATCTGTTTATTTTCATGGCTTCATTCACTGGCAGGCAAATTGGCTGCAGTTGACTTACCCACCTAGCTAATAATTATGGAAATTGAGTGTGGCATTAATGGGGGACTATGATGTGGCATTTTATTATTATTACCCATCATTTAACTATGTCAAGTCAAGTCACGTTGGGGAGCATGCACTGGTACAACGCGTTGCCGCACCACCACATGATGAAACCGCTCGGGATCCCGGTTAGCAAACCCCCAGGCAGACACGCGGTCCAGTCCCACCCTCCAGAATTGACCCTCTATCTGCCACAGCCAGGTGTTACATGGGTTTCCCCTTGGCCTGGTGCAGCCACTCGGGTCCTCAAAAATGAGAATCTTACGAGCTGGATCACCCTCAGGGAAACACGCCATATGGCCGTAACTGACGCCCCCTCACAATTCAGGTAATGTGCCTCATTCAGGACTCCATGAGCAACTTCTCATTTGACACAAAGCCAAACCAGCGGTACCCAAGGATCTTCTGAAGAGACACAGTACCAGAATGTTCAAGCACATTATAGAAAAAAGCCAATCTAATTCCTTTAAATAGTTCTGTTGTTCGCTAGCTAAGCTGATGTAAGATACACCCTGAGGCTGACGTATGAGTGAGGAGGGCTCTGGCCCCTTCCCCTCGGCCTGCTGCATCTCTCTTGGATTAGAGCGAATAAATCGGTACCACAAGTGAACTATGATACATAGCACGATGAGAGAAGGTGCAAAATCAACCAGAATGTTCAAGCAAGTTATAGACAAAAAAAAAGATCTAAATCTGTTAAGTAGTTCTCGTGTGAAAAGCGGACAGACATACAGACAGACAGATGCTGGATTTTATATACAGTATATTGTGAACAGGGGAGCTGAATGCACCCCTAGAAAACATGGCGGCTCCTTTTAAACACTGATACAATGGGAATAAATACAATTTATTACCTTCTCTTTGCTCCCTTACTTGCTGGACTGCTCTGTCGCATGATATGCTTCTCCCGCCACGCTTCATATACTTAAAAACCTGAACAGCACCTGTCCTCTTGGCTGATTGCTTTGTTTCTCTCTCCTCCCCCAGACATCCTCTGCTCCTGTTGTGGGTCCCGGTCCCGTTGTGCACCCCTATAATGTTTTTCTATTCTTTTAATTGAGAACTAACTACATACGGAACTCGTTTTACTTCTCAAAGACACATGTTTGTTTGAAGTGTCTGAATAAAGTTTCTGTCTCTACAATCTCCTGTTTTTCTGTGCAATTCTGTGACCCAATCGTGACAAGTGGTACCAGGAGTGGTTGCACAGATGGGTCCTCAAGACGATGTGAATGTTATGGGTTTGGCAAAGGGCTCTGTGTTATAGAGAGAGAGAGATTATACAGTCAGTGACCTCTTCTATTCAGGTCTGGCTGCTATTGCTGCCAGAACAGGCCACCTCTCATTCAAAAAATTATTACTTTCAGGAACACTAAACATTCTGCATAAATGGATCGAGTAATTCAAACTCAGTTCATAGTGCTAAATTTACCACTAACCAAATGAATTACTCATGCAGTATAGTAAATGTGGTTAATGTCATTGATTGGAGTTATTTTAACTTCCATCCATCCATCATCCAACCCGCTATATCCTAACTACAGGGTCACTGGGGTCTGCTGGAGCCAATCCCAACCAACACAGGGCACCAGCCCACCGCAGGGCACACACACTCACACACCAGGGACAATTTAGGATCACCAATGCACCTAACCTGCATGTCTTTGGATTGTGAGAGAAAACCCACGCAGGGAAAACATGCAAACTCCATGCAGGGAGGACCCAGGAAGCAAACCCGGGTCTCCTTACTGCGAGGCAGCAGCGCTACCCACTGTGCCACCGTGCTGCCTTATTTTAACTTGTTTTAATTAATAATTATTAATCAGTTTTGTTCAATCAAATTGCTGAATGTTAGTTATGTTGATTGCACACACTTATATTGTGTGATAATTCGCTGTCCACAAGGTTAATCCAAAAACAGAAACATTTTCTTACAAATTTTACTTATACCGATTAACTTGGAAAATAGCCATCTTTTGACACCTAAGTTTGTTTTTTTCTAATTCTATTTTATTAAACAGATGTATCTTAAATCTAATGAGGTTTCTTTCTTTCGGTTTTCCTCTTGACACCTAACTGTCCAAACACACTCATCAGTGACATTAGACAGTGTCATTAATGTGTGACATGGCTGTCTGTCTGCCACATGAAGAAGAGGAATGTGATGCAGGGAGTGCCGCAAGTTTGCTAGCATGTGGGTGACAGATTAGCCCAGAGCCACCTTGATGGCCACATGTAGTGTGTCTGTGCACTTAAAAATGTACTGCTACCTTTTATTGACTCTGTATAAATGAAAAATGCAAAAAAAGAAGAGTACAGAAAGGATCATAAAAGCCACGCTCTACCCAAAACCATTTCTGCCCATTGAGAAATGTTCAACAATCACCCACTTCAGGGATGAACCCTGTCCACTTGTAAAGTGTGTGGAGGTCTCGATATCAATAAAATGTGTTTGCCTTGTTTAAACAGACACCACATGAACCTTGTGATATCCAATGAAATGATGCCGACCATATTAGAAGTGGATAAACTGTAAAGCCCCTATGCCACCCACCAATCCTCCCGTTTTCTAAACCTGCTTATCCAGAACAGGCCTATCCCAGCAAGCGTGGCGCAGGGCAGGAACAATCGCACCAGGCATCGTCAGTTTCAGTTGAATGAACATAAGATGCCTGTAGTATTACAGCTCTGCCCAAAAGTCATTTATGTAATTATAAAATTACTGGTGCAAATACACTTGACTTGAGCATTCCTAGTTTTCATCCTCTTTCTCTGTACGTTTCGCATTGCTGCTTCTTGAGCAGCTCATCTTTTCTCCACCCTAACAGCCTGCTTCTTTTCTTCTTTCGTCTGCATCTTTTTGAGTTAAAACCGATTAAGTCAGTGCCTGTGTTGCAATTGCTTACTTCGTTTTCTTTAATTTTTCACTTGAGCTTACACTTAAGTCTTCAATCTGCCTCAAGAATGATTTAAGATATGAAGAGGTAAAGGAAGTGACGGCGAAGGTGATAGGTATAAGAATGGTGCCTGTATGCATTCGCCGCACGGCCTCCCTGCTGGCCGCTGCTGAGAGTTCATTCTGCAATAAAATAAAATAAAACGAGGAATAACCTTGGAGGTCAATCATCACCCCGAAAGCGGATAGTAAAAGTCACATAGTTTATGTGTACCAAATTTCAGGTCAATAGTTCAAACGGTTTGCGAGCTACAGGTGATTTAAAATCCTGGACAGACAAATGAACAGCCATGGTAGCGTTTATATATAAAGATGTTTGGAGTAAAGTCATCCTGTTCGATTTGAATAAATCCAAGCAAAGGAAATGGATATCAAAAACATTAAAAAATGCTAAGTTTGCGTTTAAAACAATTTAATTCACTACATCAAAAAATGTTGAGACGCATAAAGCAACGTATTGTTAATATCAATAAAATGAAAACAGTAAATGACATTGGCTCCTTAATACTTTCCTACAAAATATTTCTACAAACATTCAGTGTTTTAATACAGCGTCCTTGTGAGTCTGGGATAATACAATTATTTATAAAAATTCGTGCATTATCAAAACAATTGGTATTGGCAGCAAACACTACCCAAATATAAATATATCTGATCTTTTATTTGGTTTAATTGTTAAAACAAAGATTGCAACCGTTTAACTGTAATACTGTTTTTGCTGTGAAAATAAATGGGTTATTTAATGTGTCTGACGGGAAATTTTACGGTGTGTGTTATAGGAACGAATGCTGAAAAATTACTTTTGACTTCAAAGTTAGAATTGAAAAAGTAATGAATGTGTGCTGGAATGGTGCACGAAATAATTCAACTGCACATGTCCGTGATATTCGAGAATTTCTTCATACGTGCAGCACGCACGTTCATACTCGGCACAGATTAACTCGGGGTCTGCGACATTTCATCACACTCGCCGAGCCCTGCCTCCCCCAATCCAAAACCCACCCCCCACCCCCCCCCCCGCCCCCTAGACCACCCACCTCACCCCTCTACGCGCACCCCAGTACAGAGACGCGCTGTCGTGATGGTTTTAGGTTAGTAATATCAGCCCGCTTAGAAAGACGGTCAGCACGGCGACCACC
>JANRMT010062815.1:37655485-37752433 GCA_026402145.1 Polypterus bichir lapradei
ACAGCCACTGTTGTGGTTACTAGGCCTTGTTTACAAGCCTGAGTTGCCCTGGGAAGATTCAGCCTCTCCTTATCTCCTGTCTTCCATTTCAGTTTCTTTGATTGTCTGGCATCTTTGGCTAAGGCTCATCTCATTCGATTAACGTTGCTTCAGTAGACCCCACTGCCTGTTATTGTAGTCATTTGAGATGTTCCAAGCTGTTGTCACTTTGCAGCAAGTTCAATGGCTTCTGATGTTCTTTTCTTGCACTCTATTGCCACTTGTCCTCTTTTCTTATTGCATCTGCCAACATGTCTGCTGAAAACCCACATTTATTTTGTGACAGTTAATGAAACAAAAGAAAAATGAGATTTGCGTCACTTTTAGATATTTAGGGGTACCACTCTGTGCCACGGGAAGCCATTTTCTTTACTGCTGAGTGAAGTACATCTACAGAAGATGGAATAGCTGAAGCTTTATTTGCATTTGGCAGAGTGAAGTACAAAGGCTATGGAAATCATTATAAACACATCAAGTGTAGCCACCTCCCTTTAATATTCCCTCGACTCAGGTGAACAAAGCATAATTAGAAAAGAAAGAAACTGAGAGTCTGGACCCAATGATCTTAAAACTGAGCCTCTGTCGTCTGCCTGCCCTGTTCATTCTCACCTTTCAATTAGCTACTCGCCGCTGACAGCTCTAAGCATTTGGTGTGGGGGCAGCGGTAGGGGCAGGGCTCTGGTTTGGTCTTATTATTGACTTGAAAGGGGCACGTGCTCAAGATTGGTAACTCACAGTTGTGCACAGGAGACACATTGTCATCAAGCCGGTTAGTGAACCAAGACTTCATGTTCAGAGGTGGGGGTCTCCATGGCGGACTACAGTTTGGAGGCTTTACTGCATGCAGTATTGTTAATAGCTCCAGGGTCTATGCTTTGATATACAGAGGTATGGAAATTAGGGCTGCATAATATAGACATGATTTCGCATCGTGATTATGTGGCTGCCTACTGCAGTATGACCTGCGATATAAAAAACTCAGTGAGTAATTGATATGTCCACATGAAAACTGAACAAGAGAATTGGGCATCATTCTAAAAATGACATCCGGTGAATCAATACAATTGATCCAAGTCTCTAAAATAATTCTGATAATTTTAAAATAGTTCACTGCATCATTTTCTGAATTTCAACATAGAAACGGAACAAGAAAGAAGCCACCTATTCTCATGGCATCCACTACCTTTAAACTGCTGAAGTTTTGATATATTCTATTGAATTACTAAATCACCTTAACTGTAAAACGCCATTAAGCTTACAGCACCCAAGTCTAAAAGTAAAATCTTCAAAGCACTAATTGGAGAAGAAGTTATTGAAGTGCTTTACTACTCCAGCGGGGGGCATCGGTGGGTACAGACTCTCAATCTGTGGCTCGTCTTTCAGGCTTATGATACTGGCCTAATTAGACATCTTGTGTCCGAGGTCATGCTGAGGATTGTGGATAAGGTTGTAGTTTGGGTTTTTTATTTTATACTCTGTAATTCAGATTTTGAGGGCTGCCTCTTGGATGTGTTGGTGTGCATCCTACTGATGTTTAAGTGGTTAGCGGTAGCTCAGTGGAGGGCTGGAATGCACCCTTTTTTTTTTTTTTTTTTTTTTTTTTTATTATTAATGTGACTTTACATTCATAAATGACTCCACGCTCGATGTTTGCTAAATATAGCACTTAATCTGGAATTTCTTTTTGTTCAAATGAAGTGCTCCTCCAGAATTCCATTGTTATATATATATAAAAAAACTATACATTTTATATATGATTCAACACCACCTGCCATTTAAATCATGTGATCATAATCCAGCATTTTCATTGGTAGGCGGTCTTTCCTCATTGGTCAGTGGAGTTGCTAGGTTTTTGTCCAGCAGTATGTAAAATACTGTGTACATATTAGCTTCTTCCTTCGTGCTATGACTGGAATGAAGACATATTTGGCCATCACTACTACCTTATAACATCAGGAAAGACCTAGTAACTCTAAAAACTAAAACAAAAATTCGCAATTACTAGGTTTTTCAATTGCAGGTGAGAATTGTGAGGCTCACTGTGTTGTTTCCTATATTTAGCCAGTGTCGTGATGTCAAAGTGCCACCATAAAATGGATGTTGACTGTTTTAGCATCACATTTTTCATTTCCATGTTTTTAACCCCACTAATGTTTTATATGCTAGTACAGGTGAGCCAAGTGCTTATGAAGGTTAGTATGCATCCTGAATTTGTGTGCAAATGCCAAAAGCTGTGCTTGCAGTTTGTGTGGCCCTGCATGTGCTTATATAGTGTTGGACACGGTTAACGCACAGAACTAATAGCAGTGCCCTTGAAGGCAGCGGTTTAGGGACAGTGATGACCTTTCAGAGGTGACGTTATGAAGGCAGTTGTGCCGTACTTGTCCAACATTTTTCATGTTAACTTACTGTGGTTTCTTCTTGCCTTAACCTACATGATGAATGTATATTATACTTTACTAGTAATGGCACACTGCACGATAACATGTAGTAAATACACTTGACTTGAGCATTCCTAGTTTTCATGCTCTTTCTCTGTACGTTTAGCATTCGTCTGCTCAGAGGTTGATACGTTTGCTGCTTCCTAAGCAGCTCTTCTTTTCTCCACCCTAGCAGCCCGCTTCTTCTCTTCTAAGTCACTGTTTGTGCTGCAATTACTTAGTACGTTTTCCTTAATTTTTCACTTAAAGCTGGCATTTAAGTCTTCAATCTGCATCAAGAATGATTAAAGATATGAAGAGGTACGGGAAGTGATGGCAAAGGTGGTAGGGAATGAGAGCGCCACACAGCCGCCCTGCTGGCCGCTGCTGAGAGTTGATTCTACAATAAAGTAAAATAAAAATGAAAAGATGAATAACCTTGGAGGTCAATCACCCTGAAAGCGGATAGTAGACATCACGTAGTATATGTGTACCAAATTTCAGGTCAATGGGTCAAATGGTTTGCGAGCTAAAAGTGATTTTAAAATCCTGGACAGACAAATGGACAGCCACGGTAACGTATTATATAAGAAGATAAGGGAGTGCTGTGTGTCCGCGTCTGCCACACTCCACTGATTGACATCTTTGAATCTTATATTGTAAGAATGTGGATGTGAAGTTGACAGCAAAAGAGAAATGTTTTGAGGGAATTAGCATATTGGCTGTTTGCCATCTTTGGTGATTGCGGCCCACTAATTGTCACTGTCTGTTGTGTAAATGATACGTCACAAGCCAGTTTGAGTTTAGATTTTTCAGTGTTGCTCTGGTTTAAGCAGGCCATAAGTAGCCGATCGTATTTCATTTTTTGTTCTTGGAGTCTTTAGTTTTGTGTGTACCTGAGCCAAGTCTCCTTAGCTCACCTAGCTGTGTCCTTCAAAGAAGAGTGTATGACTGAAGAGGATTAAAGGGACAGAAGCCACAAACAAGTGTACTTTTTTTTTTTTTTTTTTTTTTTTTTTTTTCTCTGTAGTAAACCCAGTGGTAGCCCGGCGATTCAGTAACAGGGATTGACCTTTCAGCTCTGCGCTCTGACACTTTAGCCCCTTAGTCCCCCTTCCTAGGGTTCCAGTTTAGCCCCATACTTCAGGTTTGCTCCTTAGCCAAGCCAGCCAGTTTACTAGGTTTCTTAGAAAAGCCTAAAAGTAGTCGGCAGGCGTGTCTGAGTTGCCCACACCCTCAGATTTCAAACCCTTGGGAGGTCCTGAATTTGCATGTCCTGAAGTGACATGCTTTTGCTTCTCTTCAGAAATAACAGCTGTCACATGAATACAAATGTCCGACGCACAACTTGCTTGTTGTTCTTCTTGCAGTTTTTTTTTGAGAGTTTCTTTGATTTGAAAAATCGATTATCTGTAAAACATTTACCAGAACTGGGTGGCGTGAAATGTAAAGTGATACTTTGCTGTTATTGAAGTAACCCCAAGGGCTGTAATTTAAAAACATCAAAGATGCAAAGTTTGGAGTCCACCAGAAAGTTTTTTTTTTTTTTTTTTTTTTTTCTTTCAGGTGCTTCAGGTTATGTGCTTAATAATGGCTATGATTTTAGGATTGCCGTCATGGCTGCTACTACCACTACCTCACATTCTCTTGCTGGCTAACAGCGCAGTACAGGATTTTGGATTTCGGCTATTAGAATGAGCATCAAAGAGCTCAGGCTCCCTCCATCTGGTCATCTTTATTTTTCCTGTGTTCATAATCTTAAGGAAGTCGAGCAACCCCAATGTGTGCCTGAATACAGAACAAACTTGGACCATGCGGTACAAAGAATGTTAAATTGAGGGACTATGCTAAAAACTGATTTGCGTACGAGTTATAAACTAACTTGCAGACTTTTAAGAAGAACATCGTTGATATTGTATTATCTGACCTCCTAGTAATGTGTGTCTCCACAGTAGAAGATTACTCAATCTTTGCACTACCATTTATGATGATGGAAGAAACTGTATATCACGTTCACCACGGTGTGCACGTAACTAGCAAACCCAATAGTACTTTTGCATCCACGTGCAATGCCAAAGGTATTGTGGTATTAGAAGTTACAGAGCGGCCCTGCTGCTTCAGAGAGCTGACAGAAGTAGTGCTTTCATGTGTCTCAGTCAAATTGTTAAAAGGCTGAGCATTTTGAAGGATACGTTCAGCACTTTCATGTCACAAGTTATTTCTTCACAATCATAGTGTATAGTCGTTTAACTTGGCATTCTAAAGTTAAACATATTTTATCAATAATAAAAATATACATATAAAAATACTTTTTAAAAACCACACTTATATTAAGTTAAAAAGTAAAAAATAAACCTCTCATACATCACTCAAAAAAAAAGCTTTTATTTTACGAGTGATGTATGAGAGACTTATTTTTTACTTACTTTTTTAAAACCACGCATTTTATATATATATAGTATATTATTAAAATATACCAACCAGTTATATGGGAATAATGTATTTTTTCAAAATACTTTTCTAGGTGTTAATTGTATAATTAATCCATTATTTACTAATTAGTGGGTCTGATTCTAAGGTAGTTGTAGCCTTTGATTATTCAGTGTTGTTTGCCAGTGTGTCTGCTCTGCTCGTGTTTAATTGCCATTAATAAGATACAACGAAGGGGAAAAACTGCACAGAGAGGGCGAAATATAATGAAATCAACAAAAGAGAGTTAAGCATTTAAATCTATAGCAAAAACCAAAATATTTCTAAATGTCTTATAAATGTAAAAATCATGCTGCTGTACTTTTCTGAATGTAGAGTAAAAGAAAAATAATACCAGATAATTAAATAAGATCTGTGTTATCAGGTGTTGTCACTGATTAGGAATCTGGCTGGAACAAAAACGTGCAGCCACAATGGACCCCCAGGACCGAGTTTGAGAAACACTGCTGTAAATGGTCAGGCGGAAAATACAGAAAAAGTCGCACTTATGATCACTTGTATTCAGTCAATTTATTTTGTTAATTTTCAAAGATATTGCCTGCTTTTGCCAGTATGATCATGCGCTTGTGTACTTCAGTGGTCTAACAAGAGACAGATTGAGTGTGCAATCAAGTGATATAGACGTTATAGGCATACATTTAGATTTAATTGGGGTGAAGGTTAATACAAATATTTTAGCAAAGGCAGAGTGGTAACACAAAGCTGTCGTTTCTGCCTTTCGGTGCCAGATTCTGCACAGAGTTTGCAAATATTCCCAGTGTATTTACAGACTAATTGGTATCCAAGTGTCCGTGAGTTTACTTACTCAGATGTTGTGCTCGGGTCTTTTATAACCTCATCCTCGGCAAGAGAGGCTCATCATCCGTTAAATTTGATTATTGATTTGTGACACCTGAGTCAGTTTCATGGTGTGGGGCTCTGTAGCACACTCACTTTTTCATTTTCTGAGTAGTACACCACGTAAAGTGCGACATGCAGGTGGCTTGGGTCTTTGAAAAATCAATGGCTTTTATCAACTATAATCTGTTCAGGTTTATTATTATGTTTAGAAACTCGCTGTGTAGGCAAACAGCACACAACGTAATAGGCAGAAAGTTGAGAGCTCATGATTTGAGCGCATATCTGTGTGTTACAAGCTGAAGCTGAGGAAAGGAAACTGCAGAAGCAAAAGCAGGATAACAGGCAGAATACAGCATGGCGGCCACTGCGAGCAGAAAAGTGAGCAAGAAACTTATTGTAACTGACAGAATAGTACCAAAAATCTGCAATTTCAAATGTATTCTTTCTAGTTTACCTTAGTAGCCACAAGCATGCTTCAGAAACAGAGGGCAACATTTTCAATCAAAATGTTTGCTACTTCAAAGTGGAGGTATAAAGTTTTTAAGGCTTTTTTTTTCCTCTCCATATTGGGACCTTGGTACCCATTAGCACCACTATAAAACAAAAAAGCAGGCTAGTTCATTTGGTTTAATTTAAAAAAAAACATGCTTGACTTTATGCTTTTTTTCATGTGGAAAATTAATACTTTCCATGACTGTGAAGAAATAACATCAACTTGAAAAATGACGGACTTGAGATGCAACACTACCAGAGTTACGGGTTGGGTAATAAATAAGAGAGCCAGAAGTAGTTCATCTCGGTTAATTTAACGAAGTTTCTGCATTTGCACTGCTTGCCCATGGACCATTTCTCTAAATCAGCAGGTACAAGTAGCAGGCAAAGCAGAGTGGACCGACCCAAGCATGTCGCTGTAAGACCTGATGTGTGTTTATGCTGCTGGGTCCAATAGCACAGTCAGACAGAGGGATCTCAAGTACCATCGCAGTGCGATACTTGACTAATCTATTCTCAGATTCTCTCTCTCAAGAAAGTTGTATCAGGATGGACCAGAGTGCTTCTGTCTGCAACTCAATTATTAAAGAGCTTTTTCTGTTGTCGTGCCAAGCCTACACTGTAAAAAAGTCAGCAAATTTAATGGTAAAAATACTGTAAATGGTGAAATAAAAATTCCTTTTCTGAAAAAAAGGAAATTTTAACTTATGTTGTAATGAAAATTACCAGTAGATCTTAAACAATACATTTCATTAGTTGTTACAGCCAAGTTCTGTAAAATCAATATTTTTCTACCTTCCAAATATGCTACATACTGTTTACTGATACAGTATACTAAAAAAATCGCTGTTAATTTTACAGTGTAAAAATCTGGAGTGGTCTCCTCTAGACTTTCTTGTATACTCCGATATGGGGATGGATATTTGAGGAGTAAACTGCAAGACAATGATTATATTTTTATATTGTGTACATTAAAGAACCATCACCAACAAATCAAATTAATAATAATAATAATATATTGAACAATTTATTACAAAAGTAAAGTTGAATAAATTGGACTCTGCACCTAAAAGGATGAAAGGTAAAGTAGCACTTCCGGTTAACGGAAATAGCCCAAAAGTTGATAGAAATGTTTGTACCTAATACTTGTATGCAAAATTTGGCTAACCTAAGTGAAAGCATACTCAAGTTATCGTGTTTACATATACTCACACACACACACACACACACACACACACACACACACACACAGACTCTCAGACATAGTTCCAAAAATGGCATTTTCTGATTGAAGGAGGTCTAAAACATCGAGATTCATCAAAATCTCAAAGTGGAATTTTTTGGAGGATTCCAATACATTGTATACAAGAAAGTCAGGGAAGTCTAAAACATCGAGATTCATCAAAATCTCAACATCGAATCTTTGGACGATTATAATACTTTCCCTATACTTTGTATACGAGAAAGTAAAAATGTTAAATAGCGAAGGTAAACAACTTGAAAATATAAAACGGTAAAGCACTGTTCCAGTAACACCGAAGTTGCGAAACATCCCCTTTTACTGTATTGTTCCTGGTGAATTGCATAACTTTGAACAGTAGGAAAAAAAAAACAGCATGACTTATCTTTCCCTGTGTGCTGAAGGTTTTTTGAGGTTATGGAAGCTGATTTATGGTGGGTCGTATTCGATAAGCTGGCACACCTGTAGGACCCCATACACCACAAAAGCAAACTTTACCTCTCTACCAGACAATGTGCCATAACTTCCTTAAATATTGAATTGTTTTCAGTGTATATAATTAAATGATTCATGGTTGCTATTGGTTGTTGTTACTTTACTGATGCAAACTTATGTGCTGGGGTTTGATCCGGACAGTGTTTTCTAATGGTTTATTGATTGTCATATTTATTACAGTGCATGGATTTCAGGTTATGCTTAAACGTTCACTTCTGTTGGAATGTGTTGTAAAGAAAAAAAGTTATTTACTACAAAGGTATACCATAGATCTAAAAATATTGTCACCTTATTTTTTTACGGTAAAATTCTGGCAACCACAGCTGCTAGTACTTTACTATAAATTTAACATTATTTATTTATTATGTATTTATTTTACAGTGCAGCCACATCTGTTGCAAAAGCAGTTGCCCTTTTTTGGGTCTTTTTTTTTTTTTTTAGCATCTCTTTGGAAAATGATCAATTTCTTACATCAAAAGTTTCACTTTCTACGCACATTTTGTGTCCTGTATATTTACTTTGCTTTGAATTATTAACCAAATTAAGATTTTAATATCTTGTTTCCATTAGTTACACACACCCCCAGATGACCACACTCACTGTCTGAAATGGACGTCTTGAACGTTTTGGCACTGCTCTCCTTCTTCCTCCTGCTAAACAGCTGTACACTCTCTTTTTTTGCATTGTAATGGTGGCTAGCTGCCTTCCTCTGAATCATCATCTCATGCTGCTGTTTGCTGTGATTTCAGCCTGATATGGCCTCGTGTTTAGTAGTTATCAAGCTGACTGCACTGCAGCAATTCTACAAGAGAGCAGGCTGGTGTATGATCTGCTGCTTCTGAATGAGCACAAGGCCAGCAGCTCTAGTTTTTTTTTTTTTTTTTCCCTTATAAATGCAGAGATCGTTATAGACATGAGACTTTAGATGAGCTACGCCATTGGTATGGATGTAGGTTCTCACCTTTTTGTGTTCACGTTTCTCTGTCTTACACTCAAGTACGAACACTGGCAGTTAGAAATAGTCGGCCAGACAAGCATTAAGCAAGTCATAACTGGCCAGATGATACAGGTATGCTTCAGCATGTTAATGGAAAAATGTTGAAAGAAGGGGGTGCAGGATAGGTGGTCCTGAACGCAATTTTGTTGGCCTGTCTGATGCTTCATTTGTATAAAGCTGGTTGCCTGCTTGGTGCATATCTGGCCATGCAGAAGAGTGGTGTGGATTTGGACTTGAACTCCATCTGTTGTGCTTTAAAAAGATGGCTGGGCCCAAATCAGAATGCGGTGTGCCCACTCTCTGCTCCACAGTGGCAGCCATTGAGCTTAAGGTGAGATGTGTAATATGTAGCTGTGGCAGTAAAAATCAGTCCATTTTCAAGTGTGCATAAATTAACTATTTTGACCCGTGGCTCGCATCCCACCAGGCTCATTTCTTAACTAGAAAAGATAGAGTGGGAGCCATGCACCAAAGACACTTACGACTGGTTTGTTATTTTTGAATTCGAGTGGCAGCTTAATTTCTTCAAGCATGGCAGAGGAGAGAATAAATAATGTAAAAGGAAAAGCTAAGAATAGACAGCAGGGAGAAAGGCTTTTAAAGTTCTCTGATAACTTTTTTTTTTTTTTTTTAAAAGGCAAATAAAACTTCAGCCAGACTCCAAAATGACAGCCTGGCTGGTCTTTGAAAGTGGATAATGGAGGTCAGGAGCCGCTTCTCCGCCCATTCTCCCCCAAACCTAAACAGCTTCTTAGCCTGCGGCAGCAGTGTTTAGGGGGCCGTGTTGAGAAGTATGTAGGTTAAAGGCAAATATGTTGGCGTATAAGACTTCAAGGATGAATATGAGTGTGTGCAGCAAGGCTATCCCCAGCCCCCCCGCTTCCACAAACACTTCAAATCGCTCACTCGCTCTGACAGCGTTTCTTTCTTTCTCCTTGAAATTGAACTCTCTTTTTGAAACGTAATTCCAGTAAATGGTTCATTTTTGGATCTTTTTTTTTTTTTTTTTTTTTTTTTCTGGTCAGTTACTTTTTGGTCATGTAAAATTTGATACTGCACATTTTCTACCACATAGGCTCTGATTTTTTTCCAGTAGAGCCCAGGGAAGTGGAGAAAGGAGCAATCAATGAAACATGGAGGGTTCATTTAAAGACTGGGGTTAGGGCACCTGATTAGGGAGCACATTGTGTCCTCCAGCAACTAATGTGCATGTAACACTGTGACTAAAAGAGTGGCAACTGGCAGAAACAGCTAGAGCAATGGCTTATGGTGGTGGGTGAGTTTGCCAGCTGAAGTACCCACACTTAATAAGGTGGAGGGAACTTATAGACTTTGGACTTCAGTCCCTGAAGATGTGGGTTCAAATTGTGCTACTGGTACTGTCTGACCATGAGCAGCTCCAACTGGAAATTATCAGGCATACCTCTTGTTGTTGTTCACTAGTGAAGTGCCACCCATGTTTGGCTTGACTCAAAAGTCATCTTGGATAAAAGTGCCAACCAAATTGTCTTTTTCTTTCAGCTGCTCCTGTTAGGGGTCGCCACAGCGGATCATCATCTTCCATATCTTTCTGTCCTCTGCATCTTGTTCTGTCACACCCATCACCTGCATGTCCTCATTCACCACATCCATAAACCTTCTCTTAGGGCTTCCTCTTTTCCTCTTCCCTGGCAGCTCCATCTTTAACATCCTTTTTCCAATATACCCAGCATCTCTCCTCTGCACATGTCCAAACCAACGCAATCTCGCCTCTCTGACTTTGTCTTCCAACCGTCTAACCTGAGCTGACCCTCTAATGTCCTCATTTCTAATCCTGTCCATCCTCGTCACACTCAATGCATATCTTAGCATTTTTAACTCTACCACCTCCGGCTCTGTCTCCTGCTTTTTGGTCATTGCCACCGTCTCCTACCCATATAACATAGCTGGTCTCACTACCGTCCTGTAGACCTTCCCTTTCACTGTTGCTGATATCCGTCTGTCACAAATCACTCCTGACACTCTTCTCCACCCATTCCACCCTGTCTGGACTCTCTTTTTCACCTCTCTTCCACAATCCCCATTACTCTGTACTGTTGATCCCAAGTATTTAAACTCATCCACCTTCGCCAACTCTATAATAAGTAATCAAAATAATAATGTCATAACAAAACCCAAGGCACGTAGGCAGGTTTGTTGTGGTAGGGCTAATGCATTCTGTTTAGATTGAGAATCTGTGGCTAAAGGCCCCGGAGAGTTGCTTCTCATCTCCTCTTTTCAGGGAGTGCCGACTCCTCCTCGATTATTGGTGGTGATGGTACTAAAGGTGAAATGTGCTGCTAGCCAAATTCCCTGCATTTTGTGTGGGTGTGTGATGATCAGCAGACTTTATGACAGCTTTAGTGCTTCTTCTTTGGGATATTCCAATGAGTCTGTAAAGACAAAACATGGTCAAGTACCTCTGACTGTGCTTATCTGTGCTGTAGTATTTTTCTGTTGTGATTTTTTTTCTGTCCTTTATCATATATCATTTGACCCTGATTTGTATACTAAGTTCGGCTTCTGAGCATGGAGTTTCAGATTTTCTTAATGTTTTTTGTATTAAACATTATTTGATATAGTTGCTTATTTTGTTGCATATTTTCCCAAAGCCATTTTGAAATCCAAGTTGCTATGGAGAAGTTTACAGGCCCGCGGTGTGTGATGACACCAAAGCGACTGTATGATAGTCAACACCACCCGAGTTTGCTGATAAAACAAAGCAGCTTTTCCAACTGTGTTATTTGTAGTAATTTTGTTTTGGTGTTATTGAACTTGGTGTTCTGCATTTCTGCTTTAATTTCCGACTGCATTTCTTAGTGCAATGACAGTATGAATTGACTTCCCAGCTTTCATTGCTGCTAGTCTTTAGGTTTAGATCTTCTCTTCTGGACCCATTAAATCAACTAAGAAATGTGAAGACATCCACTCTTCAAATAAAACTGGTTCATGTAGAGCAAGCTAAACATTTCCTTTTTGGCCACACCTTCTTTTGTTTTCAGTTTGAAAAAAATATCACCGCATAGTGAGCAATTGCTGATATAAGTAGTGCTCCTCAGCTAAATGTTGATGTAAAAGATATGAGCGGAAGTTGAGTAGCGTTTGATCTACTTCTTCTTACAATGAGTGTTCTCAGCAATGTGCGTTATGCTTAGTAGATGTCACCATGGTGAGGAATTGGTGATGTAAGCATCATAACTAGTGCTCCTCAACCAAACATTGATGTAAGAATGTAAAAGCAGTCTTTGCATATGAGCAGAAGTTGTGAGTAGTACAGTATTTGACGATCTCCTTGTTTGTCAGCATATGTTTCTCTGTTGTTGTACGTCTAGCATGGCGATAAGCTGTAGTGTTATCTAGCTGGTTAGTGGCTCCCGAATCAGGCTTACCTCTTGGTTTTCTTCATCACTGAAGTGCTTCCTATGTTTGGCTTGATGCTCAGGAGATGTCACAGCTGGAGTCCACCCTCACAGTGTGTAGCACTATATTTTGTGATCATAATAAACACTTTGTCAGCAGACGGCACTGCCGTTCTTCTTCTTACTATGAGTGGCCTCAGCAATGTGCTTTATGCTTAATAGATGTCACCACGGTTCTTTTCCTTTCTGCCATGTCACTCTCTCGAGCAGTTTGCTGTAAGAAACTTTAGGGTGGTTACTGCTACACAAATTGTTTACTTCATCAGTGCATATCATGTGATAAACTTTCGATTAAGACTAAGATCAAGATTCTAGCTCCACTGGTTTATGAGTAATCGTGTGACACAGGAGCACAACCATTAGTATTTTAATATTTAGTTCCTCACACACAGTTAACTCAGTTCCTCTATTTGGCAGAGCAATTCTGAATGAATGAATGATTGTGTGTGTGATGAGGACTGAAAGAAGAGAGTGTTGCCATCAGTATTACCTCAAGCACTGTGTCCTATAACTCTTCACCGAGTTCTCACCTATGGTGTTGTCACTTGTGTTACACTGAAGGATTTGCTTATGACATTTTACCCTGAGACACACATTGCAGTGCTTGTGTAATGCAGAGCCTTTGGTAATTTCATGCACTTTTTTAAAACATGTGAAATGGGAGTGATGGTTATTTTTTTTTGTCTGCAATGGCCAGGAATTCATCACTTCCCAATTGAAAAATGAGCAAACAGGCTAACATAATGCATTTATTCATCTGCTCAAGGCGTGTGTGCCTTTAAGAACTGCCTGCCAAGCCCTTGTAAATTCCCCAGAGGCCTGTCTTTGTCTGCCAGGGTGCGTCGCACATCCTGCTGTAGAGCTGGTTATTCCATTCAGGTAATGTGTACTCTCTGACCTCGGCTCAATCATTGCAGTGCTTGGTGGTCCAAAGGGGGCGGGCGGTTAGGGGGATGTTAAATCTGGATGGTGCCCCTTGCCTGAAGAGTATGAGGAGGACATGCCTTTAAGATGACTGTGCCAGTTTTAAGGCACGTTAGTAAACACTATAACAAAAAGGGTGACGTCATACGTGTCATGGGATATTTGAGACTTGAACATACCCAGATTGGCGAGGAGGGGTTACTCTGCAATGTCAGTGGCACTCCTGCACAGATTAAGGCCGTGTAATGTAGAGCCTGGAGTAACTAAGCCCTTTGCCAACTACAATCTAGAATGTGTGCTTCTGTTTCCATTCAGCATACTCGCCACTGACATTTTTTTTTTTTTTTTTTTTTTTAAACCCCTCTGCTGTCCATAGGTTAGTGGTTTTTCTTCATTATGGCATCCAGGATAAAATTGTTATAAAAACAGAAAGAGAGAACTAATTGAAGGCAGATAGCGGTGTGTGTATCTGCCTGGCACTTTTTTACATACAGTTAACTCTCGGGTCATAAATGACACACGGCAACATACTGTAATCAAGTAGCAGTTGTCATGGTTGTGATGATAAGGGCAGTCTTTGAAGTGTGTTTTTATTTTTGAGCCGGGAGTCAAAGTTTAAAAAAAAAAAAAAAAAATGCCAGATGGGTAAGGGGGTGGAGGAGAGAAAAATCTTTAAGAACAAAACCAAGGATGTTAGACAGTAATTGGGTTAACATACGAGGAGGTACCCAAAAATAACCGGAATCTGCACCTGGCACTCAATCTCGACTTTGTTGCGAATTTCGCTGCTAGGTGTAGCACACTTACAGTATCATGTGACAGTCTGCCAAGTGGTGTTGCTCTGTATTGTTCGTACGCCTTTCCGTGTCAGTTTTTTTTGGTGCTTATTAAACGTGTTCTGCAATTTTTGTGATGGGTGATCATAAAAAACAGCGAGTCTGTGTTTTAAATTTTGTTTTCTCTTCGGGGAAAACAGCTGATAAAACTGTAGTGATCCTTGAAACTGCTTTTAATGAGGAAGCTTTAAGTAAAACACGGGTTTACGAGTGGTTTTCGCGTTTCAAACTTTTAACCTTTTTAAATCACCCACTATTGAAAGTGAGACTAGGCCATTGAATTATTTGACCCCTAAACTCCCCCAAATGTTATCTGACATATTTTTTAAAAAGTCTGAAAACAAAGAAAAAAAAATTTTAAATTGATTTCAGATCATGACAGTAGTATTGTCACATATACAGAGTGGAGTGAAATTCTTACTTGCATGTGTCCAACTGACCTGCTGCACGTCACATGAAGGGAGACGGGCGCTCATTTCCTCTGGCAGTGCCAACCTGATGCCTAAACTGTTGTATGAAATGATTGTAGATGCATGAGAGTTCAGATTTATTGTCTATAAATAAATCTTCTATGAGACCCTCCCAGAGTGAGTTAAATTTATCTAAAATTGATTATTTAATCAGTAGACAGAATTATTAACCCGCTCCTTTTTGTTTTCTAAACCTGTTCAATCCAAGTTTGATTGCGGAGAGCCATAGCCACGCCAGGTAGCCTTGAGTGATGGGGAGGAACTGGACTCTGAATGAGGTGTCAAGTCCATTATAAGACACTGTCACATACAACGGGCCACATTACACTCGCACCAAGTATGCACGTTTTAGGTAACTAGGTTATGAGAGAAAAAACAAATATAATACCTGGTGAAAACTCCATTCAGACATAAGGAAAAGGTGTTAATTAATCACATAGAAACAATGCATTGTATCAGAATGAAACCCTGTGTGCCAAAGGCTGGAGGCAGCAGCACTGCCAGCCATGACACCAATTTGTATAAAAACATCCATTTGTTTAAATGTAATTGGCATTTCTGTCCCTTGTGACCATATAACAGTGAGTTTCCTCGCCTTCTCTGGTTAAGGTCTTTAGAAGAAGAATGTCACAATAGCTAAATGGTTCAAAGCCAGTAGTGTAACCATAACTTGGCAAGAGTGTTGCCTTCTTGGGAAATGTTCTTTAAGAATTATAGCCAAACCAAAACCTCTAAATGGTTTTGCCTTGCTAGAGGCCTATATGCATGAATTAAGACAAACAAATATTGCATCAAATACAAATAGCACTAGCACTGCTTTTACTGTAGACTTACACTCCCAAATAAAACCAGCTGATGGAACCCATGGAATTACGTGTCATATTGGGAACTATGGCCGCCATATTTGTCCGACTCAGAGGAGCATGTGCTACTAAATGGGCTGTTTGTCCACAGGCATCCAGAATTTGGTTCCTGTCTTGTGTCTGGTGCAGCTGTGATAGGCCTCCTGCCTGTATTAAATGAAAGCTGGTTCAGAAAATGGATAGCTTCACAAAAATATGGCAGGGTGAAGTTTCCAGATCCTACTGTGTCTTTAAATTTGTTGTAACAACACTTAAGAGATTTTTTTTTTTGTTTTGGTTTCTTTAAAGTGGCTACAAAAATATAACATGGTCAGTTTGTTAGCAATGAGGAAGAAAAAGATAAACCAGAAGTGCATTCAGATGGACAGGCAGGTTAAGCGCAGCGCATATATTCGTAGATTACCTCCCATAGAAACATGTTATCTAAACAAAAATGAACGGAGCTATAGAAGCACACTTAAACAATGGATACAGTAGCTCAATTGATGATGTTATGCAAAATGAAGTACAAATGCCAAGCGTAAAGTAAAGGTCAGTCCCTACATCTGGAACTCTGACAGGTCATGTAATGTGCCCAGGGTTGATTCCTGATGCTGCCAGGATCCCCTTTGACTCAATTTCTGGCAAGATAATAAGGTGGGTGGCACGCTAATGCATCCATGCATCCATTATCAAGCTGTTTTAATCAAATTCAGGGTCATGGTAAGAGTGTTCGTGATCTTGAACAGATAAAACCTGATCCACAAAGAAAACCAGTTTTAAAACTTATCAGATAGGAAACGCATGCTTAAGGTGACGTTTTTGAAGAAATACAACTTAAATGTTTTTTTTTTTTTTTCTTCATTCCATATTCCTATTCTATAGCACATTTTCTTTCTAGTAATCTTTGTCAAATACTTCTGTTTGTTTTGTTCTCTTTACTTGCTGACTAAACGTGACTGCAGGACACCTTCTCTACTTTACTTTAAAAAAAAAAAATAATAAAATAATCCTGCTCTTCTGCCATTTCAGCATTTAAGATTCTTCTCATCTGATGCGTTTTTATTCCTTCGGCTCTGTCCGTTTTCAGTCTGCCTGTTATATCAAACTTGACCTTTTTTCCACTTCTGGTGTATGTTGTTCAGATTTTTCCTTCAGAAAGTGTTTCTTTCAAGGGCAGGCAGCTGGATTATAAAGATGGACTATCCTGTGTGCTGGTACTAAGTCATGATTCAGCAGGAGGGATAATCCTAAATCATTTAGTGGGATACCACTGATCACAACAACAACAACATTTACTGGTATAGCACGTTTTCATACAAATGGTGTAGTTCAAAGTGCTTTACAAGATGAAGAAAAAAAATTATAAAAATAAGATTAGGCAATACTATGTAACAAAGAATAAAGTAAGGTCCGATAGACAAAAAAAAAAAAAAACTCCAAATGGCAAAAGAGGGGAAAAAACAATCTGCAGGTTGTTCTGAGGCCACGAGACCACCCAGCCTCCACTGGGCAATCTACCTAACATCATTGATCTCAATCAGTCCTCATGGATTTCAGGCTGCGCGTGGAAGAATTAGACGATGATGATGATGGTCATATGGACCTGTTGCCTTCAATCGATCAATGTAGGGACTGCACGGTGATTTGATCAGGTGGTGGTGGCGCAGATGGGCACCACAGAAAACCAGAAAAAGAACAGCAGAGAAAGTAGGGGTTAGTATGGATTGTGGAGCCATGATAAAAATGATAACTCAATGCATATACAGAATATCAGGGTTACACTAAAATGAAGCTATGAGAAAGCCATGTTAAAGTAATGAGTTTTTATCAGTTTTTTATAAAATGCTCCACTGTATTGGCCTGAATTTCTATCCGTCAGCTATTCCAGATTTTAGGTGCATAACATTAGAAGGCCGCCTGCCTCACCACTTCTTTTAAGTTTAGCTTTTGGAATTCTAAGCAGACCCTCATTTGAAGATCTAAGGTTACGATTTGGAGTGTAAGGTGACAGGCATTCTGAGATATAGGACGGAGCGAGATTATTAAAGGCTTTGTAAACCATCAGCAGTATTTTAAAGTCAATTCTAAATGGCACAGGTAACCAATGTAGTGACATCAGAACTGGGGTGATGTGCTTGGATTTTCCTTTCCTAGTTAAGATTCTGGCAGCTTCATTCTGCACTTGTTGTAATCGATTGATGTCTTTCTTAGGTGGTCCTGAGAGGAGAGTGTTACAGTAATCTAGTTGCCTAAAAACAAAAGCGTCAGGCTAATTTTTCAGCATCTTGCCATAGTTATAAGGGATCTAATTTTTGCTATATTTTTGCTGTCCTAGTGATCTGATTAATATTTTTTAATGTAGCTTACAACGTTAAAGAGAGTGCCAAACACAATTGGCATCATCCCATAATAAAAATCGCTGGCATATTTGAAGGTTACCTATGAACAAACGGGACATCCAGCAGGCCATGCCTAATGGTAAGGCCTTCTGCTACCCGGAGGAGGACCAAGATGATCAGCATAGCTTCCACACACCGTGAAGAGGGCCACCTCACACTTTTAGACTTTGCTTTGAATCCCAGCTGGGGGTTCCTTTTGGTGTTGATTTTTCATTTTCTCTCTGTTTTATATAAACCATTAAGGTGTCTAGTTGCTCCACCAAAATCCATAGCTGCACCAAATTTCATTGGGTACTTTGCAATCAAATCAATTTGGACTAAACTGTCTTGCAAAGTTGTGCCACAGCTTAAAGGAAGTCGAGGTTGCGCAATTCCCTGAAAATGATAATATAAACAATGGAAAGATAAAAACAAGATGAACACGACATACCTCAAGAATGAGGCAAAGCCAAACACCTGCTACTGCCTCACAGTCTCTTTCTTTACAGACTGTCTGTCTGTCTGGAGGGGGTAGCCCACCTCAAACTACTATAAAAAGGTGTGTCCTTGGCACTTTGAGGTGGCTTTAAAACCCCCTTCCCTGAGGTCACTTCTGGGGTCTACAGAGACATTAGGCTGGAACTGTGTCCAGTGGTATCTTGGGTCCTTGGCCTTCACAGCAGCTTCCACCCATCCTGCTTTCATGGAGGGGCAGCACGATTCCATTTATCTGATTCGTGGACTGTGTGCTGCCCATTGGTTGGTGGGAGGAAAACAACTGTGCCCCAGAACCCCCCAGAATCAGTTCTTTAGAGTCTTAACCATAAATATTTAACACAGTCCCAAGTATGCTTGGCTAAGAACTATATACTGGCACCTAGTGGTCTCCTTGCACACTGTGACCCTTTTTCTATTTAGGTGTATAGAGGATCATGCACCCCTAGCATTCTATGGTTAACCTGCCCTCTAGTCTTTTTGGAATCTTCTTCTCTACCATTCCCATAGTTTCGGTCTTTCTGTGGTGTCCCCAAAACTTCCACATCTTGGGCATTGTATTGGAAAGTGACAACTGCTCAGTAGCCATCTCTTTTCTTTTTATTCCAGAGGGAACAGAAGGTCTACCTGTCCTCAGAAAAGCAACAATTTGCTATTTTGCCAACTTTTTTCTGCCCCTGGCAAACCCTTGACAGCCAGGCACTGTATAACAACCTATGTATATAAAAAAGAGGCTCATTCAGCTCAAAGTCATGTAAGAAAATCCTGTTTTACTTGCTAAGCTGGACAGGCATCCACGAACAAATAGGAATCGGTAGTTATAATAAGTTTAAGCCAAAGTGGGTAGCATAGTTACGCTGCGTGTTATGAAAATGTATGGAATATGGCAGCATGAATGAAGAAACCTCAGCCAAAGGTTTATTAAAGGCACAAGTGAGTTATTAGATATTCACTGCATCGACAGAAAGCTGATAAGAGAGCTCGAGGAAGTCGGCATTAAGTGACTGGATTTTTCCAAAGGCTTTCATTTTTACTCTGTAAAAGACTCCCTAATTAGAGTAGCGGTGTGTTGTATGTTGATTAACACATGCAAGTAAGAATTTCACCATCCTCTGTACAGTGCACACATGACTCTATATAGTCTTACGAAAAAAAATTTTTGTCACAGGATCACCAAAACCGATACTACAATGGTTCAAGTACTTTGATGTTCATGGAAATTGTCAAGCAGTGGCCTGAACTACAGGGTGAGCGGAAAATGAAGTACCAAATTTCCTTCTCCAAGGTCATTGTGTGAGGTAGAGGCAGCCGAGTGGGTTGGGGTGGGGGTCCTTTGATAGCGATGCCTTGTAGTTTTCAGTTGGCAACATGCTTTGGTCTGGTACGCACCGTGCTTTCGCTTTCAAAGCATTCTTCAAAAACAAAGAAATCCATCATCACTACGCAACACACCTTCCTAACATACTTCAGCATTCCTCCTAACAGTGACATCCCAAATCAGAAAACAATTACTTCAGTGGGTGGCTAAATTTAGACAGATGGGTACAACATTGAACAGGAAGTCTCCAGGCCATCCTCGGCCTCTACGAGCGCCTGAAAACATTCAAGTTGTAAGGCCATCAATTTTGCAATCTCTCAGACGTTCAGCATGCAAACCTGCTTCTGCCTTAGGCATTTCCAACACGTCTTTGAGGTGGGTTTTGCATGAGGGCTTTAATTTCCATCCATACAAAATGATGGTAGTGCAGGAACTCGCTGAGAGAGATGAGACTGGGAGAGCAGTAGAGAGTTGTGTGTAAACCATTCATTGAGATCCCATTGTCATGTGCAGTGACGAAGCACATTTCCATCTGAATGGTTGTGGAAATAAAAACTTTTTCTATTGGGCTGAAACCAACCCTCGTGAACTTTATCAGAGATCCCTGCACGGTGCACATGTTACAGTTTGGTGTGCCGTTGCAGAATTTGGCATTGTAGGCCCTTACTTTTTTTGAGGAGGGGAGAACAACGGTCACCATCACTTCAGAACATTCTATTGAAATGCTAGAGAACTTTTTGCAGCCCCAACTGGAAGAAATGGATGTGGTGGATGCCTTGTTTCAACAGGATGGAGCAACAGCTCTTATAACACGGAGATCCATGCAAGTTTTGTGAGAGATGTTTCTGTGGAAGCTGATCTTGTGCACGGCGATGTCAGGTGGCCTTCATGTTCGCCTGATTTCGCTCTGTGTGATTTCTTTTTGAGGGGCTATCTCAAGTCGAAGGTATACACACACCAACCTCAAAACCTTGATGCCCTCAAGGATGCTATCCGCCATGAAATCACAGCTATCCCCCCCCCCCCCCTTGAAATGGCCGAACAAGTCATACGGGCATTCAGAAATAGTCTAGTTAATGATGGCCACCACCTTGAAGACATCGTTTTTTAAAATGTAGTGAAAAAAATCTATTTTGTAATTTCTTGTGTCATTTTATCTATTTTATCATTTTTGTAAAATAAACGCTTGAAATGTGGAAGTTCTATTTGGCTCACCCTGTATATAGATTTTTTTTTTCTCTCTAATTTCAGTTTTCTGCATTGGCATAGTCAAAGGGAAGTTGGCTTTTTGGAATACACTAAATTACCCACTCATTTTAAAGTGTCCATCCTTACCCAAAACCCTCAAACCATTAGTAGTCACTGAGGGATAAAGTCAATGGTCTAAACGGCTAAAGTGCAGTCAGTCTGTAAGGTGACTGAGATTACTCTTCATGAAGGGTGAGCAGCCTGGCAATCTGGAAGGTTCTTGGAAGTAAAGCTGCAAGTAAGCTTAGGTGGTCCAGACATCTTGTCACCACAGGTAGTAAGTAAGGCACAGCCTACTAGGAGGAAATATTAAAGTAAATCCAGAATTTGATGGGGAGTGCTTTGTCATGGCTGCTTTGGAAATTCAAAAGTAAAAATTGAAAAAAAATAAAACATTAAAAACGACATCTAATTTGCTGTCTTTCTGGGAAAAGGGACATGTGGCCACAACAGAGCAGAATAGCCCAAAGGCTTCTCGCAATAACAAGCAGTATTGGAAGTGAATAGAAATATTCAAGGAATTGCTAGCAATTTTGTCTTTACATATGCAACAGCTCTCTCCTATTCAATATTTAAACATTATGCACCACTGCATCTTCTGAAACAGAAGTGGTGGATGGTCATCAGGCTGATTTTATGTTTCGAGGCCAATGGGGAATGGCTTGCTTCTACTGGCAGCTGATTAACAAAGTTTAGAGTCTAGAGAAATTAATTTCCCTGCAGTGTTGGACAATAGTCATGCCTCTTATGATTACAAAGTGCCGTCTAGTGTTTAAGCATTAATGCATTCTACTAAATTATTTATGTCTTTGCAACAGGAAGAAACTTCATGGGGAAAAAAAAAATAACTGGCAGCCAAAAGAGGCACCAGCATACACCATAAAATGTAAATTAAACAAAGCAGGTCTTGATTGATTTTAACTCTTTATTTATATTGTTTCATTTCTAACCTTTTTAACCACAGCCTAAAAGCAATGGTCACACAATGTACCCTGGACCTAACCGGGGAGTATGACCCAAAGCCAGTCTATGCGAGCACAGAGAGAATCGGCAAGTGAGGAATAAGAAACACCCCAACATGGAAATAAGCTCTCAGAGGAGATGCTCCCCATAATGATGTGTTATGTTTAAGTCTACTATGCCATCTTGTTTTCACACATCAGTCTGTAATTCACAATAAAGTGTCACAGTCCTGGGACTGCCTGTATCTTTTAATAGTTTCGTTTATCCAGCATGCAGCTGGTGGCACTTGGTGGAGTTCTAAAGGAAATGGGTGTGCTTGTCCTTCTTGGCCTGTATTGTGGTTTCTGGCAGCGGTGTGTGTGTCTTGTCTGTGTTCTTCCTCCTCCTCCTCCTCCTCCTCCTCCTCCTCCTCCCCCCCCCCCCCCGGGGTCCTACTCTTCTCTTTCAGACTGAAGTCCCACCTTTTCCCAAGTGGCACATCTCGGCAGAGCCAGCATGCCTTAAACTGCCTCATCGGTGTAGCAGTCTCTTCCCTTTAATTTTATCTGCTAGTTTTGTATACCGTTCTCTGTTTCAGTTTGGTCTTCATAATAAATGTGTATGGCACTTCTATATAAAGTAAACACTACTTGTTTTATTGATATCATTAAAATTTTTGGGAGATGGCCAAGAGTGATAACAGATTGATAAAGAAAACTTTGTTAATAAATCCATTGTCTTGTATCTTTGGGTGGGATGGGTGCAACCATGAAGTAACCATTTGTATTTGGTAAAATGTAATGCCATGGGGGAGTGAAAGGTACCTTGTAACGTCATTTTACACAATTATGGGCAATGATGAACAAGGATGTGATAAAATAAAGAAATTCATTTTAGTTAGTAGAAGATACAGATCAGCTTACCTGATGTATTTTTACCTCCATTTCTACACCACTTGTTTGGTTACGCTTTCAGTTCCTAAAATCGTCTTGTTAGATTTTTAGCCTACTCTCTGTACATGCCAATACTACTACTGCTGTTCTCTCTACCTTGGGCTACTGACTCCAGTGCATTTGATACTCCTTTGGGGATTCAATGCGCTTAAGTCCCCCGCTAGCCATCGGTTCTCTTCCATTTTCTCCATAATACGGAGTCTATTCCAGAAGCATTGGTCACAAGTCCTGCAACTATCCTCGGCAGAATGCTAGTCAGTTAAACACCCTGCAACCTTATTTTTTTGATTGAAATGATGTGGGTGGCTAGCTCGCCCTGTCTCCTTTACAACATGATAGGCGTCACACCAACAAACTGCTTTAATAATTGTGCTGTGCAAACAGAACAAATTCCAGAAATTGCTGCTCAGCTGCACGGCGGGGATAAGGCCGGATTATTAAACACGGACATGAGCAGGACTTTAAAGAAAGAAAGAGTTTGTTTTATTGCAGTTATGGTAGTTTGTGTAGATAGTGACTCAAGCCTGGACACACAGTCTTCAGTTCCTGTAAGCTGTGCCATTTTTAACAGGGGCATTGTCAAGGTTTAAAGTCGCAAATGCATCCAAAACGGTTATGGCACAGTGTTGATGGAAATTTTTTATTGAGTTGTGAGAAAAGCCAGTCACGTGGCCTCTACCCAGTGCCCACCTCGAACACAGGCTTCCTCTTTAAAACTCATATGAGACCTTCTGGTTATTTTCCAAGATTATTCCCCGAAGCTTTGAAAGAGAGGCATTGAATAAATCTCTTCCCCTTACTGCTTACTCAGCCCTGCATTTTTCACATCCTCATTAAAAACAAATGGTGAGTTTTGCCATGGCGACCAACTGGCCTTTTGTCATGATGCAGCAATCCATTGATCTCTGAACTCTAGAGATGTGCGTGAGTCCATGCAGAGCCTACGTGTCCAGCTGCTCGTGGAATCTGTAGATGTAATCAATAGGGTGGGTTAACATTTTTATCCATCACTCTCCGGGGCAAGGAGTAAGGCACATGGCTCTCTTTTTTTTTTTTTTTTTTTTTTTTTTACTTTTAAATTGTTCATTTTTATTGCTGTTGGCTATCTTTATTTCATGGCCTTGAGTCTCAATAAAAGGCAGCAACTTTACACAATGTGACCAGCCTAAAAGCAGTTTGTGTGTGTGCGTGTGTTCAGAAATGGGATTCGCAAACTGAACACTTCCCTCAATGAATCCTTTGTGTGATAAAAGTAGTCTTTCAGCGAGCAAGCATACAGCAGGACAAACCTGAGCATTGAACAAGTTGCGTTAGTACAAATTCTGGGTACTGACACACTTAACAGGGATTGCGAGCAGATGTGGGCCTCGCTGTACTCTTACGGCCTTGTAACAACACCCCCATCCCACCCCACCAACACTTGAGGCTTTGTACAGCCAGTTCTCATCTCACCGGTGCCTACACAGAGCCAAACCTTGCTTTCCTGTGACATCTCAATGACAAGTGGGTTATCTGCGGGATTGCACGTTTATGATCTCAGGGGAAGGGCTGCTGTATGAGACCATTGATTGATTTTCCTATTGTCAATCATGGTTTTGCATATCCTCTAAATAACTTGCTCAAAAAAAAAAAATGGTGCTCAACAAGGACATGATTGTGCCATTACAATGGCTCCGTGCTGTCCTTTGCATAGTTGTCAGCATCAGCTATGTCGTAGGATTCTCATGTTTACACTTTGTGAAGTTTAATTCTAATTAGGTGGACACAATGAGAGTTGATTTAAACATATGGTTAGTTCTAGCTGTGTTTGTGTGCAGGTTAGTGTAAGTGTGGTCCATAGTAGACTGGCACCTCATGGGGGGGTTCTTTCCAGCTTTGTGCTCAGTGCTGCCAGGACACTCTAAATCAGGGGTCGCCAACTCCGGTCCTGGAGGACCACTGTGACTGTAGGTTTTCAATCTAACCCTTTTTTTTTTTTTTTTTTTAATGAGTGCCCTGCTTGTGCTGCTAATTAACTTTTTGTGAATTCATTTTAATTGACTTGTTTTTTAAGATTTGTTCCTCTGAATTAATTAATTTCTTTCCTTAAACGGCACCCAAACAGAAATGAAATGTGAAGTGAGTGAGCTATCAGAAGACCAACTAAGTCAGGGCCTCAAACTCTAACCAATTTCACTCCAACCAGCTGCTTAATTAGGTGCCAAGTCCTGTTGTTAATTAAACCCGTTCTTTAATTCCATCTCTTGTTGCTGCTCTAATTGTGCAATAGCAGAAATTTCTGAAATTGTTGATTTTCTCTTTCTAAGAGGACAGTTAAAATGTCTGGCAGACCTGAGCAGATCAGCATTCCTGAGACCTTCACCTTTCTTTATTTTTAGATATTGTAATGATGGACACCAGTTCTTTTGGCTCATTTTGTATCTCATTATTGTTTGACAGCTTATTAAGGAAAAAAAACAATTAAGGGGTCTGAGTCTTCAAGAGCAACTCAATTAAATAATTAGGAGCAAAAACCGGTCACTCATTAAGAAAAGGGTTAGAATGAAAACCTGCAGAAATGGCGACCCCTGCTCTAAATGACACAAACAAGACTGAGAATGGACGAATGGTTTAAAAATGCATCATCAGCACCTGCTTGCATACTGCCATCCCATGTCAAATGTCCCTTAGTTAGAAAGCCCTACAGGGGTACTTAGCCAGTCACAAATTACATTAGGATTTATTTTTTTTTCTTTTAAACCACTATCCCTGCTCTCGCTACGGTGGCCACAGTACACAGCTTGCTTGAGTATCCGGGTTTCTGACATGGTAAGCAATGCTGACAGGATTATGGGTCAGTGTTTAATGATGTGCTGTTTACTTTTCTGTCAAACACAAATGACCTTTTTAACCTTTCTTTTTTTTCTCTCTCTCTCTCTCATTGTAGCAAGTGACACTTCCGCTGATGATAGCGGTAGGAGCCGCTGTTATTGGATCATTACAGTTTGGATACAACACTGGTGTGATCAACGCTCCTCAGAAGGTATATCCCAGATTAACAATCCTATGTTTAATTCCTTGGCCATTCACCGGACTCCCTCTAACGTGCCAGGGTGCTGCTTTGGAGGAATTGGAAAGCAACAGTACATGTTGCTGACCACGTCTTCCTGACGGTGTCGCCTGATTGGAGATTAAGGCAGTTGAAAGCAGATTAAGGGATTATGCACTATTATTAAAAATCAAAGTCCTTGGGCAACAATGCCCTCAACATCCTACATCTTCAGAGTTTAGTGCCACACTCCTGTGTCTCTTCGCTTCACGTCTGTGTGTCGGTGGATTGTAAACAGTTGCAAGCTACTAAAGACACCATTTTCCAAGATGCCCTGCATTATTCCCTGTGTCCCTACAGGCCCATGAGATTTTGCATTTTCAGTCTTGTCTTTGTTTAATCACAGTGCAGCAAAAAGCCAATAGGTTTACTAAAAAACAAGGTACAGGGAGACAAATGAATGTACCAGTCCAATAAGGGCCAGGGAACTGTATAGCCTTCTGGGAAAGCTGGCACATACCCAAGATCTAATAAATAATGGCAGACTAATTAGTGGAAATAAATTGTGATTTTGGTCATTGCACCAATAGGCAGATGCCCAGTGTTTAAAGACAGTTAAAATATATAAAGCCAGGGAGTCTGCGGTGGGTTGGCGCCCTGCCCGGGATTGGTTCCTGCCTTGCGCCCTGTGTTGGCTGGGATTGGCTCCAGCAGACCCCCGTGACTTTGTATTCGGATTAAATGGGTTGGAAAATGGATGGATGGATGGAAGCCAGGGAGTGGTCTTGAGGTGGCACATTTTAATTCTATCCCCATCCCTTTTCGTGGTGTACCAGGTTTCTGTAGTAGGCTGTAAGAACAGCTTCAATCTTCTTATAGAACATTTGTTTCTGGCCCCAATTTTTACGACTCTTCTTTCCAAACCTTTGGGTATTCTCAGAGGCTTAAATCCGTTTGTTCCATCCCCTCTATCACAATTCACCCTCAAATCAGCCTTCTTCTTGGCCTCACCACCACTTCACAGTGTTTTTCGCCAGCCTAACTTCATTATCCCAGCCATCTTTCCCTCCACACCCATTTCTGTACTTGACTTGAGTCTCCTCCACTCAGCACTGTGCACATCCACTAGGGTATCCTGTCCCATTTCCTTTCAGCTTTGCTTTAAGTCCTACCATCTTTGACCATGTGCTACTCCCATTCTTCATGCGTCCTACCCAAGTTTTTTAAACTTTTCCCTCTAGTACCTGGGATGCTTTATTTAGAAAACTGAGTAAAGTACATTTCTCAGAACATCTTCCATGTACATTTCACCCTTGTTATTACAGTCGAGTCTGCAACTCCATTTAACATTTAGCTTGACACTTAAAAGTGTAGAATTCCTACGTACTGAAGACGAATCTTCCCCATATGTTTACCACACATCGCCTAATCTGCGCAATATCTTTCCTGATTTTACTTTCAGAGCTTTCTTTACCAACCAAATTTCCATTTCTGTTTCTACACCTGTAGTACTAGGGTGTTGTACCGTGTTAGCCATTATAAATGTAGTGAGAAGTCAAGTAAAATGACACCTTTTATGGGCTAACTAAAAAGATTACAATATGCAAACTTTCTAGGCAACTCAGGCCCCTTCTTCAGGCAAGATGTTTCTACGCCTTAAATCCTGTCCCTTTTCACCACTGGTATAGATTCATCTCATGCCTTCCTTTCTTTAATTTAACTAGGGGGCTCTGTCCCCTGCTCGCTTCGCTCACCAACACCCGGGTGGGTGCTACGCGCTACCCACTTCGCAGATCTGCCGCTCGCATATGGGGAAGCGGATGTACAATTTAAACAGATTTTCATGGAAATTGTTACATATGCATAATAGAACTATTTTTTTACATTACAGCAAGTAATTAACCATAGTAAAAAAATCATAAAATGCAATAAATTTAAAGAAAATTATGTTTCATGTTGTGTTAGAGATATTCATTGCATTATACGTTATCATTCTGTTTGGCTTTGAAATTAACACGCAAATACTTTTTAAATTTACACTTTTACTGTAAAACTTCAGTAAAAACATTTTTTGAATTAACTTCGTCAATATCGTATTGAATTTTGATTTCGTGTTTGGACTTACATTGTGAGAACGAAACATATAACTGCCCGTGAGTGAATATCTTTCTCTCTTAATAAATAAACTGACTTTTTCGAATGTTTGTCCCTATGATTTGTTAATTGTCTTTGCAAAAACTATTCTAACGGGAAACGTTTTAATACGAATGGCATATCAAGATCTCCTTTGGTGTCTGTTATCCACGGAAGATGTACTACAGAATTGTTCGACCAATTTTGAATATAACTAATCTTGTTCTATTGCATAGCCGTCACTCAGGCATAAACTATGCAATAACATTACATTACATCCTTCTTTCAACAGTAATTCGGCCGGTGGAAGACCGGACGGTGTTAACGGTTGTAGATATTCTACAGGATATTGTAAGTTGATCTTCTCATCTTCCGCACCATCACCACCAACTGTTTCAGCATAGTCTATTGATACGCATTTCGCCGATTTGCTGTGTAACCAATTGACAATTTTCGCTTTAATTCGTTTGACTTCATCATTTCCCGGTGCTAGGATTGCCCGTGTACTCATTTCTTCTGTTGATAACCCTTCAGGATGAAATTCTTCAATAAGATTTGGACATAATACGTCTTCTTTTATTGGGAACTTAAAGTGAGGAAAACTTAAAAATTTATAAGAGCTGAGAGCGCAGGAACTTTGTCTGACAAAAGCATTTGCACGAATGACAGGTGAGAGGACCGTGGGAGTGGGCCATTAATCGTAAATAGCTGAGAGGAGGGCAGGACATGAAAAAATCTTTTGGCAATAGTCTTGTCTCAACATTTTCTTTTATAATAGAGAGACATAAACAACAGTAGACTTGTGACAGATGCCCTAAGGAAGCTGCACACTCATTTCCATTTTCCGTTCTTCCCATCTGCCATCAAGATCACAGTTTGTGCTTCTTCATTCACTCCAGTGCTTTTGCATTCATATTCAGCTCACTGTCTCTGTCTTGACTCTCTGAAATGCCTCGCCCAGTTCAATAAATGTATATAATTCAAGTCTACTTATCCTGATGCTTTACCTACATTAGCACCATAATGACAGTTTCATCCGTTGCTCCTTTCCTTGGCTTCTAATCAAGATGTGCTTCATCAATTCACCTGGATTCTTTTTTTTAACCCCCTTTATCGTGTGACATAAAACCTTGATTTTTCTAATATGACCTGTGTTTCACTGGATTGCCCTTTTTATCTTTGGGGGACACAAGTTCAGCCCGTTTAAGGTCACTGTAGAGTTTCCAGGGTCTGCTTGTGCCCAGCTGACTGGCAGCTGAGTGTCAGGGTGGCAGGGAGTGGGTTGCCAGATCCTGCAAACATTTCCAGCCCAATGACCCCTAATGGCTCTGTGGAACAGCCCAGTGAATTACAGTACATATGCTCTCTGTAGACCATAATATGAAATATTGAAATGACTGCTGGTTCCATTTGGAGTATTATGGACGAAGAAAAGCAGGGAGGAGTATTTTTTCCCTTTCATTTTTTTTTTTTAGAGAATGATGACAAGCATGTCCCCAATAGGTGTTTCTCAAAAAAAAGGTCCTATCCATGAATGCTCTTCCTCCTACAGACCACATGGATGGAAACACTAATGGGAGAAAAATGGATTTAGAAAATGATTAATGGATTGATACACTGTTCATTAATGCAGTTTTTTTTTTTTTTTTGGTTCTAAGTGACTTGTTCTCAGGAGGATAACAGTTAATCATATTATTTGCCTTGTGATCGATACTTGTTATAAAAGTTGCTGTTTTTGTTTTTCCGAGATTAAAATAGAATTGAATAAACTGGGCACAGACGCCATCAGTCAAAAAAAATATTTTGCATGTCAGGGTGCAAACATCAGTTTTAGCTCACTTTGTACTCAACTCGTAATAAAACCGTTGAGATTCTGAGAGCAGTAATGCAGTATAGAGGCAAGGAGGGCCTGTCAGAATATTTTTAGAGCCAAGATAAAGAAAACGGTGTCTAACATATGCAGCTTTTAAACTCTACTAATATGTTAGTTGAAATGAACTACTGAAGGCACTTGCTCTTCAACCCAAAGACTTGAGCACGCTGAAATGGGGTGGGGAACATATACCACGAGGTACTCTTTATGTCCCTTGGTAATACAGTATCTGCTGTAAAAGATAGCCCGGGCTCAGACAGACATGACTCCACAGATGTCCAAAAAGCACACTATTTATTTCTCTTTTCCTACACACAACACAGCACAAACAGTGCCCAAAGACTCACAGTCCTTTTCTTTCCTTCTTCTGACACCTCTACTCCATTCCTCGCAGCTCCGTCCTCTTCCACCTGACTGTGGCTCTCTGAAAGGAGTGAGGCGGCCCCTTTTATAATGCACCCGGATGTGCTCTTCTTGCAGCACTTCCTGGTGTGGCGGATGTACTGCATGGGCACCCGGAAGCACTCCATGTGTACCTGGTTCGGCAGAACTTCCTGGTGTGGCGGAAGTGCTGCGGCCCAAGACTCCTTCGTCCTTCGGGCGCCCCCTGGCGGAGGCCACAGATTTCCGCAAGGTTGAGCCTTCCAGTTTCATGGCTCCCACACAATCCAGGATGGCTGCCCTCTTGCGTCCTGGGGAAGGAATTGCCCCTCTCCCAGTCCCCTGCTTCTCCAGGCCTCCCAGTGGGGCCAGGTCCCCGGCCGTCTTGCCACACTGCTTAACTGTAGCAGCCTGGTGGAGGATGCAGCTTGAAAAAGGACACTACTGGACAGAAGAGCACTGGCACACAAAAGAGGCAGCTAGCAGTATTTCTGTAGTCTGGACTGATTTAAATAAAATATTTGTTTGTCTTGACTCTGTTGTCAGCCATCCATCTTAAGGGGCTATAAAATAAAAGTAATGTATGTTTCTGGGAATCATTCATCTTTGAGGATGCTGTGTGTCTCTTAGCAGAGCCATACAGTAAGTGAGACCTTGCAGACTTGTCCATATGTGTGCTGTTCTGTATATATACTACTTGCCATGGGACTGGATACGTGTCCCTAGGATTTCCTTGTAGTTGTTGTATACATAAAGGAGCCATGCTAGGAGGTAAGCCACACCCACCTTCTACAGAACCTTTTCTTCCACGAAGGCAGGTCAGCCAGGTGACGCCTGTGGTCTACTACAAATAGCAGCCATGTGATAAGATTACTGAGAACTTGAGAGCTTGGGGAATGCAGATCAGTACACCACCTCATTTAGCACTGCCTCTGTATCACTCAGCCATGGTTTTGTGTTTACGCAATGCAGGCCAAAGCGTTATAATCACTCAGGGTGCTTATTCTGTGATTAAAACTGCTGCCCCACATTCAGCACACTCAACCTGCTGGCACTTCAGTTATTACGTTCATCAAATGCACATTCTGTTGCATCCATCCAGATTTTTACCCGCTGACCCTAGCCAGTCAGTTACTCATAGTCCTTCACAGACGTTAACTTTCTCATTTTTCCTGTTGAACTACCACCCTGTGTTTCGAGTAATAGAGAAGAATTGGGACGACCTTAAAGTTTCACCAAATGTAGAAGGCATTCTTGTGTAAGTCTGAGTTCCCCTGTGAACTAGGATCACTCTGTTAATGTCTATTAAAATATATTTAAAATTCAAAATGTTGGGTCTAAATGAATAGAAGATAACTAACTGTGGAAAAATTATACCATCCTCTATAATACATAGTAATTGCAGTTTATTTTTAGCATATTTTTATGTGAGCAGAATCAGAACAAGACAGAATGTTAAGAATCTCTTCTTACGTGTTCCGTTATATAAAATGTAAGCAGAAGATTTTTCTTCTTCACTTTTTGTAAACATTTGTTACGATCAGATGATTTATACAGGAACTATTGCTTTGTCATGCTGAGTACTGTTTTGTAAAGGACTTCAATTAGGACACAGCCTGTGATTCTTTCCCTCGATGCAGCAGTGCCACCAAGTGGACACATCAATGTGCTGGAAAATAGTGAATACACTTTTTTGTTTTTGTTTTTTTTATTTTTTTGAAGATGTTCTGCTCGGCCCAAGTGCTCATTAAAGTAAAAGTAAACTGCTGCGTAATTTTAATATTTCATTATATTACAGGTAATTGAAAAGTTCTATAATGACACGTGGATTCAACGCAACAATGTAAGCATCAGTACCGGTACTCTCACGGCACTCTGGTCACTGTCTGTTGCTATCTTTTCTGTTGGAGGCATCATTGGCTCCTTCTCAGTGGGACTCTTCGTGAACCGATTTGGAAGGTAATACAGCTGCATGCATTTCTGTGTCTCTTAGCGTTTTTCTGTTTTGGTTTGCTTCTGATGTCATGATACATAGATTTGCACTCTATATTCAGTACCATAAAACTTCTTCATTTTCAGGATACATTGGATGTTCTGATACATCTCAGCATGCAAACTAATGCTATGGCCTAAATATTAAACACCTCAGTCAGTTATGTCTTATGTTAAGCCTTATTATGGAACAGATTCATTTTGTAGTACTTTTAAAAGTAATTCTTTTGCTTACACAAAACGGATTGCTTGACAATTTCTGATCTTATGAAAAATCATATGCATTAGACTCGCATTGAAGTCTGACCATTGGTCCTTTACATGTTTTATGCACTTGAGATTTAATACAGAAAGTTTATACTCTACGGCAGACCTCCTATTAAATTTATATTAGAGATACGTGGTTGATCTCCTAACAAGTTTGAATATCCATCACATCTATACAAAAGCTGCTTTCCTAACGAGTCCCATTATTATAAACTATATATACTACAGTCTGAATATTCACAGCATGCATATGTTAGCATATGTAAAATCAGGAGTTTATTTGAGACAGACTTCCTGGACTTTATTCATTTCACAGCACCTCTCCTCAGCAGACAGATCACCCAGTATTTACTACATAGTGTGACCAGTAAGGGGTGTCACAGAGCCCCAGGCACGATTACTCAAACTCCAGTCCTGGATTCAAATTAAGTACCTTCATACAGGCTTCATCCAAATCAACACAAAACAAAGCACAATTCTTTCCCCCTTTCCTCCCAACTCCTCCCTGGAGAGCTTTGTTCTTTCTCCATTCCCTATTCTAGACTCCCCTGCCTCTGTGGAGTGCTCCCTTTTTGTACCTAACCCAGGAATACTTTCAGCACCCAAAGATTGCCTACAAGAAGCACTTCCCCAAGAGAGGGGGGCTTGCCTCCCAATACCTCCCTGTGGTAGCTCCCATGGAATCCAGCAGGTCAGACCTACTGAACCACAACTCCCATGTTGCCCTGCAAGTAGCCAAAGAGGGACAACGAAGCAATATGATCACAGGAGGCAGCCTCCTGGAGCCCTTTATTTGTACTGGCCCCCAACCAAGGAAAGGAAACACTAACCATACTAGCTGGGATACCCCAACAGTGCCCATTATACTGGCCTATTGGCCAGGTAAGGAACTCCCACCTATCTCTGCAACATTTTCTATTCACCCTACCGACACTCTCTTCTGTATTGGTCTTCTATCCAAGTAAGGGAACATGGGCCACCTCCATCAGAACACCATAAAACACTTCTAAAAATGTAGTACTTAAATACTAAGTATCATAAGAACATGCAGGTTAAAATCAATTCGTCAAGGAACTCTCACAGTGTTTTATTAATGTTACAAATACCCAGCATACACCTCTCATGGCACACATCAGTCATGCAGTGTAATTCATCCCAGACCCTTTGTATTGTATCACTGCTAATGTTTGATATGACAGCCACTGTGCTTTCACTGATTTCCTCAACTGCTACAATCTGGAGAAAAACTAAGGGTAGCTGCACATTTTGCTACTGCACATATTACATGAACATAAGATACTTAGTTATTGAATAATACCTTTTTCAAAGTGTTCAGTTCTTTTTTTAAATTACCCTGTCCACACTAGTAAACTTACGAATTGTTCTGTTAAGAACATTTATATAAAAAAAAAAAAAAAAACCGTAATGGCGCACTGCACGATAACGTGCACGGAATACAGTTGACTTGAGCATTCCTAGTTTTCATCCTCTATCTCTGTACGTTTAACATTCGTGGATGCGCTTGCTGCTTCCTGAGCAGCTCTTCTTTTCTCCACCCTAGCAGCCCAGTTCTTCTCTTTTTTCGTCTGCATCTTTTCGCGTGAAAACAGATTAAGTCAGTGTTTGTGTTGCAATTACTTAGTACGTTTTCTTTAATTTTTCACCTAAGCTGGCACTCAAGTCTTCAATCTGCCTCAAGAATGATTTAAGATATGAAGAGGTAGGAGAAGTGACGGTGAAGGTGGTAGGGATGAGAACAGCGCCCATACACATGCGCCGCACAGCCACCCAGCTACCCGCCTGCTGAGAGTTGATTCTACAATAAAATACAATAAAAATAAAAAGAGGTATAACCTTGGAGGTCAATCATCACCGCGAAAGCGGATAGTAGACGTCGCGTAGTATATGTGTACCAAATTTCAGGTCAATAGTTCACACGGTTTGCGAGCTACAGGTGATTTAAAATCCTGGACAGACAAACGGACAGCCACGGTAGTGTATTATATAAGAAGATATGCCTTAGGAGTTCTGGCTGTTGGTACATCTGTGCTGTAGTAAATTTGGTCATTCTTAATATTCAGGGTTATGTAGTCACTCTTAATATCTTATGCATATACGGTACACTCTACACCTCATGGTAAATAAAAAGGGATCTGCTGTAGCGTGTATATTTATATTAGAGTCTGATTGTCAAACCCATCTGAAATCTCTTGAATCTATAATAAGGTAGATCTAATTAGTCTGGGCATCTGGTGATTTAATATTACAGTAAATCACATAATTAGTCTGACCAATGGCTACACCTCTTGTGCCGTAGATTGGCCTGTTTTGAAGCTTTATATTTATTGTGGAAAATGCTGAATCTGAATATTGATAGAATATTTTCACACAACTCTCTCAATCCATGCTTCTCTTTGTGTCTTAATTTTCTAACAGGCGGAACTCGATGCTAATGGTGAATGTTCTCGCTTTCATTTCTGCTGCCCTCATGGGCTTTTCAAAGATGGCACAATCCTATGAGATGCTGATCATTGGCCGTTTCCTAGTAGGGATATACTCGGGCTTATCCACTGGATTTGTGCCCATGTATGTTGGCGAGATTTCACCTACATCACTCAGAGGTGCACTGGGCACACTCCATCAGCTGGGAATTGTTATTGGGATCCTGCTAGCTCAGGTAACCGTCCGTTCCCTCAAAATGCTGTACATTAAATAAACACTGATGCGCCACCGGTTAAGTCTATTTGGTTTAACTGATTTGCCCATCCGGAGGTGTGTTATGAAGAAATGTGCCACTCCATTTGATGTAACTTGAACTATTCCGTTTTCCTCAGATCTCAAAGCTAACTCCTTCTGTTCTCTCGTAGATCTTTGGAATTGAATCCATCATGGGAAATTCTACTTGGTGGCCCTTCCTCTTGGGTTTCACTTTCATCCCAGCTATTCTACAATGCATTATACTCCCTCTCTGTCCAGAGAGTCCTCGCTTCCTGCTTATCAACCGAAATGAAGAAAACAGGGCCAAGAGTGGTAAGCATCTTGTCCAGAAACTCCCTGCTGTTTCTTCTTAAATCATAATTCCCACCATGTAAGTCAAGAAAGGTCCTAAACAAAACCTCCGTCTTTACATTTGATGCCATGAAAACTGCAAAAGAAACATAAAGGCACCACGTACTGTATCATTAGTCTTATGAGCAATAATGTTACACAACCTTAGTATTTTTTTATCTTCCTGCTTTAACAATAGTATGTTTGTGTAACTCACTTGATTTGTGAAATACTGGCACTTTTTCATTAGCATGCATTTCACTTTATTTGTTTCTCAGTCACCGAGCTTTCTCCTGTCGGATGAGTTCAGTGAAATGTCTACATTCATGCACAGATATGAAGTGGGCATCTTGCCACGCAAGCCCCAATCACTCAAGCTACTCGTAAACCTCTACAACACGTTAGTGCAGTTTCCTGCTTTTATTGTACAGAAGCCTTGCAGACTTAGGTTCTTCACTGGCCTCAGTACCAAACTGTTCAGAGAGTAACTTGTCCATTCACATGTATGTCTTAATGAACGCTCACTTATGAAGATGTATAAATCTTTACCAGCAGTATCCCCACATGTTTGCTGCTGTAATAACACTGGTCAACAAGCATTTTGCTACTGGGATTCTTTTACTTCTACTTTAACAAATTTCACTTGCTGACTCCAAATCTGAAAGCCGTTTTCGTCCAGCACATCCCATTTTTCAGTTATGATGTTCCAGGTCTTGGACAACTAGGGTGAGTGGACTGTAAAGGCGATGCGTTTCAGCATTTAAGAAATAAGTTTGGTCTCAAAGTGAAGCCAAAATTAAGGAAGGTGTTTTTGTTGGCCCTGAAATCCGTGAACTTATGCTTGACGATGAGTTCAAAAGGAAACTGAAGCCAACTGAATCAACGCCCTCATTCGTGTAGGTTGTCCAGAATTTTTTTTGACAGTCACAGAGCAGAGAATTATGCTGAGCTTGTGGAGAACCTGCTTGAAGTGTATCAGCTTATGGAAGCCAGAATGTCGCTGAAGATGCATTTTTTTTTTTTTTTACATTCTCATCTCGACTTTTTTCCACCAAATCTAAGCGATGTCAGAGATGAGCATGGGGAAAGATTTCATCAAGATACAAAGGTGATGGAAAACCGATAACAGGGAAAATTTACTGTGAGCATGATGGGGGGCTACTGTTGGTTCATGCAAAGAGAGACAAGCGCAAAAGCAATTGCCTCAGACAATTTTGAGCACACTGACCTCGCTTTTATATTGAGGTAAATTTGATATAAGCATGTTTTAAAGTGTCTCTGGTATCATCTTCTGGTTTGTTTTCAGAATAAACACATTAAAACAATTTTGGTGGAACAGTTCAAACTCTAGATATTGTGTTGATATATTATATTGATATTCAAAAGTGTCAAAACGGCAATGATGTGTATCTCAAAAATATGATGTGCTAGCTTAATTCCATATATGAAATCAGTGCAAAAAACTTAATAGAGAACTGGTCTGAAGTTCCCAGTAGCAAACAAAAAAATATTTTCTTGCAGACCAGTGTAATAAGACGACTCAGGATATTTCTTTTAATTTAATGAAGTACTTGTGCTAGAAATGGATCTAGAATGGTAGGTTTTGGGTCATCAAGGTTTATTTCCTTACATTTCCCTTTTTTTTTTTTTTTTTTTTAAATTTATCAGTCCTTAAAAAGCTGCGTGGCACAACAGATGTAAGCAGCGACATGCAAGAGATGAAGGAAGAGAGTCGGCAGATGATGAGAGAAAAGAAAGTGACCATCATTGAACTGTTCCGATCACCTTTGTACAGACAGCCTATAGTAGTCGCCATCATTCTGCAGCTCTCCCAGCAGCTTTCTGGCATCAATGCAGTGAGTATCCCTCCTGAGATACATATATTCTACTTGGCTTGATGACAGCTGCAGCATTTCCTGGATTTTATTCCAAACAATTCTCAGTTAATCTCTGCTTTTTTTAATAGGTTATCTGCATGTTTGGCAGTGTTCGCAGTATTCGTTTTTTTTCTTACATTTCCCTGAGTGTGTATTTTCTTAAATAATTTCAGCACGGCCCATCCACATGATGTTTTTGAATTTGTTTCCCTTATCTTTAAAACTCTTAACTGATGCTGGTCTGCATTGGGCAGTATATGTTGCAAAAGACTAGAATCAAGAGTAATTAGTGCTTTGTCTACTAAGCCTCCATTCTTCACAAAGGCCTTGCTGCCTTGCCTCGCTTAGGGCGAACCAGTACCCAAAAGTGTGCACTGCTGGAACATGGCATGCTGCATCTTTTAAAGTCCTTTACATCAGCTCAGCCCTTGAGTTTGTGGAAAGAAAATCACACCAATGTGGCGTCTTATCAAAGACAACGCCACTGTGGTTACCTTTACTTAGTGCTCACTATCTTAGTATACAATTAAAATGTCAGACTTTTACTATAAATCATGACTGCTGGTGAATCACATTTGATTTGGTCTGGAAGGAAGCTATAAAAAGCTTTTCTTGTCAGCTCTGTTTTATGATGTTTCCGGAGTCTAGTAGTCTGAAACTGACTAATGTCTCTTACACAGATTTGCTAACAATACTCTTCTGTTTCCCTCAGGTCTTCTACTACTCTACCAGCATCTTTGAAAAGGCTGGTGTGGCCCAGCCCGTCTATGCCACCATTGGTGCTGGAGTGGTCAACACCGCCTTCACGGTGGTCTCGGTAGGTTCTGTCCTCAGTGCTTTGCTTATGCTTTTGTACACATTAAAATGTATGTAATCTTATTTAGTGTAAACACATCCTTTACTGGAATTGTTCCCTAATAGTGCATGTGTCAAGTTTTTGGTCAGCTACTGGTCCCATTGGTTGTTCAGAGGACACATAGTACTACTGCAGATTGTCAAGAGAGTCGAGTTCCTATTACCCAAAACTACCAGCTCTGCTCCCAGGTAGTGCATATGAAGACCGGGAGCCAGATTAGCACAACTTGCATTCTCTCACTTGAACATAAATCTTCACGAGACATAAAGGCTTGCTGTTGCCATGACAACAAGCTATTGCAAAAGGTTCAATTTAGATTTTTCTAACTATGTGCAAGAGAGAAAAGGGCAGGTTAGATCAACAGCTTTTGATTTCACTAAAGCAGGAATGAGTGCCGTAGCAAGCAAGTAGGTTTTTTTGTTTTTTTTTTTTTAACCCATACTGGATGAGCATTCCTTTTTGAAAATTTGTTCAGTTATTTACATTTTGCTTTCTCTCTTCTGTCTTTTCTTTAAAAGGTTTGATCCATTTTTTTCACCTCTTCCCTTGCTATGATGGCCTTTCTTCCCTTTTCGGCTTTTAACTACAGGACAAGGCAGCAGCAGCAATACCACTCATTCTCACAACCCTCATCCATTGTAATTGTGCTTTATTGAGATGACATGACTTTCAATATTGATACAGTGTTATAAATACATTATGAAATGTAAATGCACAAAATTAATCATATTATGTACAGTCATATGAAAAATTTTGGGAACCCCTCTTAATTCTTTGGATTTTGTTTATCATTGGCTGAGCTTTCAAAGTAGCAACTTTCTTTTAATATATGACATGCCTTATGGAAACAGAAGTATTTCAGCAGTGACATTAAGTTTATTGGATTAACAGAAAATATGCAATATGCTTCATAACAAAATTAGACAGGTGCATAAATTTGGGCACCCCAACAGAGATATTACATCAGTACTTAGTTGAGCCTCCTTTTGCAAATATAACAGCCTCTAGATGCCTCCTATAGCCTTTGATGAGTGTCTGAATTCTGGATGGAGGTATTTTTGACCGTTCTTCCCTACAAAATCTCCCCAGTTGAGTTAAATTTGATGGCTGCCGAGCATGGACAGCCTGCTTCAAATCATCCCATAGATTTTCAATGATATTCAAGTCAGGGGACTGTGACGGTCATTCCAGAACATTGTATTTCTCCCTCTGCATGAATGCCTTTGTAGATTTTGAACTGTGTTTCGGGTCATTGTCTTGCTGGAATATCCAACCCCTGCGTATCTTCCAACTTTGTGACTGATGCTTGAACATTATCCTGAAGAATTTGTTGATATTGGGTTGAATTCATCCGACCCTCGACTTTAACAAGGGCCCCAGTCCCTGAACTAGCCACACAGCCCCACAGCATGATGGAACCTCCACCAAATTTGACAGTAGGTAGCAGGTGTTTTCCTACCCAATTGGACGTTTCTTAGCTTTGGTCAAAAGAAGAGTTGGCCTGACTTGAGCCCGTATTTATGAAGCACCTCTGAGTTAGAAAAACAGTCCTAACTGGTTCAAAAATCTCAGAATGAAACACTTGGGAATATTGATAAAATGCCTTTAGTCATATTTCTAATTTAAGAAACTTCTCCTAACTTCACCAGGATTTAGGAAAGCTTGTCCCAACTCTCTAGGAGCTGCCAAAAGATGCCATTCAGGCAGAGATCGGCATGCACATCCCAGGAAAGGCAGATGTAAATGCTGGACAACAATAAATTCATAAAAAGACATCAATTTGGCAGATATGGAATCAAATTCTTAACAAATCTTATATGCAAAATAGTTTCTCTATATACATGGGGAAGCTGTGTACTGTCTGATCAAAAAAAAAAAAAAAAAAAGTTTTTTGGAAAATGCAGGTTTGCCATAGCAGTGATTTGGTTTTGCCACAGTCAACCATTTCTCAAATTGTGCACCAGACTTTGAACACTCTCACCACACATGAGGTAATACGCAGATTTATACATTTTCCCACCACTCCACGGGAGGTTACGTTAAAGCAAGCTGCATTCGTGCAGATTGGCACACATATTAAGATCACTGACCCAAGTGTGGATGACCATATACATGTGATTGACGCGTCTCAATGCACAGGTGGTCGTGGAGGCAGACTGTACTGTAATCGGCAGCATATTATCCTGATAGGGACATGATGGGTGATTGACAGCAAAACACTACACACAGGTATGCTGTGCTGTGCACTCCATGAACCCCTGGAATACTCATGTTACACTTTACATGCCCAGGAAGGTTCAAGAAGGTAGGCAGAGACTCCCAGGGCATTAGATAAATAGAGGCTCACATTAAATTTGGAATCCCAGAGAGAGAGTCACGACATACCACAAGATGATCAGGAACACTGGAAGAGTGAACGCGACCTCAGAAGCGTCACAATAGCAGCCTTTGCTAGTTTCAGTACAACAGTTACCTTACAAGGGCTTTCCCGTGGCCATAACTGCAGGAAGGTGATTCTTGTGGAAGTCTGGCTGTGGATCATTCATTGTTAAAATACCTGCCAGTTACCAGGGTCATCTATCATTCCGTGTGCATCTCAGACTTTCTATATTGGTGCTCAACACAGTGTCAGTCTTGAGGTTGTTGATTTAAATAGCAACAATTGCATCCCAGCTTATGTTTTCTTCCTCCTTTTTATATCATCATCATCTTTCGGGTGAAGCCTTCTGTTAGTCTTAGAAAACTACAAAGTATCATCATGGCCTATGAACCATCTTAATCTAGTGCCATTTTGTGGCTTGGCGTGCTGTAAAATTGTGACGTCATTCATTCTCAAGCACGACCTCCTGCTCCTCGCTTTTAGAAAGCCTTCCCTCTTTTTCCTTATATTTTAGACAGGAGAACAGGATGTGTGCCTCCATTCCTCTTGATCTGTTTCTCTGCGCCATCATCTGGTTTGACTTCATTTTTCCAGTCCTCCTCCATCTCACTCTCTTTGGCAGGCTCACTATTTTTAATTCCTGTTGCTGGTTTGACTGTGGAGTCATGTCTTACTCCACTCATCTGTGTCTTCTTCTTTTCCAGCTCTTTGTCGTGGAGAGGGCTGGCCGGAGAACACTGCACCTTATTGGCCTCATGGGCATGGCCGTGTCTGCTGTTCTTATGACGATTGCTTTGGCATTGCTGGTATGTGTTCTTGTTGGTGGGTAGCAGCATTCAGCTGCCAGTATACTCATGTCTTGTCTGTGCCTGTGGTTGCAGTAAGAGGGGCAAGCCTAGGAGTATATTTCAGTAAAAAAGCATCAGAGGATTACGTCTAGTAGTGCATGCAGCCATAGTTGTAGTGGTTACTGTTGATACAAGCATAACCAGTTGAACTGGGTTTCAAAAATGCTGCCCAATACTTGAGACTGTTGGGTTTACAACCTCAGAAAAGATGTCATTCAGAATGTGGCAGGGCGGGGGGGGGATCTAGTGGGGTGCCAGCTACACTGTTTTTAACCTTTGCTTATCCTTTTCAGGAGAAGCTCGCCTGGATGTCTTATGTAAGCATAGTGGCCATCTTTGGATTTGTGGCATTCTTTGAAATTGGACCAGGACCAATTCCATGGTTTATCGTAGCCGAGTTATTCAGTCAGGGGCCTCGTCCTGCTGCTATTGCTGTGTCAGGCTTCTGCAACTGGACAGCCAACTTCATTGTGGGCATGTGCTTTCAGTATGTTGAGGTAAGGACTGGCAACTTGGAAATTTACCACTTCATATAATTAGCATTTCTGTGGCAACATCTTCTTAATGTATTTGAATTCTTCTTCAATGTCTACAAGCAGCACTATCATTTAACAGGGTGCGACCATCAGGCCATATTTTAGTAAAATGGTACTGACCAGAAATGGGAGTCTTTCCAAGAGTGAATCTTATCAACTAATTGACATTTTGAAAGTTGAAGGCCTAAGTAAAATGGCCTCAAGTAGTGCAATGCACAGAAGTAATTTGTTGCCGGTGCATAATGTAGAATGTTTTGCTGCAGGTTCTCAGCTAAGTTGCCGGATACTTATTTTTACATTTTGTGTTTCCTTTACAGCAAGCATTAGGCCCCTACGTGTTCATCATCTTCACTGTCCTCTTGATATTGTTCTTTGTCTTCACCTACTTCAAAGTCCCGGAGACCAAGGGTCGGACATTTGACGAGATCTCCGCCGGGTTCCGTCAAGGCGCCGGTTCCAACCCCGCTGAAAAGCACTCACCGGAAGAGCTCAACAGCCTGGGAGCCGACTCCCAGCTGTAATCGGCTGCTGCCTACTGTAGACTGCAAAACAGACACAGAAGAGCAAAACAAAAAAGCGAGCAGATGTTTGATGTCTGTTTTGGAAGTACTCGCTGACTGGCAGCATCACTTTTGCAACATGTCTCCCGTTTTGTCTTGGATGCTCACTGAAGTATGGCGAAATGGGCACACTTTTCCTGAGTTTTACTTTCCACATTCCGCCCCTCCCCTCCTCTTCTTTTTAGGAACTCCTGTTGTCACAAGTCTTTTTTGGTTTTTAATTTTTTTTCCCTCCCATGTACTCTTATGGCAGAGTGGGTGGGGCAACATTTGTGGCAGACTTTATATGGAGATGTGACCATCAGAGGATGTCTGGGGGGCACTGCGGAGTGTAGTGTGTATTTGGTAAGTTTGTATGTGTGTATGCCTTTTTACATTTGACTTGTTTTTAGTGTTTCCTAATCCAGAGCGCAAGACTACTCTTCACTTTCACAGCTAGACTGACAGTTTTTATGTGTTTTTAATTTTTTTTTTTTTTTTTGGTTAAAGTAAGCAAGTGAAGTTTTTAATGCTGTAGTTCTTATTCAGGGTGGCGGTGGTAGAGGGTGGTTAAAAGTCTAGCTTTTGATTTGTCATCACCCTGTATTCCTTCCATTGCAGTTTTATTACTGATAATTTAGGGGCTGCCTTCTTAAGGAAGTGGTGGGCATTTTAGTCATCTTACTGCATGCCCCTCTTCACCCCCGATTCCCTCTACCCCGCCTAAATTACCAATGTACAATACTGTAAATACTATGCAGGGGAGCCTTCCCACTAAGTCTAGAAGAGATTCTTTTAAAACAGAGGGTAAGAATAAAGAAAATATTAAGCCACGTAAATGATGAGTTCTGGCAGTCATCCGCAATGGACTGTTTGGTGGTTAGAAGAAAAATCTAAAGGCACCACTCAACACCCCTCACTTGACCTACAAATCGGACCTCCCACAATTCCTAGCCTGGCTTTCCATTTCTAAACCTCAGACACTTGCTAATCCATCCATCCATCCATTATCCAATCCGCAATATCCTAACACAGGGTCACAGGGGTCTGCTGGAGCGAATCCCAGCCAACACAGGGTGCAAGGCAGGAAAGAAACCCTGGGTAGGGTGCCAGCCCGCCGCAGCACTTGGTAATACAGCTGCTAATCTTTGCTTAGTACAAAGGGATGTACTTGGCCCGTTTCACCGGGCAGCATCACCAAAGTGACAGGAGGGAGAGGTGAGCATGAACTTTAAACTCTGTGCCCCAATGTTGGCATTCTTGACGTAGACAGGCAGGCCTGTGTAATGGTCAATGGGCAGAACGGTTCGTCCCAGTTGTGTACTGTCATATTTGTTCCTTTCTTGATTAGATTCGGAGGGTCATTTGTAAAATGCAGGCATTGCTTCTCATAATGCCTCTTGGTGCCCCTACACACCACTGAATTGAATTAAACATCCCGGCTCACTGAAATTTGTTGGCAGAGGGGCGACTCTAAAATTCAGAGGATCTGCGTCCGTCACTCTGGTTTCACTGGGAGTCCTTCCCTAAGTTGTGACTTCGCTTAAATCATCTTGTAACACTTTCAGTGGCCATCCACAAACTTGTTTTGAATTCTGAGCATTTGCTAGGAGAGTAAACGTGGAGGATTGCCCTCAATACTCACGCCACTTAGACAGCACAAGGGATATTCTGGGGTTGTGGGGATGGAAAGCCAACTGTCGCAGCTTGTACCCTTGGAGTGGCTGCCCTCATCTTGTCTACCTGGTTGTAGACTAAAAGTAAAGTGGTGTTCCTAGAAGGGTATGGGGCTAGGAAGCTGACACTTTTTACCTTATCATTTCCCCCCTGATATTTTCCTGAGCGATGTGGGACCAAATTAAAACTCAAAAGCAAGCTGAGTAGGAACTCCAGGGGCAGGATGGGGCTAACCATCGGCTGATTAGACTCTTCCTGCAGGGGGCTCCCTTTTTTGCCTTGTAGCCGATATGCAATACTGAAGTATTTCTCTGCACTTTGCCTGCTTTTTTTTTTTTTATCAAGTATTTTATTTTTTTATAAAAACAAAGATCTACTGCCACGTTGGCACCTCGACAGGCCATGCAAGAAGGTTGAGTGTGTCTGTGGGATGAGGACAGCATTTGGGGATTCCCGAGGGGAGGAGGGTTGGCTGTATCTGGTGTTCGTCTTGGAGTTTTACACATGGTGGGCTCCCTTGGGGTGGGGGGGGGGGCTTTCCCTAATTGTGGCAGCCGCCCCAACACGTGAGACCTTGAATTTGATTTGGTGGAGTCTGGTGAGGGCTTACAGCGGGCCCCTCCACTAGACCCACCTAGTCACTGCCTGCTGAGGGTCAGTGTGTCCTGCTACTCTTATGTATCGATTGCAATATTTATCTGTGTTTTTCAAGTGACTCTTGTGTGATGTATCCTGAGTGAATACAAAGAAATACTGTAAATGTTAGGAGACTCACGTCCACGAGTAGCACCAGTGTCTGGTCTCACAGCCCTGGAGTGTGTGTGTGTGTGTGTTTGTGGGTGGGTGGGTGCGTGGCGTGTGTGTGTGTGTGCAGACAGACACCCACCGGGGCTGCAGATCTCAGCACAGCTGCTTCCACCTCTGCAGAGATTGGCCTTTTCGTAGCGCATGCGTCCCCTTGCACTGCAGCTTCAACAAGGCAGGCACCAGCACAATAGAGAGCTATTTATTAGACGTTTTAAATTATTAGTGTCTTTATAAATTTAGCAACTTTATAAATTATACATTTGAAAATATCACAAAAAACAGCTTCTGTGTGTTTGTTTGTTTGTTTGTTGGGGGGGGGTGGTGGTGTGGGTAGGTCTGTGCCAAGATACACTGCTGTTTTGAAGAAATGTATTTTTGTAACATTTGACTCTCTGCTGTATAAAACAATAAATCACAAACACACAGGACTCTGGTCTCCTGTCTCATTCTGTAGTCATCTTCCACCTAACAAGTTGGCCAAAGTTGACTAAAAGCAATGTGGTTTGAAATTCCCATGCCATAATTATTATTCATCCACAATTCTTTTAGACCAGTAAAACAATTTTGACAAGAACACCCCAAAAAAAAAAAAGTGCCAATCACATTCACCCAATTAAAGAAAAAAAAACCAGAAGTCGAGACTTGAAGGTTCCCCAAATCTTTCTCCTTCATTTATTCCATGTGTCAGTAGTTCTCTGTGTGAATAAAGAAATCTGCCTGTAACAAGTTCCCATCGTGTTCCCTGTTTTTTTCTTGAAGAGTAGATTTTGAAGTGGGGTGGCACGGTGGCACAGTGGTAGCGCTGCTGCCTCGCAGTACGGACCCCCGGGTTCACTTCCCGGGTTCTCCCTGCGTGGAATTTGCATGTTCTCCCCGTGTCTGCGTGGGTTTCCTCCCACAGTCCAAAGACATGCAGGTTAGGTGCATTAGCGATCCTAAATTGTCCCTAGTATGTGCCTGGTGTGTGTGTGTGTGTGTGCCCTGCCCAGGATTTGTTCCTGCCTTGCGCCCTGTGTTGGCTGGGATTGGCTCCAGCAGACCCCCGTGACCCTGTGTTAGGATATAGCGGGCTGACTGACTAGAAGTAAAAGCTAGCGACCCACCTTACTGACTTTTCTTTTTAAGGCCAATGCCGTGTATTTGCACTGAAAAACATTTTTGGTTTTTCATCAGTTTACCTCGGCTACTTGTTGTCTCTTCTCCAAGAACTGACCGATAGGTCAGGAATGTCTCAGACAAGCTTCAGTAGCACCATACCTGCTGTGCTGGTAGCCATTAGCTGACTGAGGAGGGTGCTACATCCAGATTTAATGTGCTGTGTGTGCACAAACATAAACTGTTACGTGTTGTCACCAACACAGAAAGTCAGTCTGCAGCAGTGTCCGGTTCTCCTAAAGTCATTGAATCGATCTACTGCACTCATATTACAACAAGGGCATCTCGCAAGCATGGAGCTGCATTTATTAACCGAAACTCAATTACATTCCATTAATGTACAAGTCATATGTGATGCCAAGATGAGACTGACAAGCCTCATGGCTCCGTGGCCTGAGTTAGCCCGTGATTCACGTAGTGGCTGACTGCTCGCTAAGGTAACTGGCTGAACGCTCAGTTTTCACATGGCCTGTACTATTCATTGCAACAGCAATCCTGTCTTTATGTGTGCCCGTTGACAGCTGCTGCTCGCTCAGATGCTGACGACTTATGCCTCTCCCAGACCCCCAGAATAGACAGGAGGAGCACTATAAAGGCTTGTGGAGCACAGCCAGATGCTCTTGAATGCAGGCGGCGGGGTCTCGGCCCGAGATTGCATATGTGTGAGGTGGATGTGCATTGAGGCGCACTCATGAACAAGAGGACTGTGATTTATAAAGATATATTGCATAGCAGTGTGCATAAAACCAAGTTTTATGAATCTACATTTTTTTAGCATACGCATTTTCCTGTTTTTTGGCGTTAGCATATTTTCACAATGAAATCCATGCAAAGTTTCATAAATGAGAGATAAAGAAAAGAGAGAGATAAAGAAAACCGAGGGTCCAAGTCAAAACTGTAGCCAAAGCTCAGGCAGGAACTGTTACCTAAAAGGCCAAAAGTAACCATTTCATAAACGCAATACGCAACACTAAAATCTTAATCAAAGATCAAAGCTAAAACTAGCAAAAAGAATAAATAATAATAATACAGGGTGAGTCAAAATTATGTTAACATTTGAATGGTGGAAACAAATTATTGAGAAAACATGTAAGATGATTTACAGCAAGAGTTCCCAAAGTGGTCGATTTGAACTTTCTTGGGGTCGATAGTTTCAATAAAAAAAATTTGGGGGTCTACGACGGCAAAAGTAGACCCCCTTACTACTGCTATTTGCCTGATACTTCAAAATATCTATGATTCCAATAGGTACCTAATTAAGAACTATAACCCCAAATCAGAAAAAGTTGGGACAGTGTGGAAAATGTGAATAAAAAAATAAAGCAGTAATTTACAAATTTCCCTTAACTTTTATTTCATTGCAGACAGTATGAACACAAGATAATTCATGTTTTTTTTGGTCAACATCATTTGATTTGTAAATAAACATCCATTCTTGCCATTCAGGCTTGCAACACATTCCAAAAAAAGTTGGGATGGGGGCAATTCAGGGGTAGTAATGAGGTATAATAACTAAATAGTGATGTGATTTGAAACTGGTGATGTTAACAGGTGATTGCAATCATGATTTGGTACAAAAGCAGCATCGAGGAAAGGCCTACTCCTTTAGGAGCAAAGATGGGCAGAGGATCGCCAGTTTGCCACCAAGTGCGGGCAAAAATCTTTGAAATGATGAAGAAAAACGTTTCTCAAAGACAGATAGGAAGAGATTTGGGCATGTCTCCCTCTACAGTGCATAACATAGTGAAAAGACTCAGGGAATCTGGAGAAATTACCGTGTGCAAAGGCCAAGGGCGCAAGCCTAAACTGAATGGCCGTGATCTCTGAGCCCTCAGACGGCACTGCATTAAAAACCATCATTCATCAATAAATGATATAACTGCGTGGGCTCAGGACTACTTCAGGAAGTCACTCTCAAGCACTACAGTACATAGTTACATTAGGAAATGCCAGCTAAAACTGTACTGTGCCAAAAGGAAGCCCTACATAAATAGTGTCCAGAAGCGCCGTCGACTTCTCTGGGCTCGGAGGCATCTGGGATGGTCCATTGTGCAGTGGAAACGTGTATTGTAGTCAGACGAATCGGTTTTTCACATCTTTTTTGGAAGAAATGGACGCTGTGTGCTGCGGGCCAAAGAGGAAAAGGACCATCCAGACTGTTACCAGATACAAGTCCAAAAGCCAGGGTCTGTCATGGTATGGGGTTGTGTCAGTGCCTTCAGCAAAGATAACTTGCACTTCTGCGATGGCACCATCAATGCTGAGAAGTATATCTCAGTTTTGGAGGAACAAATGCTGCCTTCAAGACGACGTCTTTTCCAGGGACGCCCATGCTTATTTCAGCAAGACAATGCCAAACCACATACTGCGCGCGTAACAAAGGCATGGCTGCGTAAGAAGAGGGTGCGGATGCTTGACTGGCCTGCCTGCAGCCCTGATTTGTCTCCTATAGAGAATGTTTGGCGCATTTTCAAACGAAAAATGCGTCAACGAAGACCCCGTACTGTTGCGCACCTAAAACGTCGTTTGCAGAAAGAATGGGACAAACTAACACCTGCAACACTTAGTCACTTGATTTCTTCAATGCCTAAAAGTCTTAAGTGTTGTTAAAAGACAGGGGAACTGTACAAAGTGGTAAATGCTGTACTGTCCCAACTTTTTTTGAAATGTGTTGCAAGCCTGAATGGCAAGAATGGATATTTATTTACAAATCAAATGATGTTGACAAAAAAAACATGAATTATTTTGTGTTCATACTGTCTGCAATGAAATAAAATTTGAGGAGAATTTATAACTTGCTTTTTTCTTTTTTTATTCACATTTTCCACACTGTCCCAACTTTTTGTGATTTGGGGTTGTAAAATAATACAAAAAAACACTTTTTTTGATAAAAACACATTACATACCAAACTTGCGAACGAAAAGGTAAAATGTGTAATTAAAAGAGTCACACGTAAGAATGCATGAAAATACATGTAGCACAAACATGTCTGTGCATTGTCTTATCAAATGTATCAAAGCAAGTGCGGACATGAAAAACCGCTGCATGTCCGCACTTCCTCGCGGTGGGACGAGACGACAGATATTCAATATGAGCAGAATCTATCAGTCTTGTACGGTCATGCTTTCATAAAACACTATAAATTGGTTCGTTTGATGTGACATGTACTTATTTGTGATTTGAACCTTGAATATAATTATTTACTGAGGAGCAGTACTACGAAAAAGAAAATCAGAGGACACAGTTTATTTATTCGACTTTGAACAAAAATCTTCTGTTTCAAGTAAGTACATACTTTATTGGTTTTTTTTTTTTATCTTTATCACATGGGCTGTCGAAATTGTTTGTTAATAAAAGTTTTTACTTCTTCAGATAATAATATGACTGAACCAAAAAAGAAACACAGACAGTACAGCTTGGACTATTTGTACTTATTTTGAATTTACATATTTATTTCATAAATGTCAAAAATGTAAAAAAAACTCTGCTAGTATTTTTTTGCTTTAATTTTCGTTAGTGCAGGTTTTGATATTAAATGTTGCACAAGATAATGCCATATTCCGTAGTCGTTTTATCTTCTTCAGTCATTAATTACAAGTGATTAAAATGAAAAGTTTGCTATCTAGTGAAATATTTAATATCAAGTACTGTACAAATTTCTTAATTTGAGTAAAGAGAAAAGCCAAGTAAAATGACACCTTTTATTGGCTAACTAAAAAGATTACAATATGCAGCTTTTGAGGAGGCAACTCAGGCCCCTTCTTCAGGCAAGAAGTAAAGTTTGAGTAAGTAAAGTAAATGACTAGGGGGTCGACGGTTTTAAAAGTTTTTGGTAAAGGGGTCTGCGGCCAAAAAAAGTTTGGGCACTCTTGATTTACAGTAATGTCTCAACATGTTCGCCATCATGTTCAACACACAAAAACCAACGAGCAGCAATACCATTTAAAGCCCGGACACACATTTCACAGTCCGTATTCTGTCCTTCAGCTCATTGATACCACGATCTCTCCTGCTATACCCGCGCACCTTCATCATACCCCATAACCGGAAATCACAGGGTGTTAAATTAGGAGAGTGTGCAGGCCATGGCAATGGTCCACCACGGCCTAGCCATCAACCTGGAAAGGTGTGGTCAAGATAAAAATAATCCATTAGTGTTAACATAATTTTGACTCACCCTGTAATAATAATAATAATAATAATAATAATAATAATAAAAGGTTCTTCTGGGATTGGCTCCAGCAGACCCCTGTGACCCTGTAGTTAGGCTATTGCAGGTTGGATAATGGTTGGTTGGTTGGTTGGTTCTTTTTACCACAACTATGAGTTAACTAGTAGTAGGTAATCTATAGATGGATGCCACCTACCAGTTCTCCTGTAAACCATCTTCAGAGCTCTAGCACCAAATACAAGCATATTCAGGGGTAATAGATCTGAACAGAGGACAGTGGGCATCTAAAATAAAAATAAAAAAAAAAATCAGCGTGCCATCACAGAACATTTCACTTTCAGCTTTTTCTTATCTATACTAATAAACGGCAAAGCCCTCACTGACTCACTCACTCGCCACTAATTCTCCAACTTCCCGTGTAGGTAGAAAGCTGAAATTTGGCAGGCTTATTCCTTACAGCTCACTTACAAAAGTTAAGCAGGTTTCATTTCGAAATTCTACACGTAACGGTCATAACGGTCGATAACGGCCAACAACATCCGCCATGTTGAACTTTCTTATTTATGGCCCCATTGTCACGAAATTTGGTAGATGGCTTCCCTGCGCTAACCGAAACCGATGTACGTACTTATTTTGGTGGTATGACACCACTGTCGGCCGCCATATTGAACTTTCCAACGTCACTAATTCTCCAACTTCCCATGTAGGTAGAAGGCTGAAATTTGGCAGGCTCATTCCTTACAGCTTACTTACAAAAGTTAGGCAGGTTTTATTTAGAAATTCTACGCATAACGGTCGACAACGCACGCCATGTTGAACTTTCTTATTTATGGCCCCATCTTCACGAAATTTGGTAGGCGGCTTCCCTGCGCTAACCGAAACCAATGTACGTACTTACTTCCGTGGTATGATGCCACTGTCGGCCGCCATATTGAATTTTTCAACGGTCTTTGTTACTTATGGGCCCATCTTCAAGAAATTTGGTACGCGGGTTCCCAACGCTAACTGAATCCTACTTACGTACATATATACGTCCATAGCCTGCAGCTCGGTCACCGTGTGAGGCGGCGTTGGGTCCCCCATCCCAATGCCTCCCACGTTGATGGCTGCCTGCCTATATAAAGCTGTCCTTCGCTCCAGTCTCTTCATTTCCTTCCTTGCTTCGCTACGGGATTCACGTCTCCCTACTGATAACTACAGCCTTTTTATTTAATCCACGGCTTCTCCGCTGTTTTATTGTTCATTTATTACGATTATAGTTATTGTGTAGGTATTTTAGACTTACTTTACATTGTTCACGTACACATTTCCTTTATCATTCCAACCGTACCCCCATTAACATGTCTATCGAGGTGATCACCATCGATCAAAGAACTGTCACTTACCGAGTGGTTTCCATGCCCGGAGATGGCACCTGCCTTTTCCATTCTCTTTGTTACATATTGCACGGCCATATCAGGCTCACTCTTGATATCCGGAGGAACATTCTGTCTTATGTATTGAATGACTGGGACAGGTTCAAGGTGTGGACTGATGACGGTACAGGAGATAATTATACTACACAAGAGCACTAGAAGAGTGAAATGCTTAAGCTCTTCACCTATGGTTCTGCATGTCAGTTGATGGCTGCCACTGAATTGTTCGGTTGTCGCTTTCAAGTGTACCGAAATGGCCAAATATTTTACACCTTTCGACAACCGCCAATGCCTCTTAAAAATCTTAGTTTCACAGGTGACGATTTCAGTAGTGGACACTTTGATGTTTATGAATGTTTAAACTCTCAAAAGCTGGATGTGAAGTTATCGATGAAACCGGTTGTATACTTACAACGCTTGACAGATGCTGAATGTCACTTCAACAGAAGTCCTACAAATACTGTCGTAATTGAAACAAACCATGAAACTCAAAAAGATTATGACAGCAGCAATCCAAGCTGTGAGATTTGAGACAAGATTACTGTTCACATGGCCAACTGTACGTTGCATGCTCAAGAGTAAGCTCCGCGCACAGCTACAGCTTGGTCATATTACAACTGGAGGGCCGAACTGACAACGTGGCATACAAAGAGATCCTTAACAAATAATTATTGGTATATTTTCCCTCAGTTTAAAAAGGTTTAATTTTCTTCTTAATAAAAATGTTAAGGCAGTACTTCACCGCTGCGAAGCGCAGGTATTTTGCTAGTTACCCATATTTTGGATAGTATTCATTTTTCATAATAATAATTGGCATATGCAGAGCCACCACCATTGGAGTATCTCTTAAGGGCTGGCACCTCACCACCTTCCAAACGGTGTAAGACCTACCTTGTTAGACCAAGCCGAGTTATCATCTAGCTGGCGTGCACAAAAAATGTTACAACTGCGAGGTAACTCAAATAGATCATTTTTTTAGAGAAAGGACATTTTTGAGTTTTGCTAAATAGAAAAATGCATTTAATTGGTATAATTAAAACAACGCCTCGATTTTACACTGACATCCAAAATAAATATCCTCGTTTTCGGCATGTGATGTGCTAAAGTTCAGTTTCCTAGGGGGACCCTGTGTTTGCTTGCTTTCAGACTCTTTACTAAGCACACCTGAACCGAAGGCCCCAAATCCCACCTATAGCCCTTGCACGTTTATTCCTGCCAGCTTGGCCATTGCCAGGGTTGAACTCTAGGGTGGTTCACTACTTTTCCCCCTTTATGTTACATTTGTAATGCAGGTGCCACAACAGGCAAAAGAGAAAGCGACACTTTTTATTCATAATTTGATTAACCTTAAGGTTTCCATTATGCTCAAACTCTAAGCAGTGTGAAAATGAGTGTCAGCCAAAGTTACAATCTGATTAATAAGCAGCTTGTTTTATGTGCTTAGCTACAAGGTGGCTCCCTGTCTTAGTATGATGATTGGACTCCGTGGTGCAGCATGGCTCTCCAATGGAATGGTAGGCCCCTCTACGCTTGTGATGCCCAGGTTACCTGGTGCTGGAATACTCATCCTTGAACCCAGCAAGACTGAGGTGGACCAGGCCGAATGAGGACACAGAACAACGAGAGTAGCTGCAAAACTGGACACTATTATTATTCAAAAACAATCAAACAAGGCAATATCCTAACTGATGAAGTGCGGAGCTTCTTTACATAAATCCAGCCAAGCCTGATGTCACGACCTGATCGATACTCCAGCCTTTCACCCTGCGTGCATTAAACAAAAAAACTTTATTATTTTTATTTGAGGGCTACATTACAGTAGCGGACCATAATGAGAATATTAGGAGTACTGCCACTGGATGTACAGTATGACACCGATTCGTGTGCAACGGCAGCACAGAGCCTCATGGCTAATTTGCATGCATAGCCCCAGCACGTGGCTAATTAAGATCCAAAATTAGCTTTAAAGGAGCTCCTCCCTTCCGAGAAAGAGAACGCAGACGACACTGTGAAATAATAATGAAAGATTTATTACTGTTTATAAAGATGTTTCTATCTTCTTCATAGAAGAAAAAAGTGCCAAGCATCTGCACATACATTGGAAACAAGATGTTCCCTCTGTGCCCTTCAAACAATGGAAAGAGCCACCACTTCATGGCATGGCTAATGGGTGCTCCAACACTGGAACTTTATGAACGTGACGATATACAGGTATATACTCTTTTGTGATTTATTACTAGTTTGTGGCCATTTGTCATACAGTGGAACCTCGGGTCACAAACGTCTCAGAACACGTACAAATCGGGTTACGACCAAAAAGTTTGCCAAACTTTTGCATCTGTTCACGACCACACACTCGGGTGACGAACAAGCCAGTTTCCCTTCCGGTTCGTACGCGCTGATGATTTACGCACGTGTTCAGTCTCTTCCTGTACAGTACATTGTTCTCGGTCAGACGTGCATCGCGCAGAGGGACTTTCCCTCAAAACTGTAACCTCTTCTCCACCCAGTTCCTCCTCACTTCCTTCATGCCAGAACTCGACTCATGCAAGGTTAGTTTTTGTATAAATTATGGGTTTTTCAAATATTCATTTTTTCCCTGTGCTTAAAACTCATTAAAAAAAAAAGTGTTTACATCGAGCGGTTTGTTAGGCTGTAGCGTGAACTTTTGCAATGTTAGTTTTCTCTGTTCAAGGTTTTCTCAGTGTTATTCAATGTTTTTACATTTAGTTTACTATTACACTGTGCATTCTATGGTATAATTAACTATTTTTGTGCTTAAAAATCTTTAAAAGAAAATATTTACATACAGCTCGTACGGTCCGGAACGGATTAATTGTATTTACATACAATCCTATGGGGGAAATTACTTCGGGTCACAACCAAATCGGGGTGCGATCAGAGTTTTGGAACGAATTACGGTTGTGACCCGAGGTTCCACTGTATTTTGTTTGTGGTTATTGTCCCATCTTTGAGGTATGGTGGCGCAGTGGTTAGCACAGCTGCCTCACAGCTCACCCAGATCACATTTAAGGCCACAATAATCAGTCCAGCTTCCCTAATCCTCAGAGACAATTAAAACAACACTGCACCGTTATAATTCTCTGAAGACTAGTTCCGCTCATCCTTCCAAATTGACTTCAAAGCATTATGCGGAGTTTGGTACATTTTCAGAACATTTCCATGATTTTGCTCATTAATGACTTGTCTTAGGTAGATTTTACATTCAGCACTCGGGCTGATTCATGGATGGCGTTTTTGACATCTAGATGGATAAAGCAGTGTCTACCTTCACGTGGTGTCATGGCCACACGGTTTTCTGGACCTTATGATGTTACACAGATACTTTGGTGATGGACAGCTCAGCTTGAAAGCTTTAATCATGAAAGTACGTACAAAACACTTCATCATAGCCAGTTCTTTTGGGAAAGGTACTACATGTAGCATTTGAGTTAGAGGCTGTCTGGTCAATCTAACCCACGGGTGTCGAACTCCAGGCCTGAAGGGCCACAGTGGCTGCAGGTTTTCATTCTAACCCTTTTCCTAATCAGTGACCTGTTTTCACTGCTATTTCACAATTTAATAGCCCTGTTAGGATTCAGTCCTCTTAATTGATTCGTTTCCTCATTAAAATGCAGCCAAACAGAAATGAGACGTGAAACGAGCCAACAGATGACCAGCTAAACTGGGGCTTCAAACTCCAACCAGTTTCTTAAGGAGAAGCCAATGCTTGCTGTTAATTAAACTCGTTATTTAATTATTCATTCTGCCACAGCAGACATTTCCAAAACTGATAATTTTATGTTTTTTTCTAAGAACACCATCAAGATGTTTTGATGACCTGAGAGATCAGCCTTACTGAGACTTCCAATTTTCTCTATTTTCAGATTCTGTGTGATGGGCACAGGTGACCTGGCCATGTGGCCGCTTGTTTCGTGTTTCATTATTGTTTGGCCGCTAATTAAGGAAAAAGAAACAACTAAGGGGCATAAGTCAAGCTAATTAAAAGAAAGAATTAGCAGCAAAAACTGGTCACTAATTAAGAAGATGGTTAGAATGAAAACCTGCAGCCACTGCTGCCCTCCAGGACTAGAGTTCGACACCCCTGATCTAACCTAATGTTACAATGCAGGTTATGTAGTTAGATATAAAAATGAAAATAGACCAAGTACACAGCATGAAAACAACATCTCACAGCGTTCCTCTGCATGAAGTCGCAGAGAGAGTTTGTTTACATGTCATCTCAGTCCTTCATAACTAAAACTTGTGAGCAAGCCAGATGAGACCTCGCTTTTAATATAGTGCCTGCACCCCCCTAACATGAGGAGTGCTCACTCTGTAACACTGATCATGACATCCTTCTAACTCATTCCTCCAATGATGGGCACATCGGTTTTATCAAGCACAGGTCAGTATGATCTTCCACTCACTCATATAGAAGAGCCCAGGGTCATACAGAAGGGAAACCTCGTAACTGACCCTCAGCTGGGACCCACCTTGCCAATGTGACCACCAGAGAGTACTGCTGAGCGAGGTCTGAGCCTTTAAACAACAGGGTGCAGGAAGGAACATGGAGCGTACCTGTGTGAAAGAGCTCAACCGGCCACTTGACATTCTGGATGTGGCATCTTTGTGTTAGCCTTTACTTCGTACGGTGCCTTTTATTGCCCTTTCACTCCCAGTGATTTGCGTAAAATTGCTTTAGTGGGGTGTACAACAGTAATGAAGTGCAGTTGGTGCTTGGGAGTCATGCATACGTGAGAGATGGGGACACTAAGACACTGCATGCTAAGCGCATAGGAGTTCCAGGCACAATGTTCACAACCACATATAGGATCCATCCATCCACCCACCCATCCACGTTTCTAATGTGCTTTTCCAGGTCAGTGGTATGGAGAACCAGTGTCTTATACCAGCAGCAGAAGTGTTCATATTCTTACAAGTGTGTCATGCAACATTTCACCACTGTCACTTCCTGGCAGCACTCCATGGCAAGTCAGACCCAAACCTGGACAGGGTGCCAGTCTTTATTTGCTTATTGCTGCAGCTCTCCGTTCTGCAGGTGACGTCACCACTTTCCTTATATGTCAGAGTTTTTACGCTGGCCAGCATTGCATGGCATTCAGTTGAAAAATATGCACCAACCCATTTATGCACTCCGGGCCATTCTGGTGGCACATTTCTTGGTTTCCTCTCCCTTGGCCCTTCTACCCTGATTTCTCAGTTTGGCCAGGCAGGCAACTCTAAGAAGAAATGTAGATTCCCTTTAAGCATTATGGAGAACCTTCCATGTTGCACAACTTTCTGTAGCTTCCCCTGATTTGTTTCTCAACACAATGCTGTCTCTTAAGCTTCGCAGGCAATTCCTTCATCTTTATGGTTTGGTTTTGTAACCACAAGGTGGCACCAGAGAACCCAAAAACCACAGACACAGTAACACCTCACACAGCTCCCGGTTCAAAGAGAAGATATCTATTCAAACACAGCACCTTTCCAATGATCACCCTTCCAAAGACGCGTCAAAATACACAAAAAATAAACCAATCACAATGCCTCCTTCTTCCTTCTCCTAGAGCAGGGGTGTCGAACTCCAGTCCTGGAGGGCTGCAGTGGCTGCAGGTTTTTATTCTAACCATCTTCTTAATTAGTGACCAGTTTTTGATGCTAATTAACTTCTTTAGCCTTAGCTTTATTTAGCTTGACTCAGGCCCCTTAGTTGTTTTTTCCTTAGGGTTAGGGTTAGGGTTAGCAGCCGGACAGTAATGAGACATAAAACAAGGAGGACATGACCAGCTCACCTGTACCCATCAAACAAAATCTGAAAATAAAGATGAAGTTCTCAGTAAAGTTGATCCCTCAGGTTACCAACACATTTTAGGAGTTCTTAGAAAAAAACAGAATACCAGCAGTTTTGGAAATCTCTGCTGTGGCAAAAAAAGAGCAGCAACAAGCCATGGAATTGAATAATGGGTTTAATTAACAGTAAGAATCAGCTTCTCATTAAGGAACTGGTTGGAGTTTGAAACCCCAATTTAGCTGGTGATCTGTTGGCTCGTTTCATGTCTCATTTCTGTTTGGCTGACATTTAATGAAATAAAGAATCAATTCAGAAGACTTAATCCTTAAAAACAGGGCTATTAAAATAGAGGGAAAAGAAGGTTATTAGCAGTGAAAACTGGACACTGATTAGGAAAAGGGTTAGAAAGAAGACCTGCAGCCACTGCGGCCCTCCAGGCTTGGAGTTTGACACCCGTGTCCTAGAGTGTAGCCCACTGCCTCCCAAATGTGACTCATCCATGTGTGGCAGCAGGCCCCTTTTTAAGCCAGACTCGGGAGTCATGCTGTAACTTCTGGGCATTAATGAAAGTAGGGAGGTTCCCCCTCGCCCAGATAGTGCCCTCTGTTGGTCCCCAGGGACCCTGACAGGGTTGTATTTCCAGACTCCATAACCCAAGCACCCTGGCGAGCATCCTGACTGTGTTCCCAAGTGAGGACCACTACCACCTGGCATAAGGGGGATGAGACCACTCCCAATTCCTGGCAATCGCTGGTCCGTCCATTATTTGACACCAGCCGGACACAAATTTTTTTTCTAGTCCCACCAGCCAATCCCTAGATATAGTTGTGCTTGCAAGTTTGTGAACCCTTTAGAATTTTCTGTATTTCTGCAGAAATATGACCTAAAACATCATCCGATTTTCACTCAAGTCCTAAAAGTAGATAAAGAGAAACCAGTTAAACAAATGAGACAAAAATATTATACTTGGTCATTTATTTATTAAGGAAAATGATTGAATATGACATATTTGTGAGTGGCAAAAGTATGTGAACCTTTGCTTTCAGTATCTGGTGTGACCCCCCTTTGCAGCAATAACTGCAACTAAACGTTTCCGGTAACTTTTGATCATTCCTGCACACCTGCTTGGAGGAATTTTAGCCCATTCCTCCGTACAGAACAGCTGGTGGATTTCCTCACATGAACTGCTCGCTTCAGGTCCTTCCACAACATTTCGATTGGATTAAGGTCAGGACTTTGACTTGGTCATTACATTAAAGTTAAAACATTAACTTTATTTTCCTTTAACCATTCTTTGGTAGAACGACTTGTGTGCTTAGGGTCGTTGTCTTGCTGCATGACCCACCTTCTCTTGAGATTCAGTTCATGGACAGATGTCCTGACATTTTCCTTTAGAATTCTCTGAAATAATTCAGAATTCATTGTTCCATCAATGAAGGCAAGCCGTCCTGGCCCAGATGCAGCAAAACAGGCCCAAACCATGATACTACCAGCACCATGTTTCACAGATGAGATAAGGTTCTTATGCTGGAATGCAGTGTTTTCCTTTCTCCAAACATAACGGTTTTCATTTAAACCAAAAAGTTCTATTTTGGTCCCATCCATCCACAAAACATTCTTCCAATAGCCTTCTGGTTTGTCCACGTGATCTTTAGCAAACTACAGACGAGCAGTAATGTTGTTTTTGGAGAGCAGTGGCTTTCTCCTTGCAACCCTGCCATGCACACCATTGTTGTTCAGTGTTCTCCTGATGGTGGACTCATGAACATGAACATTAGCCAATGTGAGAGAGGCCTTCAGTTGTTTAGAAGTTACTCTGAGGTCCTTTGTGACCTCGACAACTATTACACGCCTTGCTCTTGGAGTGACCTTTGTTGGTCGACCACTCCTGGGGAGGGTAACGATGGTCTTGAATTTCCTCCATTTGTACACAATCTGTCTGACTATGGATTGGTGGAGTCCAGACTCTTCAGAGATGGTTTTGTAACCTTTTCCAGCCTGATGAGCATCAACAACTCTTTTTCTGAGGTCCTCAGAAATCTCCTTTGTTCGTGCCATGATGCACTTCCACAAACATGTGTTGTGAAGAGCAGACTTTGATAGATCCCTGTTCTTTAAATAACACAGGGTGCCCACTCACACCTGATTGGCATCCCATTCATTGAAAACACCTGACTCGAATGTCACCTTCAAACTAACTGCTAATCCGTGAGGTTCACATACTTTTGCCACTCACAAATATGTAATATTCGATCATTTTCCTCAATAAATAAATGACCAAGTATAATATGTTTATCTCATTTGTTTAACTGGTTTCTCTTTATCTACTTTTAGGACTTGAGTGAAAATCTGATGGTGTTTTAGGTCATATTTATGCAGAAATATAGAAAATTCTAAAGGGTTCACAAACTTTCAAGCACAACTGTACATCTCAATGACGATCCACAGAATGGGATGCACCTGAGCCAAATGTCAAGTGTCATAGCAAAGGGTCAAAATATTTGGGTCCATGTGATATTTTGGTTTGTTGTTTTTTTTTTTTAATAAATTTGCAAAAAAAAACTAAAAGCCTCTTTTTGCTTTGTCTTTCTGGGGAACTAAATGTTTGATAAGGGGGAAAAAATGAATTAAAACTCTTTTAGCCCAAGGTGGCAACAGAACAAAATGTGTAAAAAGTGAAGGGGTGTGAATATTTTGTGAAGGCCACACCACCTTCAATAGGGAAGTAGATGTGTGGGATAGAAAATGGATGGAGGGGCTCAATCAAACTTGTTTTTATATCGCACCTTTCCTGGTACAAAATGAACATGCATTGTATGTGAATTTGGTTTATGAATAAGTGAAGACAACATGGCGGCACAAGTTAAACTAGCATGCAGGCACATCATCAGACTTGGATTTATACAGCACCTTTCACCATAAGATAGTGGCTGTATGTTATAAACAAGGTCTCATATGGCACCTTTCACAGAACAAAATAGCAAAGCAACACTTGATGCACAGGGTGAAGGTGATTCTATGCGCTTAGTCAATGAGGATTTTATATACTCGCATATAAGTCGGGTCCTGAAACCCGAAAAATCGATCATAAAATTAGACCCCGACTTATACGCCTGTTCAAAAATGCGACACTTACATTTGTTTTTTACATCTTCTTGCCTCCTCCAATCTCTCATCAGTTTCTCAGACGCATCGAATTTTGTTGCAGCAGCACAGTTACCAATTTCTTTCGCCACTTCAACGACTTTTAATTTAAAACCAGCTATATATTCTCTTCTGATCGAACACTTCATCGTAGATAAGGGATGCTCTTACGATAAAGGCGTATAAGGGTGTGAGATACAGAAAACAGTGCAAACGTCGCTTCTGAATAGTTCAGGTCTTACCGTGTGGTCACTTAAGCACAATACATAGAAAACAAAGGCCGTGTGCTCCGTGGTTACCCTCTCAGGTGGGCGTTAACATATCATAATCTCTTGGACCAATAGCGTGAGTTTTCCACATTCAACGTATATGACCGACATTATACAACATATGAAATTATATGGTAAATTCAAGCCCTGACTTATCCACAGTAGCTCCTTTCATTTGACATTCTCAAAGTCAAAACCAGGGTCACGGGAGCCTGGAGCCTATCTCAGTAGCTCTGGGCACAATGCAGTAATCAGCTCTGGACAGGGTGCCAGTCCATCAATGAATGTGCGCTGTGATTAACATCGCCTGCATGGCAATGTGGGAGGAACTCGAGGAGATTGAGTAAACTCCAGGTAGACAACATTCAGTCATAAGATTTGAACCCAGCAGGCTACACTACACTCTGGTGGTTCTCACACTTGACGTTTTTCTCCATCTGTTTTTGTAAAAAAGGGGTAGGGGAAGCAGGGAAGGGGGGGTCTCCCTTTTAGTTTCTCTTCTAGAAGTGGGGTTTTTACTTCCACAATGTTTACCACGCACCTAGCCACCTCTTGTGGCACACCATTTGACAGCCACTTCTCTACCCAACGTACCACCATTCGACACAAGATGTACTCCCAAAAAATGTTACTTTGTATTTATTAAAGATGCACTATAACAGAAAAGTATGAGCTGGAAGCCCCTCAGCAGTAAACTTCCTGGGTGGCCTGGTCTCAATTGAAGAACATGAAGGCACAACACACCACTCAAATAGTAACATGCTAAATGGCAATAATAGGGCAACATACTTTAGGAGGATAATAACATTTAAGACCAGAAGAGGAAGAGAAGCACCTGATAGTACTGTAAGGGTCTGCCACTAATTCTTTCGTCCAAAACACCTCACCAGTGCAGTCCACCTCTTGTGAGTTTTCAGTGACTGGAGCAATACAAACTGCCTGGATCTGAACACAACGAAGACCAAGGAGATGATTGTGGATTTCTGCAGGTCTAAGCTCCCATTTCAGCCTGTTAACATCCAAGGGGAGAGGACATTGAGGTGGTGCAGACTTATAAATGCCTAGGTGTCCACCTTGATGGCAGACTGGACTGGTCTGGTCTGTCAACACAGATATCTTCTACTGGAAGATGCAGAGCAGGCTCTTTAGTTGTCAAAAGACTTGGATCATTCAGCAACTGTTGCCAGTGTCCTCTTCTTTGCTGGTGTGTGTTGGGGAGGCAGAATGACAGATAAGAACATGAAGAAGCTGGTGAAGAAGGCCGACTTGGTGCTGGGTAGGTCTGTGAACCCACTGGGAATGGTGGTGGAAAGGTGTATGGGAAGATGATACAGGCCATCCTTGACAATAGCAGTCAACCTCTCCACAACATTTTGGCAGGTCAGAGAAGTAAACACCGCAGTCATCTTCTCTCACTGCACTGTAGAACAAAACACTTCAGAAAATCATTTGTTCCTACGACTGTGAGATTTTATAACTCTGTTGTCAACACAAGTGATTCATGACCAGGGGCCTCATGCATAACGGTTGTGCATAGAACTCACACTAAAAACATGGCGTACAGACAAAAGTGGAAATGTGCGTACGCACAAACAATAATTCAGATGCACAAAACCGTGCATAAGCCAACTTCCACGCACTTCGGCTCTATAAATCCCGGTCAGTGTAAAAAGTAACACACATGCACACGCCTGCCATCCCACCCTAGACTCCTCACAGAATTTTCCATTTTTAATATGCAAATCAATATAAATATCACTTTCCCCATTCAGTGTTTGGTTAAAAAAACCAAGGCAAAAGCACGTGAAAACAATTTCAGCAAATGCGAAGTGGAGGCAATGGAAAAACGTACTATTTGTGGGCTTAAGCAGTGGTATAAGCAACAAAAAGAAGTTGATCAAGTGATACAGAGTGGAGGAGAAACTCGGAAGTTCAAGATCAGAAAGTCACGCAGTGTACGCAATAACAAAAAAAGAAGTGGTCAGATATCAAAGCCGCTGTGAAAAGGTGAGTCGTAGCCCACCGTCTGAGTGTCATACGGAAACATATTAGGGTAAAAAAATAGTGACACTGTGGAAATAAAGGTTGAAATGTCCACTTTTAATCTCATAGTTTATTTTGTCATTAAAGTAGAACATCATAAACTTAATCTTAAAATCAATGTTACATTTTCTAGAATTCCTCAGATCCCATCGTAACTACAGCAACATGTTAAATGCTCCGTATTGTTCTTCTGTGTGCTCTATGTGTGTGAATCACTATGTGCTTCTTAAACGGGCTCTCTCTTACGCCAACAGGACACATTACATTCATGATATTACAGCTCTCTGAACAATTTAAGTGCTAAGATGTATACTTGATATCATTTTCATGATAAAATTAATTAAAGCACAATCCCTGGATGGGGTGCCAGCTCATCGCTACCACTGTGCCACCATGCACACACGTTTAATTATTAACAGTATACATTGTTTAAATGAAGTTAAAAATGTATCTGTATAATGTAATAAACATTCTTGAATGCATTTCATCTTAGAAAAAATATTGAGCTCCAAGAAGATAGCTGTTGGAAACCTAAACCGACTTAGAAGCCATTCATCATCATCTGTAAATATGCGCTCTCTTCTGTTGAATTAAATTCCTTTATTGTTATTGTATGGTACAATAAGATTCAATATGTAAATCATCCATAAACTTATTTTCCTATAAAATAATAATAATATGATTAACAATGAAAAAATATACAATATGAAAGCAAAAGTACAATATACATGTGCATAGTGCAAATGGTTCATAAAATGGCTCAGGTTGTGCAATATTACAGCTGTATGGCAAGTTTACAGTGAGGTAACTGTAATTCTAACAGTTCTACTGGGTGCACTTGATGGGCTGATTGAGTGCATTTATAGCTCTTTGGGATGAAACGGTTTCTGAACCTCGTGCTTCATGTAGGAAAGGCTCTGAAGTGTTTGCCGAATGGGAGCAGTTCAAATAGACTGTGCACATGGCTGAGGCAGCGTGTGCTTGATGCTGTATCCCGATAATTCTCTTTCCGATCAGCTGCTGTACAGCTGTAATTCCACACTCGGATACAGTGGGTTAAAATACTCTGAGTGGGCACTGAGAGTAACAATGCTAAAGCACCTATGATATTTGGAATACTTTGTCCATTCCATGGACCATTATATTGTTACAGGTTGATTACATGATGCCTTACATTAATAACCGATATGCGGTTAATTTTAGTGTATTTGATAAAGCCTGCATCATGTATGTGAATCTAAAAAAGAAAGGGAAACCACACAGGAACAGCAGCACTGCTTTGACGCTGGGTGCTGCCAGTTTGCAAAACCAAGTGGAAACTTGCGTACACACAGGGTAAAGCTGGCGTGATAATGTGTGTGGCTTTACACCAAGATTAGTTTTTATACATTGCGATGCGAGTGTGGAAACGGCCGTATGCAACATTTTTGTGCATACGCACCGTTTATATAGGAGGCTCCTGGTCACCACTTGACCCTCCAATGCTGTTTTCAATTGACCGTTTGTACTTTTTACTATTTATTTGTTTTGTTCTCCTCGCCTTTTTAAATAATTTGTAACATTATTTACTGATGTGTTTGAACACCTAATTTCCCTGAGGAGGTGAATAAATATCTATCTAGTTAGTTGATGGTGGCTTTATAAACCCCAGTGTGAGGTCCCTTCTGCGATTTCTCCCATATAATATTGCCATCTAGTGGCAGTTGTGCACATTGCACATTTTTCTGCCTGCCTTCTTCGGTCTGTCTTCTTTCCTAAGCACTGTTGTATTAAGGTGCAGGACTTTTCAGAGCCTAAGCAAATGTAAGAATATGAATTGGTGCAGAGGGTCCTCACAACAGAAACACTAAGCTGGGAGGAGATCCACCAGCAGACCTTCGCCTGGAGGTTTACTGGTTTCAGTGCCCCCGCCTCACTGGGCTTTCAGAGCTTTACTAGTGGAAAGTGAAAGCCCGCCGATCCTAAGGAGGCTTTTATACTGAACGCTTACACTCGCACTAAACACAGCGATTTTGAAAATCGGCAGACGCACAAAGCTCACCGCGGCACCAGTTACGGCGTTACACACCAAGCTGTATTTCCAGGCCGTTGCTTGCGGTTTTTATTATTAGGAGAAATGTCAGCAGCGCTAACGTTCTTGTCATTACAGCGCGAGAACGGCGCCTGTGAGCAGGAGAGGAACGGAGGAGACGAACACAAGTGGTGTCACGAGCGGCACATCTGTGTCGAGCTGGAAATGTTCTCACCCTAATTACACTGTAATGATGCTTCATTTGTACAAGGGCTACCTAATTACAGTGTTTAACAAGCAGGCAGCCGCTGAGGGGGCTGGAGGATCCGATCGCAGAATCACTTGCATGGAATACTAACGTGGGCTGCCAAAGAGAAAGATCGCTGCTGCAGAGCCACCGCTGTGAGGAAGAGGATGGCCAAAAGTCTTCATTCATTCATTCATTCCGCAAAATACGTCCTATTCGTGCCAAGACTGAACTCAATCCAACGGATGAAAAGGCACTGAAATGCATTACATTTGAAGTCATAATTAACTTAGCACCCCTATAAAATTAACGACCATGCCGCCCCCCTCTGATTTACACACGGAGGGAGGGGAGCTAAATTCAGACACCCAGTGAAAGCTGCAAATTCTTTATCGCCACAATTCGGAGACTATTTGAGATAATTCACATCAGGAGACCACCAGTCTGGTCAGGAGTAGGCTCTTAAAGGGCTAATAACAACATGCAATCAAAGAACTATAGAATTCAACTCAATCAAATCCTTCGAGATTTAACATTCAGCAAAATAATAATAAAAAAAAACACTCCACACTTAAACCCTGCTGCAAACTCCTACCAAGACACAACAAACTGTAAGAACAAAGTTTCAGTTTTCGTTCAGTCCCTGCTGTATCAGCGCAACCTCCTCCTCCTCCTCCTTCACCGGCATATCACCCCCAGCAGACCTGCGGCGAGAGAACACAGTACAGTAATAATAAAACAAGTCAGACAACATTCTGATGCTTTCTGTGTCTACGTTAACTGACATTAAAGTCGGAGCATTTCACTTTACTGTTATCTTCACCGAAGAGTCTCAGTTGTTACATTTTTGTTTATTTAATAGTTTCGTAGCGTGGAGCGACAACAGAACGCAAGTCCGTGCGTTTGGAGACTCCATTAGATAAGACACTTTATAATGAAAAGGAGCTCAAATAGACCCCTGGTGGCTCAGGGGCATTAATACCCAGCAGATTGCAATTCAAGTGGTCTTAAAGTTGAATCGATTGATGTGTGCGAGTGGTGGGGGGTCTGTGACTAACTGTTGTTCGACTTTCTTAAACATAATATTTTTGAAAATATACCTAATCGAGTAGCATCCAGTAATTCGCAAATTAAAAATATGTATTAATAGAAATTACTAGTATAAAAGCATTATCAAAAGGAGAAAGGGCACAGAAGTTCATTAAAATTCTATAAATACTGTAAGAACTTGGAAATGAACTGATTTATTTTATACGAATGGAACATGATGGGCAAAATGATCAGAGGCTTGCCGCGATTGTTCGTGTCGGAGACTCAAGGTTCAGGAGCTGGGCATTAGAGATCAGGGGGGTTTAAGCCGTTGCAGCCCCCTGTCTCCCGACGCTACTGTCCACTCTTAAACCCGTCCTATGTTTGTTTCATTTAGGGCAGCTGCACCTTTCCCGTGTTATAAATTTGGTCAGATGCTGCAGTTTGATAACGTCAGTTCTTTATAATACTTTTTGATTATTATTCTTACATAATAATTTTTGTTCCATTCAATTTCATTATTATTTGTAGTCTATGTTACCTCTCCTGCTACACTAGTTGAACAAACAGGTCCTAGCGTAATGCTACTCGATTATGTGTATCGCTTTGGACAAAAGGGCCAGCTAAAGAAATGAATAGAAATGGAAACATGAGTGAACTTTCCAAAAGAGCAGGACAAGGCGCTGTTTGCACGCGTGCACTCTGACCGTTGTCTGACTCACTTGCAGTGGCTATTAGTGATGGGAAGTTCAGATCATTTTACCGACTCGGACCTTTGAGTCTCGTTCAGCAAAATGAACGAATCTTTTTTCGAGTCATTTCGTTCATTTTAGCAAAATATAATTAAAATGTTACCTGTTACCTCCCTAACACATCTACTGCTTACACAAATGTTGATCACACTACAAACAAGACAAAACTATAATGCTATAAGAAACAGAAAATATGAATTCATTGTTTACTTAACTATAAGTACTTTGTAATTGTAGGCTTGGATTATTTTATTATATAGCCTAGTGTTTGTTTACTGATAGACAAAGACAATGAAAGGACAAATTAATCAATAATTTATTTGTAACAGGATTATTTATTTATAAAATAACACACCACAGATCCACAAACAGTAACAAAATCATAGTGACAGAAATTGACAGACCTTTTTTATTTATAAGAAAATGCGTTTTAGATATTTTTGATAATTTTATGATCATTTCTAAATATGATCCAACATACAACAAATGGAATTTTACGTTAGTATTTGACTGAGGTACTGAGCCGGTAAGTGGTCATGTGACAAAAGAACGAACGACTCGTTAAGCTTATGGGGCTGTCACGTGATGAACGAACGACTCAAACCCGAAGACTCGAGAGATGAACTAATCAATTCTGTTTCTGGCTCAGACTGAGTTGGTTAAGCTTATGGGGCTGTCACGTGATGAACTAACGACTCGAAAAACCCGAAGACTCGAAACAGGTGAATCAATAATTCCAATACAGAAACTATAGGAAGTTGCGCAAATGTGCATGCCCGACTGAACGAATTACTCCCACGAGACGACTCGTTCTTCCCGAGTCACATTAAAGATTCGTTCAAAATGAACGAATCGTTCAAGAACGACCCATCACTAGTGGCTATCCGAGCGACTGCCAGACAAGTAAAAGAGCCTAAATGGACCCGGCTCTGCTCCGCAGGCGGCCTTCTTCCGCCACGAAATTCGGCTTTCCAGAGGAGAACAGACCCACTATACACGGTCAATGTAAACTTGAAACAATAAACGTATGATGCGTCCACGGGCGCTCGGCCTACTCGGAGCTGTGCCTTGTGACGCTCCACTGGGTTTCCGATCGGACTGTTCAGGAAAAATTCAAGGTTGCTGTTGTTTTGCTAGTTGATCGGGAAATCAACAAGCCAATTAAAGATAAATGGCATTTTGTGGGATTAACAAGAAAATAAAAGTACTGACTATTCGTCACTTCGCTCCGAATTCATTTCGACCAAAAAAAGGCACTTCGGCCTGACAAGGCTATACAGTATATTTTATTTTAAACAATCGACTAAGGTGAAAGGTCAGCGTTACCTGACAACTCGAATATCCGGGTAGCTTTATTTGGTCCGAGTCGTAATACGTGAGCACGTCACCGCAGCATTAGTTCTCCGTTTTTAGATGAACAAATTCGCAAACTCACCAATGTAGGTATCAGCAAAAAAAAAAAAAAAATCCGTTCATAATCCGTTCGACTGCGTTACAATAATTCGTTACAACTGATTTTTACTTTTTTCGTATTTCAGTAGCTGTTTATTTTTCTCGGCATGCAGTTTAGTTGAACCGGAACTGGTAAAGCATAACCAGCCAATAGTTTCCGTCTATTCTAACGCAGTTCAGTGCCATGATCGCCTCGACTTTAAACTTCTTTTCTTCTATTATCATTTCCACCGCTGACTCTGGAATACAATGTTCTCTGGGAAAATTACAGAAATCCAATCTTGCAACTTCTCCAGCATTTGAAGCTCCTTAAAAGAACCGTTTCGTCCGCGGTGGTCTTCCAAGTAGTTCCTCTTCTGGTTCACTGATATTAACACACACAGGTTACAGTTCACTGAACTGTACGCCTGGAATACCGTAAAGGGCTCCGTATTAAGAACTGGTCTGTAAGAGGGAAAATAATAATAATCAGTTCAAACAAATGAATACATATTTATAGGGCTTCGTACTAGAGTCATAATAAGAGTCATGGAAAAAAATATAAATAATCTGTTCAAACGTGTTATTAATTCAGACAAGTTAATAATTCATTCGATTAGATTTTTTTTTAGTTGCTTAATACCTACGGAGCTCTATACTTTTCAATGGGAAATCTTGAAATTCAGACACTGTCATACAGTGCGATCAGTTGGAGATATCGCAACAAAAATTGGTCCACGATGGGCAAGTAGTTTCAGACAGACACAAGTTTTTGTAAAAGGTGCTTTGCACATTATATGCGAGTGCACCTAAAACAAATTAAAATTATGAGAACAGTGACTGACAACCCTGACTACTAATAGTAAATAAATAAAAAACAAGCCTACAATACTTTATTCGGTGCACTGAAACTGTCTTTTCGCATGACTTTTGAAAGTCAGAGTGCAGGGTCAGCCATTGCACAGCGCCCCAAAGTAATTTTCAGGTGATCATCCACTAGAATTACCATTCACCATTTGAATATCCCCTGAAAGGAGAACACAAACTTTAGCTTCTGATCTGATTTCATACAAGGATGAGCCTAAATCTGTCATGTTATTTTTAACTACCATTAAATCTCTCTATTATATAAAAAAATCCTGCGACGTGACAAGACTTTTTGGAAGATTTTTTTCAAGTTCCACGGTATGAGATTTTGGCCATGAGGTTTTTTCAAGTCCCGCCCTCCTCTCAACCATATTGAACCACACACACGGTACTCTCACCTCTCATTCGTGTGAATGCTTTTGACAGGCACAGTTTCTGCTCTCTCAGCTCTGTGGAATACGGCCCAGACACAGACAGGCGGTCACCGATGGTTCAAGCACCAACACACGTTTAATCATATTTACACTATTTACAGTGCACACACAACCCAGTACTCCGCACCAAACACCCTTAAAGTCCAGGCCTCTATCCAGTACCTCTCTCTTCAGGTCCGCCTCGCCTCATCCCCCAGAACGAGAGGTGGCAGTGCTTCTCTGACCAGTTCCCAGTTTGGACACCCGCAGATTTGCCTGGGATTTGTAGTGCAGAACAGCAACCTTGTCGTGGGCCTTGGGTACCACCAGGGGGCACTGTGGGAAGAAGACCTTTATGTTATGGGCAACATCCAGGTGACTCGAAAGTGCTTCCGTCAGGCAGTGCTGTGGCCCTAGAAGTACTCCCAGGTCCAGAAAAAAAAGAAAGCATCTCGCCTCATTCTTGAAGTTGGAGTCGGGAGGTAGAGGACAAGGCTTACCTGGAGGAGAGAGGAGGAATTTTTATATTGGATGGAGACTATGACTTGTATTGAAAGAAGAACCCGTGGTCGGTATTTAGTAAAATATGTATACTTTATCAGTTCCCTCGATTGTGTTTGTGCACTGGTGTTTGGAGTCAAGGGCTCTGGGGTGCCCCGTTTTGGTCACACCAGTTAATAGCCTGATGTTAACATCATTTGTTTTGAGTAGCAGTGAATGACAACGGGTTCGCTTCCCGGATTCTCCTTGTGTGGAGTTTGCATGTTCTTCCCGTGTCTGCGTGGGTTTCCTCCCACAGTCCAAAGACATGCAGGTTAGGTTGATTGGCGATTCTAAATTGGCCCTAGTGTGTGCTTGGTGTGTGGGCATCCTGCCTGGGATTGGTTCCTGCCTTGCACCTGTGTTGGCTGGGATTGGCTCCAGCAGACCCCCGTCCGTGATCCTGTGTTCGGATTCAGCGGGTTGGAAAATGGATGGATGGATGAATGACGACGTTTTAAGTCAATCTTATTTTCTTAACTTTGTTATGCCATCACCATATATCTATATACTGTATGCGCTTTCCAAATGAGTTAAATTTTCTTTTCTAAAAATGAATTTAATGAAGTTAACAATGGTGATGTTGCTGTATAAGTTTAAATCCAAACTGCTATTTTAATCAAGGTAGCTAGTGTATCAAAATGCATGTATGCAGTACAGTACATGCTAATTTTAATTTGAGAAAAAAATAAAATAAAAAACTAAGCTATAGGGTGTGCCAGTGAGGAAAGTGGGTGGACTTATGCCCACCCTGGCCAATACTGGTGCCATCCCTGGTTCTGATCCACACACAGCCTCTCTAAGGGAAAAGTAATCATAATCCACTGAAAGCAGCAGGCCCAAGCTAACTCAAAATGATAGCTTGCCTACCTGCTTTCTAACGTAACCCAGCACTATGCTCCCAAATTGTATCAAATCACACACTCCACACTGCCCACTTTAACAAACTTCTAAGACAAGCCACACGTTACTTTAATGGCTGCGGCCATATCTCCACCGGCCCCAAATTAATCACTGATCTCACTTAACTAGCACGGGCTACATTCGAAAAACCAATCCAACAATTCACTGCTTTTCAATTGGGCACACGTTGCATTTCTTTCCATGGCCATTTGTCACGTTAAAGCCATGTCTAATAACGCGACTTTTCCAGCAATTCTCAGGAGGTGGACCAGCAATAGGTCATGGACACCCTCAACATCATGGAGCACCCACAACATCAGTCCCAGAACACCCTCTGGGTCAGACAACCCTCCCACAGCCCTATTCTTAACCACAGTGTAACGGCCGTTTCATGACTGACACTGTGTAGTGTGACACCTGCAGGGAGTGACACAGACAGACGTAGGAGGCACACTTAAAAAAGCACAGGTGAAATGTATGTCTCTTCACTTGTGGGCAACACCTTCCTCGTTCCCACAAGTACAACACAGTCTTAAGCACAAGCCCAATACACCTGAGCACAATACGTTCTCTTCTTCTTCTTTTCACTCAGTTTTTTTTTCCTTTACTCCTCCTCGGCAAGCTTCATCTCCCTCCTCATAGGTACTGCAGTTACACTCAGTTAATTTTCAGTAGCATCCTTTATTTGCATTATCTCAGGCAGTCGATGGCTCACTCCTGTGAATGCAGTCCTGTAATGTCCATCCATCCATTTTCTAACCCGCTGAATCCGAACACAGGGTCACGGGGGGTCTGCTGGAGCCAATCCCAGCCAACTCAGGGCACAAGGCAGGAACCAATCCCGGGCAGGGTGCCAACCCACAACACACAAACACACCAAGCACACACTTTGGACTGTGGGAGGGTCCGGAAACCAGAAGCGCCCGGAGGAAACCCACGCAGACACGGGGAGAACATGCAAACTCCACGCAGGGAGGACCAGGGAAGCGAACCCGGGTCTCCTAACTGCGAGGCAGCAGCGCTACCACTGCGCCACCGTGCTGCCCGTCCTGTAATGTGACCCAGCAAATCATGCCAGCTATTCTGTGACTCGCCCTGATAAAATCAAACCGGTTTGATTTTATCTTTAGTCATAGGGGTGTGCAAAAGCTGACAGCCAATGAAAGCTTATTTTGAGGTACAATGAATAGACTGCAGTAATGAAGAATAAAGAACGCAGATGTTTGGGACCTCATAAATAGAAGAGAAGCTCGTCTGTCTCGTGTTTTAAATACCACAGCAGATTGGCAAAAAAAGGGGCACAGATTGTGGCTGAATTTGTCATATCTGCAAACCCTTTGTAAAGGGCCACCCATTATTGGCTGTCAGAAAAAGGGAGGAGAACAGCTGTACTGGAAGGTTGGCACACAGTCACTAAATGTGACATGTCCAACAATTATGAGTCATGCAAGCTGACGTGTGCTGGCCATGAGATCAGCAAAGGCAGTTGCTAAGTATGACATACCCAAGGACTACAAATCGCATAACGTGAGATCAGCTTAAATCTGACAAAACTAAAGGAAAAAAAATTAAATGACCAAACGGCATCAAGAGATGAGGCGAAGGGCATCAATAGTAGGAGTCAGAAGCGTTTCAATCACGATTGTATATTCTCAGTCAGCAACAGATACATAATTAAAAGTAAATAAATATTATAATGAGCATCAAGAGAAATCACAAAGTTTGCTCCCTTGGACAAACAGGCATATTTATAGTTTTACATGTGGCACTGCTATTTAAATCACCGGAGCCACTGGGTGCCCAGCCCCTGGTGCCCTCTAGAACCCTATGGCCCATAAGGAATGAGATTTTGCTGTCATAAGGTAGCCTGTGCCACACAATCAGTAAGTGGTCCTGTCGGCTGGCTGCTACACTCTTATCTCTTATCCTGAAGGTCCTCACTGTGTGATGTGGAATGGGACGGGGTCAAATGTACGTGGGTCTGGATGTCCAAATGTTAACATATACGTACATCCACACAACTTCGTTTCTGTGTAAAAATGCAGACATTAGTCTCCATTTTTGCCTTTCATCAACACCACCCCAGCATTTTTTAATCCCCAAGAAAACTGAGACTTTTGAAAATGATCTTCAAAGCTGTGTACTTCTGAAAGCACCAGCTCATCTTTGCAGTGTGGACAGATGAAAACGTAGAGTTTTCAAAGCACAGACTGTAGTTGCATATTGGATTGCCCTTCCATGATTGGATCCTGCTGGTTACAACATCTAGTTTCTTGATTGGTCATCCTTCATGGAAGAAAACCGTACTCCTACATAGTGGGCATAGAGGGGTTGGTTTCCATGGCACTTGTTGTGTTGCTTACCTCTATGCATCTAAATTGTATGTTGCACAGCCTGAATGCTGCATACTTGCGCAAAAGGTAAATAACTTACTGATCGCTACAGTTTTGTGATAAATCCCATGAAGTTACTATCCCTTCGTGGAATTTTCCACCATTGCACGCTGTGAGACCCAGTGGCCCGTTAAGACCAAACTGAAGAAACTTTAGTTCTGAAATACGGGTGACACATCCGCCAGACAACTGTAGGCTCGCTGCAGCACCAATGAGTTTGCAGCACCGCTGCACAACGCATTCGGCGGCCATGGGCTGATCCGGGGAATACTTTAATTTCACCAATGACCTGGCCCACTTTTTCTTTGTCCCCTTTCCTCCTGGATGACCCGATCCCAGCCGCTGACCTACAGTCATGATCCAAAGAAGGGTGCCGAGGCAGGATGACTAATGAAGTCACCGCTTCTTTGCTGTGTCGTGGAGTGGTAGCTCCCATTGCAATAAATACGCATGCTGTTCCTGTTGTAAGTTGAATGATAAAGCTGGTTCTCCTGAAGCCCTGAGGCTAAGCCTCTTCGTTCGGGTGCAAGACAGTGACTCATGGGTCACAGCGCATGCCCAGTATAGGAGAACAGCTACAACATATGCATTTTCATTTGTTTTAGCAGGGATGGAGATCCATCATAAACTATGTGAAAATGCCATTTGTAATTGAAAATGTAGCAGTGTAGATGTCAGACTAGGTGTTCATTGACATACATGGGATGGGGCAGTTTTAGGGCAAATGCCATTGTGCTAGCATATAGCAAGACCTCTCCATGCATTCTTGTACGGTAGGTAAACAGAGCATAAGATAATGAATAAATAATAAGAACATTGCTGCTGAATCCCCATGTCTGTGTGGGTTTCCTCTGGGTGCTCCAGTTTCCTCTCACACTCCAGAGACATGCAGGTTGGGTGGATTGGTGATGCTAAATTGGCCCTAATCTGTGTGTTCACCTTGTGTTGGACTGGCGTCCTGTCCAGAGATTGTTCCTGCCTTGCACCCTATGCTTTCAGCTTCTCCACATCTCTGCACAGGATGAGGCGGGTAAAGAATGTGGATAGCGGGTTGGAAAATGACTGACTGACTGAAAAAAGAATATCCTTGCTAGTGTGAAACCTGCAGGAGGTGCGCCAGCCACCCAACCCGACACAAACAGACTCAGGAGGCACACTTATAAAAGCACAGGTGAAATGTATTTCTCTTCACGCGGGGGCAACGCCTTCCTCATTCCCACAGGTACAATACATTATTAAGCATAAGCCCAGTACACCTGAACACAATACATTTTCTTCTTCTTCTTTTCTCTCAGTCTTTTTCTCATCCACTCCTCCTCGGCAAGCTTCATCTCCCTCTTCCCGACTCTTGCTCACTGAGTAATGTCTGCTGGCTCCTTTTCTACTGCACCCGGAAGTCCTCCAGGTGCTTGATGACCTACTTCTGGGTGAGGCAAAACAACCACCCATATGCGCATAGGAGCAGCTGCAGCACCCCCTGGCAGCACCCCTAGATCCCAACAGCGCTGTATCCAACTCCAACTCCCATGAAGCCCTGCAGGAGTCCGAGGCACCATTGCAACCCATGTAGCTTTCCAGGGGAGGTACTGCTCTGACCAGGCTTGCTCCCCGGGTCCTCCCAGCGAATAGGAGACACTAGCATATACGGCAAATGGACTGAGACCATACACACCTTCTTCTTCATCTTCTGGATAAGGGCATGGTTGGGGTCAGGAATAGTAATCCATTGCTGCCATCTCCTGGAGCCATTCACGTTACAGTCTTTTTATATGGTAACACTTGGCCAACCAACCCTGCCCACATCTGGCTCCAAAAAGTACTTGGCCTTCATTATGATGAGATGATTCTTTTGAACTAGTTGATTAAGTGAATTGATTCATTTGATTTTTGCTTGATTCAATAGGATCTTGGGGTTGGTGGCAAGAAAAAAACATGCTGATAATTCATATGTAAGCACAAAGCCTGACAGCATAATGAAAATTCATAATTAAAATAAGACTGTGTTCAGGAATCATAAGTGAATGTGACTTGTTCATGGATAATAAATCGGTTCACCAATTTAATGAACAAGAATCGTGTGCCTCGTTCTCAGGTAATGATTCAGTTTGCGAATCAAATGAATGAGAACTGTCAAAAGAACTCATTCATTCTTACGTGCTAAAGCTGTGTTTCTCAACCTTTTTGGTGTTGTAAGCCATCTTTTCCCATGTAAGTGTTTTTGTGACCCACCAAATCAAGCACAGTCGTCATCAGAATGGGTCGGGGGATCGATCGTGATCCACTGCGTGACCCACCGTGTCACGTTACAAATATAAACAATAGCAACTCATAACCCACTGACAGCAATAGCTGAGAAACACTGATCCAAAGAGAGAGACTATGGGTTCAAGTCATTACGATACATGATACTGTCTAACCTCCTTGTTCTTTAGTTCTACAAGCAATTCATATGAGGATATCTTGGCGTTGTTAAGTTTTTGACCTGGGTTTATTCCAGGGCTTAATTTGTGGCCTGCAGGGGGCGCACCAGGTCCCCAAACCCGACACAGACCGACACAAGGCACAAGTCCAGCACAACACAGGCTTTATTTAGTGGGAAACGCTTCCCAAACCATTTCCCATAGCACAGTCACAGCATAAAGCACAACAGAATAAAGCCTACTGTCCTTTCTTCTTCTTTTTCTTCTTCTTCTCTGTCTCTCTGTCTTCCACCTCTGCTCCTCCCGACAAGCGTCATCCTCTCTCCCCCGATTCCCGACTTCTTTTATCCCACAGCCAGGATTACTTCCAGTGGCCCGTTAGCATGGTCTGGAAGCACTGCTGGGTGAGATGGAAGCCCAACAAAATAAGGATCCACAATCCCTGCAGCACCCCCTGGCAGCACCCACAGAACAGGGCTGTACCGAACTCCAACTCCCATGAAGCCCTGTGGGAATCCAAGGCACCGTTGCATCCCAGGGGGGCTGCCATCTAGCGCTCCAGGGGAGATAATGCCCAGTGTATGTTCTCTCCCCTGTTCCTTCCATTAAGAAGGTATCCTGGCCAGGTAAGGACATTCTTGTTTTTGAATTATTTGCTATGTACTTTTTATCCTTATGTATTTTTCTGTTAATATCGTAAAGCCTGAAGCCTTTACTCTTAATTCCCAAAGCTAGTCAAGGTGAGGTAGACTTTGGCCTGGAATTTACAGTCCTACTGAACAAGCACGAGGAAGAGTGTGGCATGAAGTCCTCGAACCTTAGAGCAAATGTATGTCAGTGAGGAAGAATTCAGACATATATGTAGCTTCTCTATTGACAGTTTGAATTGAATATATTTTGACATCTTCCTCTTTTAGGGAAGGAGATTCTGAATATGTGTATGTTTTAGAGTCTGATGATACAAATCCTACACAGCACCTGCCAGCCGCTCCCATTTCATCATTTCCTGAAGCCTTGTCCCTCCTAGCTGAATGGACTTCGTTTTCTTGTTCATCCCTCTCACGTTTTGTGTCCTCTTCCAGACTAATGTGGCTTCAAACAGTCGGACCCTCCACGCCTCCTGCAATTCCTGCTGACAAACAGCATCCAGGTGCATTCATTGGTTGCCCTGGTTACACGGACTTCACGTCTTTTTCTCATTTATCTGCAGCCTTGGTAATTATGAAGCCTGACAGCGGGAGACACAGCATTCAGAAGATCTGACAGCCTTGAGAAGACATCATGTCGTGCCGGCACGTCATGCTGCTGCCATCCACTGTGAGAGGATCACAGCTCTTCTTGGTGTGAAGCGGCCGTTCAGTGGACACGCATGACACTCCCAGACAGAAGAGGTGTCACACCCTGCCATGGAAGACGGGAGTCTGTAACGGCAGATTGTGACTCCCGTCTGTGTAATCTCACATTTTCTAGCAGGTTGGTAGACCCTCCCCAACAGACCCACTGAGACACCCCCCACACATGCCTTTCTACAATGAGACCAGTTTAGGGAGTAGTAGTGGATCCAGAAGAACCCCCACTTAGACCCTTTGATTCAGGCAGGCCCCCTACAATGTCAGATTTAGTTATAACACCCCCAGATATCCACTCAGACACCTGTCACCCGATCCCTAACATACTTACATAAGTATTAAACCCCTTTGATCATCATTAGCAGCCCCAAAGACTCTTATTAGACTCACAGCAGAACTGCTAATCTAAGATTTGCTTATACCCTCCTACAAATTTACTTATTATGAGACCCTTTCGGTAACTATGAGCAGACCTGGGACTCTCCGGATCATCTTTAGACCCTCTGTTGCAGGTAGACTAGAGCCTGAAGACAATCTGCTATTTCACATTTTCATACGCTTTTGCCTGCTAAGATACTTCCCCACTTATTTTTAGAACCCTTTTGTAAATATGTGCAGACTCCATGACCACCTGATCCTCTCTAGACCCTCTGATACAGGCACACCCAAAAGATGCCCTGCATTATCAAATTCTCTTACTCTCATTCCTGCCTTTTGAGGTTCTCACCGCCCGCCCCCATACATGTTGGTATTCCTTGAGACCCTGCAGATTGCTAAGAGACCCCCTGATGCAGGATGAATGAAACAAAAAGATGACACAGTAAACAAACACTAAGCACGTTAAATAAAAAATGGTAAAATGAAAAAGAACAAAAGTCATGTCAGGTCATTTTTCAAACCCAGACCAAGATCGTAGTGGGCACTGGAGCCTATCCCAGGTAGCATAGGGCGCAAGTCAGAACAAACCCTGGACAAGGCCACTGTCCATCACAGAGTGAACCCACACGCACAAATATGCCAAACACACACACACAAGCCAATTTAGCGTCACCAATTCAACCTAACCTGCAAGTCTCTGGACTGTGAGAACAAATGAATAAATATCAAAAACACATAGATACAATCCTCCAGTGGAACCATAAGAGCAGACCTGGGACCCTCCGGATCATCTTTAGACCCTCTGTTGCAGGTAGACTAGAGCCTGAAGACAATCTGCTATTTCACATTTTCATACGCTCTTGCCTGCTAAGATACTTCCCCACTTATTTTTAGAACCCTTTTGTAAATATGTACAGACCCCATGACCACCTGATCCTCTCTAGACCCTCTGATACAGGCAAACCCAAAAGATGCCCTGCATTATCAAATTCACTTACTCTCATTCCTGCCTTCTCACCGCCCGCCCCATACATGGTGGTATTCCTTGTAAACCCTGCAGATTGCTAAGAGACCCCCTGATGCAGGCTGGCAGCAATGTCAGATTTTCTTACACATTGTCCACTGCTTTGGCCACATCTTTATGTATTTACTGTTCATGTCTATGAGAACTCTTTGGTCAGTATGAACAGACCTTTGAGACCCCCTAGATCCTCATTAGAACCCCAGGTGCGAGGAGACCCCAATAAGAGCCTGACAACACCCTGCAGTTTCAGATTTGCTTACACCTACATCCTCTCCTGCCCCACTTATTCATGAATTTACTGTTCATATCTACGAGAACCCATTGCTAAGTATTAGTGATGTAAGACCCCCTGTTTCCTGAGCTCTGCATAAACCCTCCTCTAATGAAAGACCGCAAGCTTAATTACCTGCTCTTCCCATCCCACTCTCATACAGTAAGGAATTACATTGTCATATATTATGAGATTGGTCAACCCCAGTCTTTAAGGGATGCACCTCTGTGACCACCATGCTGATGCCTTCTGTATTATCAGGCCTGGGGGTCCTTTATATTATCAGACTTGTGAAGATCCTTAATTAAGTATTGGCCTGTCATATTTTTTTTCTAAGTTTCCATATTAGTGAATTTCCTATATTGGCAGACCCCTGACAGTACAAGTCTCTTCTGGACATGAATGATTCACAGGTGGGCAGTTTACACTCTTCCTTTAATGTTCATTCTCCTGTTCTGGATGTCACATGACTTGTCCAGTTGGACTTTGGTGGACCAGAGAGGTTTCATTTCTGTTTGAATCTTAATCGTGGCACACACATTTCCCCGTAAATTGAAAAGCCATCTGTTATTGGCAGCAAAGTGAGTGATAATCTGTGATGGCATCTTGTGGAACAACAGTCTGGACGCAGTGCTTACCCGTGGATTTGTTAGCCAAACAGCGTATCCACTTTCTGCCTTCCGGGTGTCCCAGTTTTCCAAAGCCTGGTTCAGGGGAGTGGGAGTGGTGGCAGCAGAGAGGTGGCCATGATTTTTACTTCTTGTCATTATTAGATTGTTCAGTCACCCCAGTTTTCATCCGAGTAGCAAAATGTCAGGAGTGTCTCAGCAGGCCTTCTCCTTCAGTTTAGGGCTGTGCCTTTAAAATCTGACAGACTCGGGAGTCACTAAATGTCCATAGGAATGCCAGTCAGAGAAAGGATACTTCCGTATTTTAGTGTGGGAGTTCATCTCTCAGTCTAAGCTGGTAAACAAGATCTGTGATGGACTGGCGCTCCGCCAGGGTTGGTTCCTGCCTTGCGACTAATGCCAAGATAGGAACCAGCTGAACTGAAACAAGGCCAGCTTATTGTAGTAGTCAGTAGTAAACACTGTAAATCAGAATAGTATGGCAGCATGTAAATAAAGCAAAGTGGCATCAAATGATAGTGCCAACTCCTGCCCTGAGAATGAACTTAGCAGCCTGACACCTTCTTACCTTTGAAACAGAATGTAACACCTAAGGGCAAAACTGTAACATGCTTCCCTTTGTTAGGGTCCATCCCTGATACCTGAATGCAGTGCCATGCCTAATGGCAAACCAACAGCCTGTGAATATACTGCATTATCACAGTGGTACCTGGAGGTGGCACTCCTGTACAGATACCATACCCTAAAACCAGCCTGGAGACAACCAAGAGTTATCTAACATAACAAAAAACTGCACAATTAACACAAACGGGTATGAGGTAACACAGTACAGAGTCTAAGGTGGAAAAAATGAAAATAAATCATTTTAGTACAAACCTGTCAGCACTTGGGGTCCTAATCTGGGATCCTGAGATGGTTTGTCGTTTGGTGGGTGCGGCAACACACTGATTCAGTGCATGCCCCCAACCTCTCTCCTCCCTCTCTGAAACATAACAAAACGTGTAAAAAGTAAAGGGGTCTGAATACCTTTGCTAATGCGCTGTACAGGGCACCTGGTGTGGGGGGATTTCCACAAGGGCAGCATGGCGGGACTAAGGCATCATTGGTTGGTAGGTGGCAATGCCATCTTCCAGGTGTTGTCCAGGTTATTCTTGGGGACAAAGGTGTGTTACCTTTTATGAGTCAAGTGTATATCTGGGGGCACCCTTTGTTCTTAGCCAAACTAGTGAGTCCACATATGGAGTACTGAGTGCTGTGTTACAGCTTGTATTTATTTTCTGTTTTATTATACTGTATTTAAATTATTATTTTTCACGGTTCAATGTTATTTCTTTTAATTTTGTTATGACTTGTTTATTATGTACTGACTCTTTAAAGTGGTGTTCATTCTTTGTTCTTTGTGGGTGGAGCCCCAGGAGGTGGGCCCCCCTCCCAATGTCACTGCAGCTGGCTCCTCCTTCTAGCTTTATAAGTCAGCCAGTGAGAAAGATCCAGTAGTGGTTCATGGAGTGTGCTTAGGAGTCATTGTAAGTATTGGTGTTTCATTTGGATTCACTGTACGGATTTTTGTGATTACATTGTTTCTGTTGCTCAGTTCTGCTTCCGGATGACATATCAGGACTTGTTAGCTTTGTTCTTTGTAAGCAAAACCTTTTTTGTGTTTTTTCTGTTTAAAATGTATTATTAAATTCTCTATTTTTAATGATTATTTGTGGGACTTGTCTCATCAAGACACAGGTTTTATCGTTCCTCCATCTTGAAAGGCATTTTTGTGACCTGATGTGAAGACTGGACTCCTTCAGCGCTGTGTCTCTTCAGAGTATCCTTGGGTACTGCTGGATTGACTTTGTGTCGAATAAATGGTTGCTCACGGAGTCCTGAATGAGGCATATTACCTGCATTGTGAGGCAGCGTCAGTTACGGCACTATCGCCATGTAGTGTGATCCCCCGAGAGTGATCCTCTCACAGAACCTTCATTGTTGAGGACCTGAGCAGCTGGACCAGGCCAATGGGATGCCCACATAACACCTGGCTGCAGCACATACTGTAGATGATCGTTTCCTGGGGACTGGACTGCATGTCCATCTCAGGGGTTGCCATCGTGTGGTGGGTGCCGCGTTGTACCAGTGCATGCTTCCCAACCTGACCTGACCTAAACTTTCAAAGCCAGCTATCTGTTTTTAGGCCTGTGTAGGCTGATTGGGGGTTATTGAAGTTGAGGATTCTGTTCCTTTTATTATTTGCTTGTATTTCATTATGATTCGGATGTTGTGTTTTGTTTTGCAATGTCTTGGACTCCATTTTAGGTCCTGTCATTCGGTCCATTTCCTCAGGATTTCCAGAGGTGTGACCTGTGCTTAATCGACGAGTCGGGATAAAAAGACAGCTGGGAAGACATTTCCTTATTCGATCCGTGGATACCAAAACGTCAAAAAGCCTTGTGCAAAAAAAGATGTGTCACAACTTACTTATGGTTTGGACCTCTCGCTTGGTTTCTCCACCTTGAATCTCATCTCTCATTTTGGCTTTGGTTTCCTTTTTGTTCCTGGTCACTTTTTTGTATTCCTAATGTGACCACTAGGGGGTGTAACAGCATCCCAAACCCCAGACACAACTTCACAGACAGACACGGGCTAAAATAAAATTGTTTGATGTTCACAAATATCTTTTACGGGCTTCTTTGCAAATACTCCCAACACAAGTTAACCAGAACTGACATTCACTATTCCAATAAATTCCTGCTACACCTCCCAGTAGGCATTGTCCAGCTCTTCCCAACTCCGACTTCCCTGGTGAAGCAGAGCAACTTCCTTTATACCAGTCCCGGAAGTACTTCTAGCAGCACCCGAAGACCCCAACAGGGCTGCCCACCAAAACTACATCTCCCATGCAGCCTTACAGGTGTCCGAATGGGATACACGTCAGAGGGATTTTTCCACCTAATGTACTGGGGAAGCACATGGCCCTGGAAAGCAGCCTTCCACCATCCATCCATTATAATGGCCTCCCGACCAGGAAAGGTTTCACTAACCAATTTGGTTTGGATGCCCGTCCACCCAAATCCTTCCGCTAAGAAGGCCTCTTGGAATCCGGCATCCCAGCTGTCTATTACACTACATGCATCTTCTGGTTGTGCTCAAAACGTTTATCTGCTAGTGCGCTGGCAGAACAGAAGGCTGCAGGTAACGGTTACGGTTGGCTGAGTTGAAGTACACCTCTTCTGGGCAGGCCAGTGAAGGCCGTGACCTGCTTTATGGTCTCTATTGCCATGTTTCTGTCTCACAGTCACAACACTGAAGAGGGACAGGCTGTGCCTGAATCTCAATGCTTAAGGTATGTGTGTGTGTGTGTGTGTGTGTGTGTTAAACCAAGAGTGTGAGACTAGGACAACCCATAACACACTTGGTGACTTTCACTAACCCTCATCACTAACCCTCATTCATATAGCACGGTGCAGAGTAACGAATGCTGAACATCAAAATCCTTTGTCCCGTAGTTTCAATGCTTTGGCACTCAACTCTGCAGTTACAGGGTGACCCCCATCCTGTTCCACCGAAGATGGAGTCAAATTTACATTTTACATTTTCATTAATTTGCTTACCAGATGCTTTTATCCAAAGTGACTTACAGTAGAGGTCAACATAATCGAGGAAACAACAATCGGGGATACTGTTTGGGAAACAAGTGTTACAGGACAAGGTTACGAAATTCATCATCACAAAATGAAGAGCTCAGAGCAAAATTTAGTGACTTACAACTCTTAGGTTAAAAAAACTTGACAGCTAATATCAGTTAGACAGAAATGCACCAAACAAGAGGGTCTTCAAGTGCTTTATTTGTAACCCCATTCAGAGAGTCATCAGTTCAAAAATGAGCTGGGCAGCTCATTCCACAAGCCAGGGGCTACACATGAAAAGAGCCTGCATTGTGGGACGATGCCGGTCCTCTCCATGCTTCCCCTTCACATTTGGGAGCCTCTTGAACCCAACACCGTCGATAGTTCTGACTGAATGAGCTGACTGATGGGGACAAATCACACAGGGAGCAAGGGGATGGTGTAAAAAGTGTTCCTTGCTTTAATTAAAAAGAATCAAAACAAAACCAAAAACAGTGTCCGCAGTGCAGTGCTTCAAAAACATCCATAAATAAATAATCCATAAAAACAAGTGGATAGTGGGGAATAAAAACACAATCAATCAATCAATCAGTTCAAAACAGAGGTTAAAAAATGCAGCCACTGGCTTATTCAGATCTTAGCTCACCTCCTTCTTCGTCTCCCCGGCTCACCCATAGCTCGTACAGCCAGCGGAGACTCAGCGGCCACTAACTTCATCCCCCGACTACTGTCTTGGCTGCCCCCTCATAGTGCAGCCAGACTGTCCGGGGTTGGCACTCCTCCCGTCATCCTTCACGCACCCGCAGTCATACCTCGGATCTCTGGGGAGGTGACCTGCCATGCTTGCCCCACTCCACACCATTGTTCAGTGGGGTGAACCAGCCCCTAGAGCGCCACAGTCTACACTCCTTCACGGTGCCCTAGTTCGTGCTGCCTTTCCTCTCTAGGTGGCCGGATCGTCCTCACCGAGACTGCTCTTCAGCCGTCTTTTAACCTCATTTCCTTTTCTTTCTCTTTCTTACCCCCCTCTCACACTCATGCTTCTCCTTTTATATGTGTAGATGTGGCACAGGTGTGGCGATTAGCAGCTCCCTGCATCAATTACGGACACGGACGATTCCTCACCTGTGCACTAAAGTGAGGAAACACATGCGCCGAATCATGCCCGGAAACTGCTCCAACCACACTACCAAGCTGCGAGTGCACTGATTACTTATTTTAAAAGACAATGGGCAGTGTACATCACCTTACCACACATTGAGATCTGAGGCCACACATCACCAGTCGCCATTCATCAGCAGACCTGAGTAGGTGAGTAGGACCTCATAGGTGTCTCCATATACTCAGGTGCTCACCCGCAGACTACAATACAATAATACAATTTATTGTTTTCTATAGCCCAAAATCACACAAGAAATGCCACAATGGGCTTTAACAGGCCCTGACTTATGACAGCCCCCCAAGCCTTGACTCTCTAAGAAGACAAGGAAAAACTCCCCAAAAAAACCCTTGTACGGAAAAATGAAAGAAACCTCGGGAAAGGCAGTTCAAAGAGAGACCCCTTTCCAGGTAGGTTGGGCGTGCAGTGGGTGTCAAAAAAGAAGGGGGTCAATACAATACAATACAATACACAGAACAGAACAAATCCTCAATACAGTATAAAAATAAAAATTTTAGAAGTACGGGGTAGAATTTAACAGTAGATGATATCACAAAATATGATTTGGATTTGTTTAGAGTCCTGGAGACCTCATTCATCAAGCTGCCTCCCCCATTTGGACATTCCAAAGCTGAAATAGCGCTAATCCGATGAAATGACCCCTCTTTCCCATGATTCCTGTGATCCTCCATCAGGGATGACTTTACCTTAGGCAGGCAAAACAACTTGGCAGGTGGGCCGTGGCACCAAGTGCCACATTTGAGTACCGAGAAGAGAAACAGAATAAGTGAGGGTTAGTATTCAATTATAACTTTCATGTTACTTATGCTTTAGTGCTAATGACTAAGAACAGAGGTGCAGTCTGTACAGTTAATCAGCAGCTCTTGTCAGGGTATACTAAACTGAAGTAGTGAGTCTTCAGCCGGGATTAAAAAGCTGAGACCGAAGGGGCATCTCTTATAGAAGCAGGAAGACCATTCCACAGTTTAGGGGCTCTGTAATTAAAAGCTCAACCTCCCACTGTTATTTTATTAATCCTTGAAATCATAAGCAGACCAGCATCTTGAGATCTTAATGTGCGCTCAGATTTGTAAGTCATGATAAGTTCAGACAAGTAAGCCGGACCTTTGCCATTTAATGCTTTATATGTTAAAAGGAGGAATTTAAATTCTGCCCTAAACTTAACCGGGAGCCAGTGTAAGGATTTAAGAACTGGAGTTATGTGTTCGTATTTTCTTGTTCTCGTGATAATTCTTGCAGCAGCATTTTGGATTAACTGGAGGCTGTATAAAGAACAGTTTGAACATCCAGTGAACACTGCATTGCAGTAGTCAATCCTACTAGAAATAAATGCATGAATGAATTTCTCAGAATCCTGTTTATTTAGAAAGCGCCTTAATTTCCCAACATTTTTAAGATGGAAGAAACATGATTTGGACAACTTTGTAATATGCGCTTTAAATGACATGCTAGAGTCAAAGATAACTCTGAGATTGCGGGCTGATTCAGTAAAATTAATGGTGATTCCAACTGAGTTAAATGATGACAGAATATTGTTGTGATCAGCGTCATTCCCTCCAACAATTAACATCTCTGTTTTATCTGTATATAAAGACAAGTAGTTCTCATCCATCCACTCTGACTACTCTGTAGGCAAGCCTCAAGGAGATGAACGTAGTATGTGCTGCAACTAGAGGCCAATGTAGTGATCTGGAAAGAGGAGTGACATGTGCCCGCCTTGGCTGGTTGAATAGCAGACGTGCTGCTGCATTTTGAAGCATCTGCAGTGGTCTGGTGACACAAATGGTGGTTCTCCTGTCAGCAGAGAGTTCCAGTAGTCCAGACATGGCAAGACCAAAACCTGTGCTGCATACTGAGCCAGACATGCTCTGATCTTGCAGATGTTGTATAGAGTGAATCTGTAGGACCGAGAGATCATAGCAACGTGGTCCTTGAGTGACAGCTGGTTAGTGATTACCACCCCAAACATGGCAAGTGTTAGCAATAGTAAACCAGATGGGATGCTGAATAGATGGACAAGCTGGGATAACAAGACATCCTGTGTTTACAAGGTGGGGCTGGAAATGGCGCAACTTCATACAGGCTGCAATATCAATGAGACATGAAGAGATTGCACCTGATACCATGTGGTCCTCTGGAAGGAATGACATCCATAGCTGCATATCATCAGCATAGCACTGCTAAGAAAAATCATGGGGCAGGATGACAGGGCCTAGTGAGGAGGGCACTAGAGAGGAGAGGAGAGAAGGGCCAGCACTTGATCCTTGGGGCACCCTTGGCATCTCTCCTCATCAGGACACGTGGCAGGATCTGCCCAAGGGAAAGAACTCAAACCAAGTGAGGGCAGTCCAAGGTCAGAAAGGGTGTTTGACCATGTCAAAGGCAGAGGAGAGATCTTGCAGGACAAGAACAAATGACATGTGGTAAGCAGAGCTGTCCCAATGGAATGGCCCTTCTTGAAGTTTGACTGGTTAGGATCACGCAGTCTGTTCTGCAGATGAAAGAAAGAATCTGAAGTATGGCAGTTTTTTACAGCAGGTTATGAATACAATGCCCTGGCCAGCAATATAGGCCACTTCCTGAATTTGACACCTCTTTAGAGTAGAGCAGCCCTGCCCAGCTCCGTTACCTTAACACACAACACCACTTCCCATGTTACCTGATCGTAATTCTTCATTCCTGAATGTGCCCCTCTAGGCCTCCAGTGCTTACTGTCGATATAAGATATTAAGTCCCCATCGCCTTCTGCACACTTAATTTGCAAACCTTTCAGAAAACAGGTTTTCACTTTGTCATTATGGTTATTGAATATACTGTAGATTGATGGGCAACAATGGTAAATTTAGCCGTTTTTAAAAATAAATCTACAACACAAAAAAATGTGAAGGGGTCTGAGTATATTTTCTGAATGCAATGTATGTTGTGGACACCAGGAGGCGTACAGCTCCCCACAATACACACACACAACAGATACAGAGCCCAAGTCCAGCACACAACATTTGTTTCGTTTTCCCACCTTATGCAGCATGGTACAATAAGCACCAAATACACAAGTCCCAGTCCATCTTCCTTTCTTTCTCTCTCTCTTCTGTCTCTTGTCCACCTCCAATCCTCTTCCCACAAGCTTTGGCTACCTGAATGGAGAGAAGCGGCCCCCTTTTTAGAGCACCCAGAAGCACTCCAGGTGTTCCATAATGTCCTTCAGCCATTCTTCATTTGCCCCCTGGTGTTGGCCACGGGCCCCAACAGGGTTGAGCTTCCATGCTCCAAACCCGTGGCCCTGTAGCAAGCTAGGGGGGCTGCCCTCTGTCGTCCCAGGGGAGGTATTGCCTCATGCACACTCCTTCCCCTTGTCCGTTTGTTACAGAGACATCCCAGCTAGGTAAGAATCCCAGCTCTCCGTTACAATGTATAGTACGCATTAACACCCACAATCCCCTCTAAACACAGCTCCAATGGCATCTGAGTTTAGCGCTCCAGCTCCTGAATATGGCACTCTTCTATCTTTATATAGCAGGGTTGTAGGAAATACAGCATAAAGGCACAAGCCTATTGGGCTCCTCTAAAGTATTGCACACCAACATCCTTGTGTGGACTTTTCTTAATAACTCCGCACCCCTAGCAGTCAGCCTGAACGTGGCACCTCACCTTTGCCTTTTAGATCAAATGTACCACCAGATTGTCTCCTTGTATCATAAATGTGACACTACAGCTTGTGCATGTGTCACACAAAACATGAATATATCACATGACACAGGGTCACCCTCTGAGTTCTTCCCAAGTATGTACTACCACCCTGAGCCGAGAGAGGGCGCTGCTGCTAACTGTCTTGACTTCTTCTTCCTCCACAGCGCAGAGAACCCAGCAAGTCTGGGCAACAGACTCCACCGACTCACTTCTTGTTCAAGAGACCTAAGAAGATGAGCTCCACGGCCTGTTTATAGTCAATCGAGTCATCTTGACTGAGCTCGCCCAAGTGTTAAGGGGCAGCATTTTTGTTTCCTGTTTTGAACGCCATCGTTGTTGAATTCTGCAAGTAAGAACCAGGTTTGTCACCCCAAATATCAGCCTGTCGTTTCCTCAGATGACCACAACCCCTTTCATAAATCTTCCAGTGCCACGCATCAGTGAAGAGCTCTAGCACCTGAATATGGCATCACCAGCTCCTGACTACATGCCCCCCTTTGCTGGCACTTGATGGCCTTGTCTCTTTCTGGACTTTCTATTTCTGCTTTAAACATAGGAGTAGCCCATGCTGTTTAGAGTGTGAGGGTCCCCTAGTGGTCCACCCTGGGTAATGCAGCTTTAAATGGGCTGCTTGTCTGGTGCTGCAACTTGCCACAAAGTTTGAGAGCACAAGTGAGATTGTATTGTGGTGCTTGGCAGTGTTATGGATTGGAAATTAATGGAGGCCAGTCTTGATCTTCTGGTGCCCCCTTAGTGTAGTGAACCAGGGACAGGAGGAGCCAACCTACCCTGCCCCTACCCATCCACCTCATGCTGCTTTAGTACATTAATATGTTCAGTTAAAAGTCCCAAGAATTTCATCATTTCTGAGAGGTCTCATTATCTCTCCAGTTCAAAGAACACAATATTCTCTTTCCGGGGGATTTCATCAAAAATTGATGTGAGAAATGCATTGCCATGAAATATAGATCAGAGCGGCTTGTCAGCCTGGGCACACTTGACTGCCCTGCGGTCTGGGCTTGTGCTTTCTCTTTTTACTGACCCATCCCGTCTTGCCGGATTGGATGAGATCTCTATCAAAGGCGCTCAGTTCAGCTGAGAACATCTCTGCAGCTAAAATTAGAGGCCGAGCCAAGCAGCCCTGTAATTATTTACAGATAATTACAGGCTGATCCTGTCACTGAGCCGAGGGGCCCTGGCAAAAAAGACAAAGTCAAGAAATCTGGCACAGGCGGTAACACCTCTGCCGCTAGCGACGGTCACGAGTATCGGTATGAAATTAACAATCAGTTTAAAACAAAATACAATGGTATCTGGTGCCCACCTTGGACAAACAATCCTGATATGTGCCAGAGCATTGCAGTGATGACTTATCCCAAGGGCGCTGTAGTATTCTCATGATTTCATGCCCCTGGAATACAGGTGAAACAAAGGAGGTGGGTTTTCACCAGCGTGACATTATCCTGGGAATGCCAAGTTGAACTTGGTCTTGGTCTGTTGCCATGGTTGCCAAGTCCTAGAATACAAGAAAAGCGATTTCCAGGAATGGGGCGTCATCAGGAGTGCTAATGGGGTGTTATCAGAAGTGGGTTAAGACCCTTAGCTGGCAGTCATTACTATTGTCATCCACACACCCCCAAGACTAACTCACTTCTCTAGGACAGGTTCATTGGGAGCTTGTGCAGGTCTTGGAACACAAGGCAGGCAGGTACCAGACCTGGATGGGACGCCTGTGCGTCTCAAGATCTTTGACACATACACTCACCTAAAGGATTATTAGGAACACCATACTAATACGGTGTTTGACCCCCTTTCGCCTTCAGAACTGCCTTAATTCTATGTGCCATTGATTCAACAAGGTGCTGAAAGCATTCTTTAGAAATGTTGGCCCATATTGATAGGATAGCATCTTGCAATTGATGGAGATTTGTGGGATGCACATCCAGGGCACGAAGCTCCCGTTCCACCACATCCCAAAGATGCTCTATTGGGTTGAGATCTGGTGACTGTGGGGGCCATTTTAGTACAGTGAACTCATTGTCATGTTCAAGAAATCAATTTGAAATGATTCGAGCTTTGTGACATGGTGCATTATCCTGCTGGAAGTAGCCATCAGAGGATGGGTACATGGTGGTCATGAAGGGATGGACATGGTCAGAAACAATGCTCAGGTAGCCCGTGGCATTTAAACGATGCCCAATTGGCACTAAGGGGCCTAAAGTGTGCCAAGAAAACATCCCCCACACCATTACACCACCACCACCAGCCTGCACAGTGGTAACAAGGCATGATGGATCCATGTTCTCATTCTGTTTACGCCAAATTCTGATTCTACCATTTGAATGTCTCAACAGAAATCGAGACTCATCAGACCAGGCAACATTTTTCCAGTCTTCAACTGTCCAATTTTGGTGAGCTCATGCAAATTGTAGCCTCTTTTTCCTATTTGTAGTGGAGATGAGTGGTACCCGGTGGGGTCTTCTGTTGTTGTAGCCCATCCGCCTCAAGGTTGTGCGTGTTGTGGCTTCACAAATGCTTTGCTGCATACCTCGGTTGTAATGAGTGGTTATTTCAGTCAAAGTTGCTCTTCTATCAGCTTGAATCAGTCGGCCCATTCTCCTCTGACCTCTAGCATCAACAAGGCATTTTCGCCCACAGGACTGCCTGTAAATCTTTGTAAATCCTAGAAATGGTTGTGCGTGAAAATCCCAGTAACTGAGCAGATTGTGAAATACTCAGACCGGCCCGTCTGGCACCAACAACCATGCCACGCTCAAAATTGCTTAAATCACCTTTCTTTCCCATTCTGACATCAGTTTGGAGTTCAGGAGATTGTCTTGACCAGGACCACACCCCTAAATGCATTGAAGCAACTGCCATGTGATTGGTTGATTAGATAATTGCATTAATGAGAAATTGAACAGGTGTTCCTAATAATCCTTTAGGTGAGTGTATATGCAGTTTTACTATTGCGCTGCACCTTGTAAACTCCTAAGAATGGTGCCATCAACTGAAAGGCGCTATATAACATCTAATGATGTTACCGAAGCCTAGAAGGCCTGGAGCAGTGTGATGAAGGCCCCTGTGCAGCACCATGAGGTGGACCCCTCCTGTCTAGCATAACTCTTATTTATTCGCCACTAGATCCTAGGGGCCGGCCGGCAGTGGTGTCACTCTGATGACAAACAAACTAGCTCTCTAAATTAAATCTGTCATAACTTTTTAAATAGCTTTATTAGAGCCGCTGTAAGTTAGCAAAAACAAAATAAATTGTGGGAATGGAATATGGGAGGTGTGGGTAGTAATACTAGTGCATACATCTATGTAAGATGTGGACCCGCTTACTTTTCCAAGACAACTTTGTGAAAGAAGTTTAAAAAACATTAAAAAAAATTTAACATAAGCTAAAAAGCAGAAACTGTTTAGTGCTATACAATGAAGAAATTTTAATTTGCAACAAATTTAAACGACAACACTGGCTGACAGGCTACTACTACACAATCGACCCGTTTTACACGAGTTCTGAGAAAATGGACATCATAAAGTGGTGACGCTCACGAATCTAATGCACAGTAAGCCATGCTAAGGTACACAATAAAACAGATTAAAGGTTTGTTAAACTGTTAAAGCTTACAAAACTGGAACTGACTGACAAGTCACAAATCATATTATTTCTGATATCACTAGTACCTTAAAACACTCGCTTGAGTGCCTTCTGTTGCGCAAAAGTCTTAACAATGTTTGACACGTCAAGTTGTCGGGCGCGCTCGTTTTCGATTGAGAGTACAGCCAAGCCATTAAGCCTGTCTTGCGACGTGGTGCTTCTGAGGTCATTTTTGATGGGGTTTAACTTGGAGGACGATCGTTCACTCGCAGCAACAGTCAGCAGTAACATGTAAGCCGTGAAAATGTCAGTGAAAGTAGACAACGGCACACAGTGATCTATCAGCAGCAGTTCAGCTACTCCCGAAACAGTCGACTTGGTTGACAGGATTTACTGAAAACATGCACGAAATGACAACAACTGGGCGCAAAACGGCGGTGAAATGTCGGTGCTATAGCATTCAACGAGAAGATCGGCAGCAGCATACAATTCGTCATCAGCTGTCGAGGTCAGAGTTGATGGTAACAAGACATTGAACGTTGAAGCCACTGCATCGAGACTGTGAAACCGCTGTTTAAGTTGCTGTATATGAAACCCAAAAAATCGATCATAAAATCAGACCCCGAACTCATGCACCCGTTCACTTAATTTTTGTTTTACATCTTCTTGCCTCCTCCAATCTCGCACCAGTTTCTCAGACAAATTTTGTTGCAGCAGCGCAGTTACCAATTACTTTCACTACTTCAACGATGTTTAATTTAAAACCAGCTTCATATTTTCTTCTGATCGAACGCTTCATCGTAGATAAGGGATGCTTTTACGATAAAGGCGTATGAGGGTGTGAGATACAAAAAACACAAAACAGTACAAACGTCGCTTCCGAATAGTTTGGGTATTACCGTGTGGTTATGTAGGCACAATACATAGAAAAGAAAGGCCGTGGGCTCCGCGGTTACTCTCTCAGGTGGGCGTTAGCATATTGTAATCTCTTGGACCAATAGCGTGAGTTTTCTGCATTTGACTTATATGACCGACATTATAAAATAAAATCAAGTCCCGACTTATCCGTGGGAGAACTTAAACGCGAGTATATACGGTAAGTTATCAAAAAATTTTTAAAAATCTTTATGGCCCCCCAAGCTCATAGGCTCTTGTGTTTTGCACAATCTGCACAATCCATTGCTACGCCAGTGGCCTGGTGTATCACCACTCTCACTTTATCTCAGTGCGGGATTTCAGGTTGTTATTTCATGGAGTTCCAGATCTCACTGGTGCCCTGAGGCAGTGCTGCAGTCATGCATTTCAAAAATTCGTGATAATGTGTTTCAGGATATTGTCATGGTCGCTTGTTCTTGAAGTCTTCAGGCCTCATCGTGGATCTGTCCATCCATCCATTTTCTTAACCTGCTTATGGAGGACAGGCTCACAGAGCAGCTGGAGCTTATTCCAGCAACACACAGATGCAGGGAGTGTTTTGGAGTTTTGTCGTGGATCGTCTTTGCTGGCTACCATTTTCCTGAAGCTTTGCCATGGTTGCCCATTCTGGTTTACTGATGAAACTTCTGTCAAGGTTCCCCACTCCAAGAGCCAATGTCATGTTGGTGTTTCAGAGTGTTACCATGGCTACTCATTCCAAGTGAACGGTGAATTGTGCTCCTTGCGTTGCCATGGTAACTGGCACAACTGGAACGCGTGCTCTCTTCCTGTAGGCCTGTCAAGTACAAGTTACAGGTGGGCATGAGAAGTGTGAGCACCAAGGGCATAGCCAGGAGCAGATGAGAAAGTCCATCTACAGTGGATTCATGGCTTATGTTTTTACTGATCTCCATTGTCCACTGTGGAACCTTCTACAGACAGGCGTGTGCCTTCCCTAACCACAGATGGACTCCAGACAAGGTGTAGAAAAATCTCAATGACAATCAGTAGGATGAGCCAAACTTCATGGGTCTTAGCAAAGGGGCTGAATACCTGGGCCAATTTATTTTTAATAAATCTGCAAAAATTTCTAAAATCCTATTTTTGTTTTGTTATTCTGGGGTATTTCAGTGAAGTGTTGCTTGATAAGTGAAAAAATGAATTTAAATGATTTTAGCACAAGGCTACAAAATAGCAAAATGTGAAAATAAGCAGAGTGGCCTAAATACTTTCTGAACCCACTATATATCCATCCATCCATTATCAAACCCGCTATATCCTAACTACAGGGTCACAGGGGTCTGCTGGAGCCAATCCCAGCCAACACAAGGCGCAAGGCAGGAAACAAATCTTGGGCAGAGTGTCAAGCCCACCGCAGGGCACACATACACACCAAGCACAATTTAGGATCGCCAATGCACCTAACCTGCATGTCTTCGGACTGTGGGAGGAAACTGGAGTACCCGGAGGAAACCCACACAGACACGGGGAGAACATGCAAACTCCACCCAGGGAGGACCCGGGAAGCAAACCCGAGTCTCCTAACTGCGAGGCAGCAGTGCTACCCACTGCGCCAGCGTGCCGCCTCCCACTATATATATTTTTGTTATTAATTATTAATGTTAAGATTTGGCCTCTGGCTTGTTAGTATCGGTTACAATACATATTTATATATACACATACTGTACATACTGTATATGAGGGGCAGACAAAAAACACACAAAAATGGAGCATATTTCAATTAAAGCTGAAACGTCCGATCCACACTTCAAAATTCAATCTGAATTTGTCCATATTACTGACTGATTGCATCATCTTGTTCATACCTGTATTTAAATTCAGCAACAGAAATCCATTCTGAACACTCGAAAGATGAGCCATTCTGACCGCTGGTGCCTTTACCAAGGCAGACTTCTATCAGGATGTTCTTTTTGTGGTCACAGCAAGCAGGGCCGGCTGTATTTAAACGTGAATGTCTTTAAATGTAAACCTGCGTTACATCTGGACCACCAGACAGGCCTCACATCTTACTGCCAACTACAAGCCTGTTATTGATGGCAGCCGCTCATCATAATCCAATCCTGAAGGGGAGTTGTTTGTTGTTTTTCATACATATGTTGTGATGCCACCAGGGGGCATACAGCCACCTTAACCCGGACACACACAGACAGGACACAGGTTCAACTCAACACCCAGATTTATTTACAGCAAAAGTGCACAAATTACCAACACCACACCACACCAATACTCAGACCCTTCTTGATGCCAGTCCATCCGCCTCCACTTCTCTTCAGATTTTATCTCCTTCCTCCCGACTCTGGCCTCTGAATGATGGGACTGACTCCAGGATGCTAACGAGCTTCTTCCAGCCACACTTGCGGGTGAGGCAGAAGTGTGGCCAAATAAGGCCCTGGAAAGGTCCATGCGCCCCCTGATGATGGCCACTGGAAACCAAGGGGGCCGCCCTCTATCAGCCCGGGAAAGAAACTGTCCTGATAATACTCTCTCTCCCGCACCTTCCACTCTCTGGGTGCCCTGGCCGGGTAAGGATTCCGGGCCACCCGCCACAATGTATACAGTTTACAGTATATATATTATATATTATATCATATATATATTGTGGCGAGCAGCTGGGGGCGGCACCCAGCCAGGACGCTCGGAAGGACCGGAGGAGGGATTACCCCACCCCACCCCCCCGCACCACGAGGGGGCGATCACCCTGGGGGCTATGGGGACCATGGGAAAGGAGCATGGAAGCTCAACCCTATAGAGGTCTGTGGTCACCGCCAGGGTGCGCCCAGATGCCTGGAGAGCCCTGGTTGTCAGCACGTCTGCCACACCTGGAAGTGCTGAAGGGAAGAAAACCAGGGACACCCAGAGTGCTTCCGGGTGCACAGCAGGCACTTCCGCCACACCAGGGAGTGCCGGCAAAAGTTCATCGGGAGGCACCTGGAGCAAGTCCAGATGGATATAAAAGGGGCCGCCTCCTTTCATTCAATAGCTGGAGTTGGGTGGATTGGGTGGAGGAGGATGAAGCCTGGAGGAGAGGAGTGGAGGCGGTCAGATAGAGAAAGGCATTGAGGAAAAGGCCTGGACTGAGGGTGATTGGTGTGGGAGCACTGGGGTGTGCACTGTAAATAGAAATAATGAATAAATGTGTGTTTGGGTGCAAACCAGTGCTGTCTGCCTATCTGTGTCCGGGCTGCTTTCCACAATATATATATTGTGACAGATAGAGGGCGCTATTGTCCTCTTGAACCCTCAGATCAAACGCCACACACCAGGTAAAAGTCCAATAAGTTGACTTTTTATTAATACACGGTGCACAAAGCACCATCCTCTCCATAATACTCATTAAATAAACACAATACTATAGTCAATAATCAATCCTCCTACTCCCAGACGCATTGCCACCCTTCCACCCAGCTTAGCTCAACCCTCTGGGTTTCCCACAATCCTTTATAGTCCTTGACCCGGAAGTATTTCGCTCTCTCTGTCCATGTGACTAGGAACACTGCCGGGTCAGATAAAAACTCCTTTTTCTTCAACCCTAGAAGCACGTCATTTCCTCTGTCCATGTGACTAGGACGCACTTCCGGAATGTAGGGAAAATACTCCTTGTTCCTCCCTGCAACGTCCTCTAGTGGCCCCCATGGTATCCAGCAGGGCTGTGGATAAAAACTCCATTGTCCAGGATTCCCTGCTGGCCTTCGGGGTACCCCTATGCTGCAGGGAGGTCTCCAGCTGGCGGCCTGAGGGTATTGGCCAGGATGAACGCCAGGGTATATATCGCTATATATATATATATATATATATATAAACACCCACCTTTTTTCTTCTGTTGAGCTTCTGTAAATTTTTCCCTAGGGGACAAATCTAATCTAATATTAATAAAATAGAAATACCCTCTGCCTGTCTTTTGAATTTTTCAGCTTTGGTTGATATTATTTATCCATTTTTCATGCTAACAACCTAATTTCAGCCCTCAGATGACATCTTGTATGTTTGTTTATCTGTTTGTTTGTTTGCTAATGACGTAAAAACAGCTGAACCAATTTTCAAAAAAAATTTGCATGTGGGCTGCCATCCACCCTATCCAATCTATAATGTTAGACTATATGGCATTTCAAAAATTGCAATGTTAAATAGATAGATAGATAGATAGATAGATAGATAGATAGATAGATAGATA
>JANRMT010062815.1:37752443-37773418 GCA_026402145.1 Polypterus bichir lapradei
TGTAACCTGGCTTATCTGTAAGCAGATTAACTAAGTGTTGGTATTCACTAAGTGTAAAGTGATTCAAATTGCAAACACAAGTTACACTTTCACAGTACAAGATGTCCGGATTTGGTACAGTTTGTTGCACGCAGTGTCATTGTCTGTTAAGATGACATCTAGACCAGCTCAGTACCATTCAGACCACAATGAGCAAGACCACCTCCGCCATGGGGTGACTCATTATAAAGCCTGATGGCAGAGAGTAGAAACAGCCTCACATGGCACACCCAGGATTAATGCAGTTGTCTCAGTCTGCTACTGAAGGTGCTCCTCTGTTTAGGCAAAACCCTCATCCTCATCATTGTCTGGGAGATTCAGCAGTTCCCTGAGTGACTACCTCTTATACACTGGTTTCTGGGGTGTGGGGCTCTATAGCACCCCCTGTTTGTCACAGGCCTTACACCAATCTTTTGTTCAAGACATCCACTGGGCACCAAAAATGAATGGGGCTTCCTGTAGGTCCACATTTCTAATTTCTTTGTTCTCTTTTTTTCATTTTAAACTGTCACACGGTCAAAGGTCACACCTTAAGTGTTTAAATAAATATGAACAAATTTAAAGGAGTTGTAGCTTTTGGTATAATAAGTGCCCCCTGGTGGTTACACCATCCTCCATATTCTACTTTTGCTGAATGTTATAGGAATAATTACTTTGGAGACACTGCCAAGAGCTCCATGGAGCCACATTAGCTTTGCTACCATCTGCACTGATGGCCTTTTAATATTTAAGGTTATTCTTTGCTGATGACAGATGGCTTGTGTTGTCCTGCTGTGGCAGGAAGGCAATGGCTTGTCACCGTTGTTTTCCAGAAACAGAAATGCTTGTTTTGTTTGGAGAGGCTGGTCTCTCCACTTTTGTTTCACAGCCTGTGTCCCTCACTGGATGAGAGAGAGAGAAAGACCTCTAAATGAGAACAAAATTGGGGAAAAGCAACCAGCAACCTATGGAGAGACCCCGAGTATAAACACAAAGCAAAAAGGCCCAATGTGAAATGACCAACATGTATATATCCGGGGGAAACAAATAAGCAAGAGTGAGAAAGGAGTGATAGTGAAATAGATAAAAAATAAAACAAATGAGAATGAAGTTCTCAATGTGGAAAGAATGAACGAGAGCATGAAATAGACAGGGTGAGAATGAGGTGGGCTTATAAAAGGAATGAGATGGCAAACATGGGCTGGGCCGATTCAAGATTCCTTATCAGGATGGCAGGCTGGGCCACCAAATAGGCAGGATGGTGCCTGCGGCAGCCAGGAGATGGATAGGAATAGATAAGCTGGCATCCCAGAAGGCCTTGATAAAGGATCCTTAAGTGTCTGGGATGCCAATACAATGGAAGGACAAAGGAGGCAATTTATTCAGTTCCCTGGTTATGGTACCTCTTTGGAAAACCTCAGTGCATACTGGGAACTGTAGTCCTGTGGTGCAGCCCTGTTGGGTACCATGGGAGCTGAAGCGATTAAAGTACTCTACTTCATGGGACTTCTGCCTAACCCAAAAGTGCATCCAAGGTACATTGTTGGATAAAGGAAGCAGCTCTGCTTCAGTACAGAAGAGTCAGACCTGGAAGAGGAGCTGGACGACTTACACCAGGGAGAAGTGGAGAAGAGAAGATGGAAAAGAGAGAAGATATGTTCTGCTATTGTGTTGTATTATACAGAGAGAGAGAAAGAAAGAAAGAAAGAAAGAAAGAAAGAAAGAAAGAAAGAAAGAAAGAAAGAAAGAAAGAAAGAGGCCCGTCAAAGGTAGGTTATCAATTAAATGTTCATGTTTGTACCAGGGAAAGGTACAAACCCTGGGGCTCAGTGGCTCCCCCTTCTGGTCACAATTAATTTTTTAAGGCTTCGACTTAGAGGATTCGACACAGTAGCTCTCGTGGCCAGTTCAAACATCACAGGCAGCTGCACAGGACTTTGACCAGGTGGTGGTGTTGGTCATAATGCCACCGCAGAAAATCTGGAGAAGAAAACAGAGAAAAGTAAAGTTTAATAAAGAATGCAGATACACCAAAGAGTAGGATACTTCAGTGCTTATGTAATTTATTTAGGATAGAATTAAAAAATCTAATTCAAAATAGAGGTTTTAAAGACTTTTTAAAAATGGTCCATGCTGTTAGCCTGGCATATCTCTATTGGAGAAATTGTCATTGTGGAATGAATGTGAGTGAGAATGAAGCTGTCATCCCAGGTCATGGGGTTTGGGGCTGTCTGTGTAAAACAGGCAACAGTGAGGGAGCAATGGTGTTATTGGAATGAAAGTTTTGGTGGGGCCACATAGACCTGGGAAAGGAGAGATGCTGTCAGCAGGGGCACAGCCATCCTGAGAAGCCATGCAGAGTGTCAGCAAGAGAGTGAACAGACAGTGAGATGACCAGGAACTTAAAGAGTAAAACTTAGAAGACCCTCTCCTCTGCTGAAGCCCATTGGTCTGGGAATGTGGCCACTGGTAAACTTTTGAAGGATCCTGGCTTGGATCAGCTCAAGGCCTGCTCTGATCTACCATCTTGGTGACTTGGGTGTGTGCGCATCTAGGGGCCCTGTTCACAAAGTGGTCCTTGTACATGCAAGAGAAAAAATGATTAATAACAAGACAAGCCCACATTTTCACCTTCAGTACAGCAACCCAGTGCTCAGCACATACCTTTTACCCCATTTTGTTCCTCAATATCATAAACCTTATCCAATCGGACTTAAATAAAAAACTTTCAAAAGAAAAAAAAAAAAGATGAAAATCCTTGTTAGGTTGCCAAAAAAAATCCATGTGGCTGGCCATTAAATGTAAGAGTGCAGTGAAAAGAAAAGACAATTTTAAAAAGAGAGATACAAGCTGTTGTGGTGTGAAAGTTTGCATACAAGTTGATGAATATTCTGTGTGTCTTTATTTGTATGGTAAAGTAGCCCCACCCCCTTTTAGGGCTCTTTGTAATTTTAGCACAGGGTTGGTGTGAGTGCCTCAAGCCAGTTTGGCAAGAGATTCTCTGCAGGACTCTCTCGGTCAACCCCCACAGGAAAGCCAGACTGCCAAGCTGGCAAACATCAGCTCAACATATGGTTTTGGGGGCAGATGTGAAGGTGTTCTGTGCCCCATTGGTCTGAAGTATGGCTGTTTGGAATTGGCTTGTATTAGAAGCCTTTAAGTACCGTTACACCCTATTGGCTGTAGGGTTTGGACAGAGAATCTATAAATTTGCTTGCTTTACCCCTCCCTAACTCTCTCTCTTACCAACTAATGAAGGAGCACCTCACACACCATGAATTGAAAAGGATAACACAATGAGAGCTGAGCTCAGCAGCCATATTGAGACAGGCATGCGACCTTTCTGAAGAAAGGTGACCAAAAATGAGGACTTAACTAGAGACATTTTAAGTAATTAACAAGTCTGTGTGCCGCCTGAAACTACACATCAGCATTTATCAGGTTGTAGGGTTGCCAATATTCAAATGTACTTTGCTTATTGTTATTACAGTCAACCCCCGTGAAGTCGTGGTTCAGAGTTCGCGGCCTCAGTTTTTCGTCGATTTTTCCTTAGAGCTTAAGTAGTAATTGTTAGCGGAAACCACAAATATCCTCCACAATTTTTTATGGCTTTTTTCATGGCGATACTGTACTGTAGAGAGAACACCAAGCGACCGTAGAGGAAACCACGGCTTGGGATGGTGAAAGTAGCCAATCCGAGAGTGTTATTTATTTCTCCTTGCTGCTGATTGGTTGCTCCCTGTGACGCATCTCCGGCAGATGCAGCCTAGCATTCCTGCATCATAACAGTTTACCGCGTGTAGCTATCTCGAGTGTTTCGCTGAGTGTTCTCGTGTTTTTTGTTTTGTTCTTAAAGCCCTAAGATGCCGCCCAAACGCCCTGCACCTTCTAAGGCTTCTGGCAATGAACCTAAGCACCAGAAGAAGTTTAAGACAATCCAGGAGAAGGCTGAACTACTGGATTTGCTCTGGAAACTAAAAAGTTATGCTGCAATTTCATTCACTATGTTCCTCAAACCTATCAAGAAAAGCCAGCACGAAACTTCACCAGAAGAAGACCCGTCAGAAGATGCGACTCCTCCTGAAGTGCCTGAAGAAGAGGCACCTCCCAAGAAGACGTAAATCCTCTGCTTTGCTGTGCAGTCATTATCTTCATTACATACCTTCATCGTACTGCACAGCTAATTCATCATCATCATCATCTTCAATCAATATCATTCATTATTGGGGAGTACCCGCAGAGAAGTATGTAAGAGTTGTACAGGATATGTACGAGGGAAGTGTGACTGTGGTGAGGTCTGCGGTAGGAGTGACGGATGCATTCAAGTTGGAGGTAGGATTACATCAGGGATTGGCTCTGAGCCCTTTCTTATTTGCAGTGGTGATGGACAGGTTGACAGACGAGATTAGACAGGAGTCCCCGTGGACTATGATGTTTGCTGATGACATTGTGATCTGTAGTGATAGTAGGGAGCAGGTTGAGGAGACCCTGGAGAGGTGGAGATATGCACTAGAGAGGAGAAGAATGAAGGTCAGTAGGAACAAAACAGAATACATGTGTGTAAATTAGAGGGAGGTCAGTGGAATGGTGAGGATGCAGGGAGTAGAGTTGGTGAAGGTGGATGAGTTTAAATACTTGGGATCAACAGTACAGAGTAATGGGAATTGTGGAAGAGAGGTTAAAAAGAGTGCGGGCAGGGTGGAATGGGTGGAGAAGAGTGTCAGGAGTGATTTGTGACAGACGGGTATCAGCAAGAGTGAAAGGGAAGGTCTACAGGACGGTAGTGAGACCAGCTATGTTATATGGGTTGGAGACGGTGGCACTGACCAGAAAGCAGGAGACAGAGCTGGAGGTAGCAGAGTTAAAGATGCTAAGATTTGCATTGGGTGTGACGAGGATGGATAGGATTAGAAATGAGGACATTAGAGGCTCAGCTTAAGTTGGACAGTTGGGAGACAAAGTTAGAGAGGCAAGATTGCATTGGTTTGGACATGTGCAGAGGAGAGATGCTGGGTATATTGCGAGAAGGATGCTAAGGATAGAGCTGCCAGGGAAGAGGAAAACAGGAAGGCCTAAGATAAGGTTTATGGATGTGGTGAGAGAGGACATGCAGGTGATGGGTGTGACAGAACAATATGCAGAAAACAGAAAGATATGGAAGAAGATGATCCACTGTGGCAACCCCTAACGGGAGCAGCCAAAAGAAGAAGAAGAAGATTGGGGAGTACCTGTACATTTTACTGTATTTTTATTAAATTAAATTAAATAATATGCTTTTACCCTATTTATACCAAAGAATATGCGCTTGCATGAATTACAGTACATATTGGGGTAACATCGGTATTTTGCATTCTAGCACTGCGGGAGATATAGAAGTACAGTACTGTACAGTATACGGATTTACCTTTACATTCTTTTTTTTGGGGTAATGTGTTAAGCTGAGTTTGAAATTAAATTAAAGTTTTTTGGGAGCATATTTAAGGTTTAAACTATAAAAATATGCTTCGCAGTAAGGAGACCTGGTTTCACTTCCCGGGTCCTCCCTGCGTGTAGTTTGCATGTTCTCCCTGTGTCTGCGTGGGTTTCCTCCAGGTGCTCCGGTTTCCTCCCACAGTCCAAAGACTTGCAAGTTAGGTGCTTTGGCAATCCTGAATTGTCGCTTAGTGTGTAGGTGTGTGGGTGTGTGTGTGTGCCCTGCGGTGGGCTGGCTCCCTGCCTGGGATTTGTTCCTGCCTTGCACCCTGTGCTGGCTGGCATTGGCTCCAGCAGACCCCCATGATCCTGTGTTAGGATATAGCGGGTTGGACAATGACTGACTGACTGATGACTATAAAAATAGGCATTTATAGGCATTTTTTTGACCATATCCAAAATTCACAGTTTTTCAAAATTCACAGGTGCTCTAGGAACGTAACCCCCGTGAATTTCAGGGGTCATCTGTATTTGTGAATATTATCAATAATATGTTATTTAAAGTGTAACTTAACTCCTGCTTGTCTTTTACTACACCGAATTGCCTGAGGTTATAGATGTAGAAGGGAAGGTAGGGAGAAGTTTTGTGGTACAATACCTTATAAACAGTGGTAAGTCTGGGAGATTTGAGGCCTTCTGACAAAGGCTACATATTAATAATGCAAAAGGGGAAAGGGGAGTAATAAAGAACTCTACCAATAAAAAACACAAGCAAAAGACGCTGCTTTGCTGAAAACTCCATGTGACACTTTTAAAAAATAAACTAAAATAATGATCTGTACCAGCACCTTCAGCAAGCTGTAAATCCTGCAGCAGAGACTAATGAGAGTGACCTTACAAAGAGCCAGGAAAAGGCTAACATTACCATTTGCTGCAGCTTCAGCAGCCACGTGCTGTCCAATAAAAGTGACACAGACGTGAGTGACAATGCGGCAGACCACAAGACCACTGCAGGAGATAGGAGACACCAGACAACAGCAGACTCGAACAAGAGATCCGCTGGTCTTTTACTTTATCTGGTGCTATGCTTTACCTTCCTGCCACAAAAAGGCTGAACCTGCATTGATGTTTGTTAACTGCAGTGTGAGAAGAAATCTGGTCTCACATCGATGTGATGTTGCACTCGTCAAATAGTTTGTTGAAAGCTTTAAGGATAAAAAAGGAAAGTGACAGTTGACCTGATGTAAACTTTTGGATTGTTCTTTGTAGGTGATTTATTGTTATTGCTGAGTGCGCCTAGTGGGGTCTTCTGATGCCTGTGTGGGATGTAACTTGGCATGGGTATGAGGAGGTGAGTTTAGATGATGTCTTCTGACCCCAAGTGAGTGATGTGAGGTGGAGCCAGCAGTGTGACACAGCAGACAAAAGGTCATTGGAAGTGCATAGAAGAAGCTGTTGGAAGGCTGCACTGGCACTGGTAGGGCAGCCAAAAAATTAGGAAACTTCCAGTAATCCTTGCATGAGGAAGCAGAAGTGAGGCCCTGTGCTTCATAATGCTTTAGGCTACCTACACCATTGATGATAACATGTCAGACGAATAATCACATAAAGAAACACACAAAGTGGAGGTCCGTCAAGATATTGTCATACATCACAACGAGCAAGGGAAAATATTTAACAACAACAACATTTATTCATATAGCATATTTTCATACAAAAGATGTAGCTCAAAGTTCCTTACAGGATGAAGGAAGAGAAAAAACAAAACAGAAACTCCAGACGGCTGGAGAAAAAAAAAATCTGCAGGGGTTCCGAGGCCACGAGACCTGCCAGCCCCCTACCTAACCTATTCTACCTAACATAAATGACCTCAAACAGTCCTCATGGCATTCAGGGTTCACATGGAAGAACTTGATGATGACAGTCCTGTTGACTTCATGTGGACTTCTTAATAATGATGACCACTCTAAGAGGATGAAGAGAACCCAGAATGTGGGATGACCACTCTAAAGAAACGAGATGTGGAAGTTCACACTATAAAAACTGTGATGCAAAAAAATTCAACCAATGGGTCTCTTAAGCGGGTTCTAGCCTTCAAGCCCTGAAAAGTTCAGACTGCAAATGGGCACCCAAAAACAGGTTAGTGGCACCAGGGGCAAAGATGACTTCACTTGTCTTGAGCATACAGTATCATGGGAAAAAATGTGATAAAGATTATGGTTATAATGGCACAAATCTAGAAAAGAGCCATAGGCCCATGGTATATGTTACCAAAAAGAGTGGTAAAGAGTAGGACTTTAAGCTCCCGTGCTAAATCAAGTTTGCTATAAACATTTTAACAATAAGTTAAATTATGCTGGCCTGTAAACAAAATGTTTATTTTATCCCCATCAAAAATTGTAGTTGTTCTTCATAGATTTGAGAGTGTTGAATTCAAATCTGGCAAACAGAACTGCTCTAGCACATCCAGTGTTTGAGAGATGGCAAAATTTAAAAAAAAACTATTCAAACTACATTGTCATGCATGCAAGTTAGAGGATCATCCTCGGGGCTCCTCTGAGGTATGTACTTCCACTCCGGGTCAAGAGGGGACACTAGCACTAACCTTATACTCTGTTTTTCCCTCTACATGGCCAAGAAGACAGCCAGTGAGGGTAACGCCCCTTCCAGTCCTCACCCTCAGCTATACATCCAGCGGTTTCCAGAAGGAAGAGTCACTCGTTATGAGAACGCACCTCAGGAAGGAACTCCTTCCCACCATGACTTTCAAAGTCTTTATCAGCCGGGAAAGGTCCCTCACGTTAGGACCCCGATTTTTGTTTTTTTAAGTGCCATCGAGCACACGCTTTGTTCGGACAATTATTATAATTAAACAGGGATGCTACAACATTTTCAGATTGTGGACCTGCAGTTCCTTCCAATGACTGCAGCACTTGTAACTGCATTAAATATAATTGTTTCTTACCGAAAGTAGTCACTTGGCAGGTCTTTTCCTCTTATGATCCTCTGAAGATGTTTCATGATCAAGAGATGTCTGCTAACATCGACTCACCCAAATTTCGTCTGTCTTCATCTGTGTCATGTCCTGGTTAATCCTCTCCCCACATTCATCAGACAGCGCTCCCGTGTTCTCTTTAACTGTTTGCTTACCTGTTACTCGATCAAGATGATGGATGGCATTTCTGTAATATGTAAAACTATTTTACAGTCCCTCCCTTTCAAAGATCCAAGAGGACAGTGGGAAAAGGTTCTCTCACTCAACATCTCAGAAAAGGAGTGGAAGGTAGCAATGCAGAGAATTCACTCGAGCTCCATATGCGCAAAGCATACAATTATTACAACTCAAAATTATATATCAAGCACATCTGTCTCGCTTAAAATTGTCTAAACTGTTTCGAGGGCAAGATCCAACCTGTGAACGTTGCAATCGAGCTTCAGCCTCATTGGACCACATGTTCTGGGCTTGCGCCAAATTAACAACATTTTGGACTAAAATCTTTAAATGCCTATCAAACAGCCTTGGTGTCACAATCCCTCCTGACCCATTGACATGGTGTTTGGTGGACTCCCAGATGGGTTTAAAGTGGAGAAGGACAAACAAACTGTGATTGCCTTCGCTACATTATTGGCACGCAGACTTATTTTGCTAAATTGAAAGAATCCTAACTCTCCTATTCTAAGTCAGTGGGTAACTGTTGTTTTATACTATTTATTTTATATTTATATTTATTTATATTTATATTTATTTTATACTGTCACTCTGACATCACATGTGATGAAGACCATGGAGCGGCTGCTGCTTCACCACCTGAGGCCACAGGTCCGCCACGCCCTCGACCCTCTGCAGTTCGCATACCAGGAGAAGGTGGGAGCGGAGGATGCCATCATCTATATGCTACACCGATCCCTCTCCCACTTGGACAGAGTCCAAGCTGACAGAGATGGGAGTAGATTCATACCTGGTGGCATGGATCATGGACTATCTTACAGACAGACCTCAGTATGTGCATCTCGGGAACTGCAGGTCTGACATTGTGGTCAGCAGCACAGGAGCGCCGCAGGGACTGAACTTTCTCCGGTCCTGTTCAGCCTTTATACATCGGACTTCCAATACAACTCGGAGTCCTGCCACGTGTAAAAGTTCACTGACGACACTACTATCGTGGGCTGCATCAGGAGTGGGCAGGAGGAGAAGTATAGGAACCTAATCAAGGACTTTGTTAAATGGTGCGACTCAAACCACCTACACCTGAACACCAGCAAAACCAAAGAGCTGGTGGTGGATTTTAGGAGGACCAGGCCCCTCATAGACCCCGTGATCATCAGAAGCGACTGAGTGCAGAGGGTGCAGACCTATACATACCTGGTAGTACAGCTGGATGACAAATTGGACTGGACTTTCAATAATGATGCTCTGTACAAGAGAGGACAGAGCCGACTATACTTCCTTAGAAGGCTGGCGTCATTCAACATCTGCAATAAGATTCTGCAGATGTTCTATCAGATGGTTGTGGCGAGCGCCCTCTTCTACATGGTGGTGTGCTGAGGAGACAGCATAAAGAAGAGGGACACCTCACACCTGAACAAACTGGTGAGGAAGGCAGTCTCTATTGTAGGAATGAAGAAGGACAGTTTGACATCTGTAGCAGAGCGACGGGCGCTGAGCAGGCTACGGTCAATCATGGAGAATCCACTGCATCCACTGAACAGGATCATCTCCAGACAGAGGAGCAGCTTCAGCGACAGACTGCTGTCACCGTCCTGCTCCACTGACAGACTGAGGAGATCGTTCCTCCCCCACACTATGTGACTCTTCAGTTCTACCCGGAGGGTAAACATTAATATTATACAAAGTTATTGTCTGTTTTACCTGCATTTTTGTCACTCTTTAATTTAATAGTGTTTTTTATCAGTTGGCTGCTGCTGGAGTATGTGAATTTCCTCTAGCGATTAATAAAGTATCTATCTATCTATCTATCTATCTATCTATCTATCTGAAACTGGAAAAAATCAAATTCTCACTCAAAACGTGGAGGGATCTAATCAATAACATTTTAGAATAAGCTTTTACAGCACTTAGGATTTTTCTTCTCCATTTATCTTTATTCACTTATTAATTCATCTACTTACTAGCTTTAAGTTTTACTCTGCTGGGTTAGCTCTCTTTCTCAGGGGTGGGGGTTGATTTGTTTTCGATCTTATGTTTGTAAAAATTGATTAATTTGTATGGAATGTTCTGTGATTTTAATAAAATCAATAAAATCAAAAAAAAAAAAAAAATGATGGATGGCTCAATTCAGCCGTGCATGTTTCTGTGAGAACCACATCAACGACAACTGTCTCTCTTCTACACAATTAAAGGGGCATCTTTGTAACCTTCTAAATACTGGAATGCGAAGAGCAATAAATGTGTAACAAATACACGATTTTGAGTTCTTTCCACCTCAGCTGAAGCTGAGAATGAGAAAGACTGCCATTTCTCACCTCAAAATACACTTCCAATAATGTTTTGAGAATGAAAAATACTTATGCCATAAAACAAACAAAATGTATTTTTTTTTAAATCAACAATTGTTTTCAAAACTGTGTTCGCTGTGTCTCGCCTAAATGGTTTGTGCTAGAGAAAGTACAATTCCAGAAACTGATTGAGCCCAAAATGTACATTTTTGGGGGGCAGGAGGATTTTAGTGCAGACCCCTGTCATTGAAGCAAGTTTACTTTCGATTTAGTTTTTGCATAACAGCACCATCTTCTTCGGAATGGGGGTAAGTGCCCCAACAGCCCTTAATGCAGAGGCACCACTGGTACTCACATGCACCTCTCATGCCCCACCCATAGTACGGCCACATAATGTCTTGAACTAGTCCAAGCCAAGGGCTGAGAACATAAAGAATGAATACATGGACCAGGAGAAGACCCTTAATCAATGTGCAGGAATGGGCCAGTAGCTGAAAGACACCAAAACTGTCGCCAAAGCCAAGACAAGAATCAAGAGACGTAGTTGAAGTTTTCAACAACCAGGATTGTTCTGTCGCACAGAGTCCTGGGTGACCCCTTTGTACTCTTTATGTACTCTTTATACTTTTAGCCTTCATATGTTACACAACTTTTTATACTTATGCCCTCAAGCAGCAGGAGTGAGTTACACTTTAAATTAATTATCTATTATAGATAATATGGCCAAATAATAAGCAAAAAAAAACGAGACAAAAATGCCATTGCAGCCTAAGCAGTAGTGCATCTCATGTCAGCTGGTGGCTGTCGGCTTATCTTCAGTCTAGCTTGGTCTTTGTTACCACATGACCTTTGAAAGGAAGATGGAAACAGGCCACAAGCCTGTCTCAATATGGCTGGCAAAATATAGTTGTCTTCATCATGGAGAAATGGCAAGAGAGGGAGAGAGACAGGTGGTCTTCTCCTAATGGACAGATGGTGAGAGAGAGATAGAGAGAGACAGACCAACTTATACCATTCCAATCACAAATCATGAACCAGGCTAGTGAACCGGGTCGAACGAAAGTCCCTGAAAGTAGGGAGCGTGTATCACGGCAGCTGCCCGTGGCGGCCCCCATGAAACCCAAAAGGACTGCCCCATGGAACCACAGGTCCCAGTATGCCCTGTGGGTGTCCGTGTGGAACTCCTAACCCTGAGATGCTGCCATCTAGCTTGTTGGGAGAGAAAATGTTCTCCTTCCATTGCACTGGCCTCCTGGCCGGGTAAGAGTCCCTGTTCAGTCCCGGCCAGGATGCCAGCCCATGTGTGCCATCTATTACATACTCTGTAAGCTTTGTTATTTAGTACGACACAACCAGGATTTGCCGAGGTGTTTCCCAAGACGTCACAGCAGATCACATCATTGTTGCAACGGTTTAAAAGCATCTCAGGGACACATTCTTAAAGTCAAGTCTGTGGAGAGTCATACTGCTTAACTAACAGAAACTTTTTCCTTCTGGTTACCAGCGTTACTCAGCGAAATTCTCCAAAGCGTTTCTAGCAGCTGATTTGCTGGGCTCACTGGAAACCTTGATGCCAATGTTTTATTTTCTCTCTGAAAATTGACTGTGTGGCCACCTTAGACAGTATGACATCACAGAGGTGTGGCAGCCAATTTTGCATGAGGGTGTCACCCCTCCACACCGATCTGCGCTACCTGCCCAATTTGCGTTGCACATGCACAGAGATTTTCATGCATGCATCACATCACATTCACAAAGCTGCCCAATCTGCTTCATGTATGCATGAATAATTTACGGCATATCCTTATATGCAATATAATTTGATACTATCCGTATGTATGGTGTTCGCGTCAATACCTTGACTCAATACAAGTTAGAACTGTGCGATGGGCCTCTGCCTCTGTAGTTAGAACATAACGTGGCAAACACGGACGCAGTATTGCATGATTGCCTAAGAATGTTCGAATGCTTCAGTGACGCCGCTGGACGGCCGAGTATAGTAAGTCGGTGTTGGTTCGAGCAGATAACAGTAAGTTCGGTTGGTTTTTGGAACGTTGGTTTGGTGGGGTGTACTTTCCAGGATTAGAATCGTCGACTGACTTAAACCCTTTGACAGCTCTGGAACCGTAAGTAATTTAGAACGTATCGCCATTTGCTTGGTACGTCGAAATCTTTCTTTGGGCAGTTTGGTTTTGGCATCCATCCTCCTGACATCTATTGGCAAACTGAGTAATGACAGCTGGGTATTAACAACGGCCATTGTTTAAATTTTAGCCGATCTCAGATCTAAAATGACCACGCCGACATAATTATTACTCTGACTCTGATTAGAGTCGTAAAATACGGTTCATTTTGAAAATTTGTTTGCCGGAAAAAATCAAATGAGGTGCGCCAAAGAGCTGAGTTCACGCCTCGGAGCCCCGTTTAAACAGGAAGCTCTTCATTACAATGGCCGAAAAGATCTATTTTAAGCACAAATCAGTGCCATGATAACAAAATCATTTCAAGGACTTAAAAAAACAAATAATTCTTTGCAGAGAAAGTATGGATTTCACAAATGTAGAATTTGTAGCCCGATTCGATCGGGTTCACAGTCGCTAGCGAAAAAGTAAAAGATAGTGAGTGCCACAGAGGACAGACGGGCACTGATGACGACTTGACAACTGGATAAACTGACTACCAGAAGCTGGAGGCCAGGAGCAGTTCCATCCCCCATATGTTAGGTGGCAGTAGTCTTCTAGAGGCGTCCCAGCTTGGAAACCAACAGGGGTTCATGGGAACTGGAGTCTGGAAGTGCAGCCATGTCGGGTTCCCTGGGTACCACAAGGGGGTGCTGTTGTGATTACCCTGCTTCAAAAACAACCTCAAGTCATGCTGGGTCATTCTGGGTCCAGTATAAAAAATGCCCACCACCTTACCATGGAGTCGGGAAACAACAAGCGACACTCAACTTTAGGCCCAAGGAGAAGATAGAGTTTCATTGTTTGTATGGTTATGGGCTGTGTTTCCCTGTACTTTATGGTTTTTAGTGCTTGCTAGATTATAAAATCTATTATTTGAACCCATGACTGTGTTGGACATTATTGGGTCTGTGGTTTGGGGCTCAGTGGTGCCCCCAAGTGGTTACAAACCCCCATGTGTGATGTTAGTACCTGAATGGTTCTCCAGCCAGATTTGCATCCCACATGCAAAGCATTAAAAAAACAAAAAGAAACCCACAGTATTTTCATTTGTGGGGTACATCAGCTGACCATAATGAGAATATTATTAAAATACTTTGTTTATTGCATTGCTGAAGTAAGCGTGTTATGCTCCTCGCCAGTGCAGGTTGGATAGTGACAATGACATTGGCCGAGTATGTAACGCTGATCCCTTGCATCGCAGGCTCTGTGGGTGTTAGGTAGTCACAGTGATAGGAGCTCAGGAGACGCAGAGTGGGGTAAAGTGTTGTGGACTCAGGAAGGCACGGTGGTGCAGTGGTTAGCACTGCTGCCTCACAACTCAGATCACATTTTTGGTCACAATAATCAGTCCAGCATAATTGGTAGACATGTCCCTAGCCCCCAGGGTCACTTAAAATACCATTGCACCATTACAGTCCAGTCAAAGTTACTTCAGTTTCTCCAATAATGCATTGGTCCAAGCTGACTGAATTTCCCAAACCATTCTGTGTTTTCTCCAAACTCCAGGTGAAGCGGATTTCACTCATCACTACTTTTACTTTGCTTTTGACTTTGTGGTTTGCTTCGCCCTCACATCCGACGCCAGTACTTTTATCTTCCTGGGTTTCAGTCTCATTTTTTGCTTGACTACTTGCACACTGAGGATCTCCTCACTGACTCAATCAAGGTATGTGACAACCCGTCGGGGTGAGAGGGGACACTGTCACTAACATTGTCTGCTCCTTCTCTACCCACAGGACTTAGCCTGGTCCACATGATATAAGAAGGTCGACTGCCTGGAAGGAAACGTCATTGGCAAGCAGAGCAGACCGCCAGACGGAGCTCCAGTGACTGACCCTGATTCCCACGCCATTGACCCAAATTACTTTTGGTGTTTCATTTACCCATGTGGGCTGTTTATTGTATTTCTTGTTGCACTCTCCTTATTAAACCCAGTTGGTGCCCCAATTATTCCTCTGCTTGTACATCCCGTCATTCCTGCTCCCGGCCTCAGCATTCAATTCCTGGTCCTTCACTGGAAGAACACTCTGAAGGCGATCCACAAAGCAGGAGGGCATAGAGACACAAATAAGGACAAGCAGTCCTGCACCTGTGCCACCTGACCGACTTCTGAATGTGGTGGGGTGTGCCCCCTGTCCTTCATTTCACAGACACTTGTGTCTCTTTCCTAATTGTCTGTTGTCAGCCTCTGTCCACCAGACCTGGCCAGGGTGTGACACAAGCAGCTGCATATGTGAGCTCCCTGTCCTCTGGTACTCCTGCTGGCCTGCAAAATGCCAATCAGATTTCCTGGTTGAACTGCGCCAGGCACTTTGATGGCAGAATAAGAGAAGAGCCAGCATGAATTCAAGAAGCCCCAAATGAGGCTCTAAGTGGTGTTAGGTACACGGCTCGGATGTGCGAGAAGTGCTCAGCAGTGCACTTTCATCTGAAACCTAATCTCCTGCTCTCTCCACCGATGACATTTCTACGACCTTCCATCCCAGTGGTTTCCGTGGAAACAGCCAGATAAGTGTGCAATAATAAGAACCCACTCTTGGTTAGTCTCACTGCTTACTTTTGCCTCCCCTGGGCGCGCATCTCATCAGCATCCCCTCCGCACTGCAAATTGGTAAATGCATATGGACGCACAAACTGGCATCCCCTTTCACTTCTGGCTTCAGTTTCTTCATTTGAATAAGCTACGCAAAAAAAGTGGGCAAGAGGTTTAGCATCAGGTGTCGTAAAGGAAACCTTCTGACAAGTGGTCTCTGGACTCCGGGTGCAGATACTGTTCAAGAAGACTAAGAAAGGGTGTGAGGGTCTGAACTACAAGATGGCACCACATCAAGCTGGAGGTCATGATGAGACAGAAAGATTGTGAGGGTCAGTCATTGAGAGAGGGGTGACCAAGGAGGACACCGGGGGTCAGTGTCTGAACTGGAATACGGCAACCAAAAAGTGTGGCAGAACTGTGGCAGAAATGGGTAAAGGAGTCAGTTAGAAGATTACAGAGGAACTGTGAGAACTGACTAATGGGAAATTAGTCACTGAACTGGGGGATGACCGAGAACAGGGATGTCTGAATGGGGATGAGACAAAGAAATGTGGTGGGGGGGTCAGGAGATGACACACAATCACACTTAACATATAAGACAAAGACATCGTGAGGTCAGCCTCTGAATGCATGAAGACCAGGGGGCACACCAGTAGTCAAGATCTGAAGTGGGCACCATGACACCAATGCATTGTGGGGGTCAGTGAGTATACTGGGAGATGACACCGTCAAAAGATGAACAAGACGAAGGGTTATATACCTGAAATGGAGGATGTGACAAGCTTATATTGGGAATAAATGACTGCACTGTGGTCAACTACAGTAACGCACTGGGAAATCACTGACTGAAGTTGGTGGTGACAGAGGAATAAGTTAGGGAGTCAGTGAGATCTGAGATCAAGGGGATGAACTTAATGGTCTAGAGGGTGGGGCTAATCAGAGGCAGTCACTGCCCTCTGAGCTGTGATAGGTTAACCTGAAATCAAGGGGAGGGACTTAATGGTCTAGAGGGTGGATCTAATCAGAGACAGACACGGCCCTCTTAGCTGTGATAGGTTAACCTGCTATCAAGTGGAGGGGATTAATTGTCTAGAGGGTGGAGCTAATTAGTAGCAGTCACTGCCCTTTTAGCTGTGATAGGTTAAGGTGACCCCATCCTGACCTCCATTCATCTGCATTGCTTATAAAAAAGGGATTCACCCCTTGGAAATTTTCACATTTTATTGTTATACAATATGAAATTATTGAATTGAATCTGACCTTTTTGACCCTGATTTACAGAAAAAAACTCTTTAATGTCAAAGTGAAAACAGATCTCTGCAAAATGGTCTAAATTAATCACAAATATAAAACGCAAAATAATTGATCACATAAGTATTCACCCCCTTCAGGTCAGTATTTAGCAGCCACACCTTTGGCAGCCATGCCAGCTTTCAGTCTGTGATCACAGGTCTCTCTCTATCAGCTTTGCACATCTAGACATTGCACTTTTTCCCCATTCTTCTTTACAAATTTACTCAAGCTCTGTGAGGTGCCACGTTGATTGCGAGTGAACAGCCTTTCTCATGTCCAGCCAAAAACTCTCAGTTGGGTTGAGATCTGGACTTTGACTCCAGGACATTAACATTGTTGCAGGCTGCATCGGGTTTTCCTCCAGGATTTCCTTGGATTTTGCTGCTTTCGTGTTACCCTCACCCTCGCGTTACGCCTTCCAGGGCTTGCTGTAGACAAGCTTCACCACAGCATGATGCCACCACCTTCATGCTTCATGGTCGAGATGTTGTGCCTTCGGTAAGGTACAGTGTTCAAATGTGGTGTTTAGTCTGATGGCCAAAAAGTTTAATTTTGATCTCACCAGACCACAGAACCTTCTTACTGCTGTACTCAGAGTCTCCCATCTGCCTTCTGCCAAGACGTCATGTGCGTTTTTTAACAGTGGCTTTTCTCTTTGCCACTCTCCCATAAAGCTGTGACTAGTGCAGCATCTGGACAAATTTGCTGTCTGCATAGTCTCTCCAATCTGAACTACTGTAGCTTGTCATTCCTGTAGAGTCATAACAGGTCTCCCTCATTAACCTTCTTCTTGCACGATCTGCTTCTTTTTTTTGAATGACCTGCCCTAGCAGATTTACAGCAGCTGTAAATCTGCCATAATCTTTCCATTTCCAAATCCTTGATTAAACTCCGCTCTAAGAGATACTGACTGACTTGGTTATTTTCTTGTCGCCATACCCTGACTTGTGCTTTTCAATTACTCTTTCTCAAAGTTGCTTGGAGTCTTCTTTTGTCTATGGTGTGTTGGTTAGACCACCATACTGACTCAGCACAAGCTGGCCCTTCCAGTTAAGGTTCATTTATACAACAATGAACTTTAACCGCAAACAGGTGACCTCCATTGAACTAATCCTGCGACTTCTAAAATCAATTGGCAGCCCCAGTGATGATTTAGGGGTGTCATTATAAAGGAGGTGAATATGTGATCAATTATTTTATGTTTTATATCTCTCTATTATAAAAGGAAATCTTGAGACGAGACTTTTTGCCAAGAGATTTTTTCTAGTCCCGCCCTCCTCTCAACCATTTACAGTTATGGCCCTCGTCACGGTCCACTCACCTCTCATTCGGGTGAATGCTTTTGTCAGAAACAGTTCCTGTGCTCTCAGCTGTTATAAATTTTTACATTTTCCCCATTTAAAGTCAATGTTGGTGTGATACACATGCAGAGCACGTTAGAGATTATGAAAACTAAAATTCAAAAGTCTCAAACAACTGATAGTAAAGATCACATTAGTGCTAACAAATGGAAATTATTACTCGGTGAAATAACGGAACAGCGAAAAGAGATCGAATATATGGACATAGGTGATATGACAGAAGTATGTAGATATTGTTCAGCTTTAAAGTTTAAGTCGGGGACTTGTAGGTCATCTAATTCGTGTTGCCATCAGGGAAAAGCAGTGTTTCTTCCCAATGAAAAGGCCTATCCACGAGAATTAAAAGATTTGTTTGGTGAAAGTGAAATCGACAAACACTACAGGCACAATATCCGAATCTACAATAATCTGTTAGCGAATGCTACATTCAATGCTCAAAACTTAGATTTATACGATTTAGGATCATACGCTATGAGAATCTGTGGTCTCGCAAAAATTAAAGCTACTACAAGTTTCATTTCAGAGATAAGACAATTCGGTCAGGTTTATATTTATGATCACGGAAAAGCGATGCAACAGAGAATCGAAAGAGTTAAGAGATCGGACATATTAGAAATTCTACAGCCAATAATGGATACAAATCCATATGTCCAAAAGTATCGCACTTTACACAAAATGTATCTGCAAAACACGGATAAAAAAGTTTTCATTTGTTATTATATGAATCCGAAAGATCACAGTCGCATTTATAATAAACCAACATGTCACGAATTGTCAGCGATAACAGTTTCGAAAGACGGAAATGTCAAAGACAGAACTTTAAAAGGTATTTGCGTGTTAATTTCAAAGCCAAACAGAATGAAAACGTATAACTCAACAAATACCTCTAAGACAACATGAAACATAATTTAATTTCAATTTATTGTGTTTTACTATTTTTAACTATGGTTAATTACTTTCTGTAATGTAAAGTAGTTAGTTCTATTATACATATGTAACAGTTCATATGAAAATAACAATCTGTTTAAATCGTACCTCTGTTTCCCCATATGCGAGTGGCAGAGATATGAAGTGGCTGGCGCATAGCACCCACACAGGGGTTGGCAAGCAAAGTGAGCAGGGGGCAGAGCCCTCTAGTTTGCTGTTAATTTAGAACCTGTGGGGTCAGACTTTACCCCAGCAGCACTGGGAACAAAGCTGGAGACCACCCTGAACAGGATGCTAGTCCATCATGGTGCACATTCCATGTTGCGAAAAAGTATTTACCCCCTCCTGATTTCTTCTAGTTTTGCTTATTCGTTACACTTAATTGTTTATTATCTCTATGCAAATATTTTATACTTTAAAAGATAACCAGTACAGTACAAGACAAGGGTCACCCATTAGTCTGTTTCTTCTTTCTTCTCCTTTGTCTCTCTCACGTTCTGGCCATGAACAGATGACCACCTCTTTCTCTTGCCTTTTCTCTATGAGGCAGCCATACTGAGACAGATGTGTGGCATGTTTCAATGCTCCATTCAAAGGCCACGTGGTAGCCAAGGCAAAGCCAGGCTGAAGAGACGTCGGTTTATCTTTTTGCTAACCACCTTGCATGTATTTTTCTGACCACATTTCATCTCCTGATCCTGTAATTAAAATTGTTCACTCTTTTATGCTGAGGTAGAACACATGCTTACGAAGGGAGCACCAACTGATCATTTTTATAAATAACTAGCTTATTTGAATTATTAACAGGCGTACAAAAAAAATAGCAAAAATAGCAATCATTAATCAAAAGACAAAAACCAAGTAAAAATCCATAATACACCACAGAAATGAAATACAATCCCAAATGTTCACTCCAACATCTCATAATGAATCTCTAAAGACCCTCAGCAGATATGTTGTGGTGGCCAAGCCTTTGGTGCTTCACACACAAAACACAGGGAATGTAGCCCTGAGGCTCATTGTAACAAGAATAAATAATGTACAGTTTGCTAAACATGGCTCATAGCATGTAATTTGTGTGTGTGTCTTTCTTTTGCAGTGTTTTATTTTAGAAATATTCAGATGTGGCTTTTAAGTGAGTAAACTGTGTGACTAAAGCTAGCCTTCCTTTTGACAGGAGTCGAGCAGGCGGGTGTCCAGCACATGCAGGCGCGTGACAGTGACCCACTCATAGGATGTTTTCAAGACGGATAACAGTTTGAAATGCAAGCAAATCGATTAAGGAATTATGGGATTTAAAATGAAAAAAGAGGGTTATTGTCTATTAAACTCAGATAAACTAACCAGTGTGTATATATACTTGTAAGTGCTTGGGACTTTTGCAAGTCAACAGATTTCTAAAAAATATCTTAACCCTTAAACCACCGCAACCGGCTATAGTCGGTTCCCAGTGCAATTTGCCAGCACGCCAGAGCTGATCAGTCAGTGGCATACTTTTGTTGAGCAGCCAGCTCATGACCACTGCCTCCACCTAGCGAATCAGCATCACTGTCTCTGGGCACTAGACTAGCCTGCCAGCATCAGCATTGGCCTCTGTGTGCTTGCGTGCAGCCAGTTCAAGTGCAGTTGGCTCTGTGATTTACTGAATTTCATCAATGGCGTCAGTTGCACCTTGTACATATAATAATAGATTGTTGCAGTAGTTTTTTATAGTTTTTACATTTCGTTGGCAGCGTGTAAAATAGATAGATAGATAGATAGATAGATAGATAGATAGATAGATAGATA
>JANRMT010062815.1:37773428-37796186 GCA_026402145.1 Polypterus bichir lapradei
ATAGATAGATAGATAGATAGATAGATAGATAGATAGATAGATAGATAGATACTTTATTAATCCCAAGGGGAAATTCACATACTCCAGCAGCAGCATACTGACAAAGAACAATGTTAAATTAAAGAGTGATAACAATGAAGGTATAACAGACAGACAATAATTTTGTATTATATTAACGTTTACCCCCCCTGGTGGAACTGAAGAGTCACATAGTGTGGGGGAGTAATTTTGATGCTCTTTGCATGAAAAAATGTGTTCCATTAAAATTTCACTTTTTCTTGGTGAATTTGTGACGTTTCCTTAAAAAGTGCAGCAAAAAAAGTATTTGGCGTCCAGGGGTGCATTAACCCCCCAAGTATGTGGTGGTTTAAGGGTTAACATATATTGGATTTGGAAAGTATTCAGACTCACTTTCTGCACACTTCATTGTGTTGCAGTTTTCTTTTTAAATAGATTGTGACAGAAATAACAGGCCAAGGTTAGAGGTCTGGGACATCTTGCAACCAATCCTGTATAATTCTAAGTAGTAAACTGAAAGAAAATGCTTGTTATGACACAAAAAGCGAATCATCCCGACTGCCGCCTTAGGTAGGCTGACTAAGATGGTGGCTCCTTTGAATTTAAGTCATTCTGGGAGGTTGTGGCAAGACCAGGTGGAGGAACTCCAGAGCTCAAGTCAGATGGAACAGTGTCAATCATCTTTTCTGCAGAAGGGGAAGAAGAAAGAGACATCACTGACAACTAACCAGGCTATGGGAACTGCTTAGATCAGAGGAGAGAGAGGAGAGAGACAGGTTGGGAGCCTGTGCTGAGCTGAATACAGCACGTTGCCGCACCCTCCATATGTCAAACCATCCAGATTGGGACCTGAGAACAGCGGGTGACACCTCAGCACCATACTGGAACAGCATCAGGTTTTTTTTACGGTGACTGGAGTGCCAATCCTGCCACCAACCCCCAAGTTTTCCCTGCAAGTTGGAGAACCTGCTTACAGGTTAATGTCATACCCAGGATGGAGCAATTGCAGGTTAAGTGCCTTGCTCAAGGGCCCAACGGAGTAGAGTCACTTCTGGTGTTTATGGGATTCAAACCAGCAACCTTCCAATTGTCAGCGTAGATCCCTTTCCTCTGAGCCACCACTCCACCAACAGATTAGATTAGATTCGATTAGATAAAATTCATTAATCCTAAACAGGCTTTCCTAATAAATGTGTTCAGGCATTGCACATCTTTTGAGCTGAAGTTGCTTCCCCAGGAGACATAGAACACCACACTGGCTATTATGGACTGGTAGAACATTTCCAGCAGCTTGCTGCACACATCAAAAGAGCTGAGTCTCCTTAGCAAGTCCAGTCTGCTCTGGCCGTTCTTGTCCAGAGCCACTATGTGGTCAGACCTGTCCAACAGAACACATGGTGGGATCTGCCCAAGAGGTAGGACTCATACCACCAGGGGGCCGTCCCATTGATGCCAGAATCAAAGAGGTTATCAAGGAGGATCTGAAAGCTGATTGTGTTGAAGGCAGAGGAGAGATCAAGAAGAATGAGGACAAATGAAAATCATAAAGTGTCCACAGCAGTGAGTAGGACTGTCTCAGCAAAGCCTAAATGATTAGGATAAAATATATTAAACATATTATTTATTTATTATTTTGCCCATTGTTCCAAGGATATGCTACATAGTGACAGTATTCTGTTATGAACCCTGTATCAGAATGTTGTGTCATGTGTCACACACATGCGAGTAGGAGGACATTGTATAGACCAAGTGAAGGTAATTCCAGGCCAGGCCAGGGGGTGGTGGGATGCACTAAACCTTCATCTGTTGTCTGTGCAGACCAGATGCTGGAAACCCTGTCTGACTCATCCCTGAAGACATCACTTCGGTTCCGGCACACAGGACGATGTCACTTCCGGTTATGAAATCGGAAGAAGGTCACTTCCAGTTCCCATAGGTCACTTGGCATATAAAGCCACCATTTTTACAACCTCAACTCAGTTCACTTTTGGACTCCATCAAAGACACTTCTGTCTCCTTTCAAAACCCATTGCAGCCAGGGACAATACACAGGTGGGTGCCCCAAACCTTTTTGAGTGTGTCGAGTCTGATCATTTCACACATGTCATTTTCTCACCCACTTAATCCAGCTAGCCTATCCCAGCTAGCAAAGGGAACAAAGCAGGAATAAACGCTGAACACGGTTCTAGTAAATCACACACTCACACACAGACACACACACTAGGGCCAACTTAGTGTCTCCAATTCAACTCACCTTCATGTCTTTGGACAGTGGCAGGAAACCCATGCAGACACGGGAGAACTTTCAAACTCCATGTAGAGAGGACCCGGTCTCCAGCATCACTCTCACTTCACCACCTTGCCACCCCGGCATTAGAATGCATCTTCTTATATACTGTAATACACTACTGTGGCTGTTCGTTTGTCTGTCCAGGATTTTAAATCACCTGTAGCTCGCAAACTGTTTCATTTATTGGCTTGAAATTTGGTACACATATACTGCATGACGTCTACTATCCGCTTTCGGGGTGATGATTTTTATTACTCTTTTTATTTTTATTTTTTTTTATTGTAGAATCAACTCTCGGCAGCGAGCAGCAGGGCAGCCGTGCAGCGCGTGCATAAGGGTGCCGTTCTCATTCCCTACCACCTTCGCTAACCATTCTTGAGGCAGATTGAAGACTTAAGTGCCAGCTTAAGTGAAATATTAAACAAAACATACTAAGTAATTGCAACACAAACACTGACTTAATTAGTTTTAATGCGAAAAGATGCCGACGAAAGAAGAGAAGAAGTGGGCCGCCAGGGTGGAGAAAAGAAGAGCTGATCAGGAAGCAGCAAGCGCATCAACCTCTGAGCAAATGAATGCTAAACGTACGGAGAAAGAAGAGGAAAACTGTGAAGGCTCAGGTCAAGTGTATTCACTACACGTTATCATGCAGTACGCCGTTACTGGTATTTTATAATATTCATTAAGTCTATCAACACATGCCTAATAAATGTATATGGGTTGGCAAATATACGCCTTGCATCAGGCTCCATTATTTAACGCACAGGCCTTGGTTACAACTGATCTTGTCAGTCTGACTTTTCTTCTGGGAGTCCTCAAATTAAATCAAGAAGCCATTATTCTTTCACTGCCTCTATTGCTCTGTAACCCTCTCTTCCTCAAAAGCTCTTTTTCTGAGCTTTACAAGCATAACTGAAAATTGTGGTGATGAGAGACCACAACACCAACTCGATTCCCTACTAAAGTGACTCAATACGTGTAACAAGTTGACCGCACCCTAATAATAATAATAATTCTTAATAATTCTTAGTATTTATATAGCGCTTTTCTCACTACTCAAAGTGCTCAGCAATTGCAGGTTAAGGGCCTTGCTCAAGGGCCCAACAGAGCAGAGTACCTATTGGTATTTATGGGATTCGAACTGACAACCTTCTGATTGCCAGTGCAGATCCCTAGCCCTGTGAAAACAACACAGAGACTAACACAGCGTTTCCCATTCTTAGGGTCGGGACCCCAAGTGTAGTCACCTGATATACTAATGAGAGTCGCGAGAAATTATTTGAAAATAGGAACAAACACATTAAACAATGTATTGAATAGAAAGTGAACATCAATATTTCAAACAACTGGGGTTGCAAAAAAGCTCAGATTTCAAAATGGGGTCACAAACCAAAAAAGGTTGGGAGCCTCTGGACTAGCATGATCAAACCCCATCAGTAAGATGGGACCCGTGTTATGTAAAAACTGCTGTTAGCAAAATTCAGAAGCACTGCCCAAGCTGCCTACTCTGATATGAGCAGGACTTTACAGATGTGTGTGGCGAGGAGTACACTCCAGAGGCGTACTGTGATCACACCGTAAATTTGTTACCTGGGTCACCTCCACCCAAGGCACTGTTATGTGGTTTTTCCACATCAGAAGCAAAAGCAATGAGTCCCACTTTAAGGAATATCTTGTTGATGGTTTAAGTTGCCCATCTTGTCGTCTGTAGTCAGTGCTGGATTAACCATATGAGCAAAGTAAGAACATGCTTAGGGCATCAAGGGTAATGGGGACACCACAAACAATTTTTCATGGCTGAAATTATCACATAAATTATTAAATTAATTAAATTTATAGCCATTTTCAAAATTTAATGAAAAATGAATAATGCCTCCCTGTACCTCCCTATGCCGTCACTGTTCGTAGATGGCGCCTTACACAGTGCGTTCTGCATACTGGTGTCATCTACGATGGGGAATTCCTGTTTCATGGTGATTCCCTTAAACGCCATGTTATGTCAAAATATTGTGAAAATAATTAGATTCAAAACAATACGTTTTTATATTTTTAAATAATACTTAATAGTGTCCTGCGGTGGGTTGGCACCCTGCCCAGGATTGGTTCCTGCCTTGTGCCCTGTGTTGGCTGGGATTGGCTCCAGCAGACCCCCGTGACCCTGTGTTCGGATTCAGCGGGTTTGAAAATGGATGGATGGATAGTGTCACAGACGGCTGGGGTTCTTACCCGGCCGGGATGTCTAGAAGGACCAGAAGCTGGCATTAAAAGCTTCCGGGTCAGGAGGACACAACCGCCCTGGAGCAGGAGAGGACCACGGGAGAGGAAGAAAGACTTTCCTACTCGTTGGGACCCGTGGCCACTGCCAGGGGACGCTTTAAGCCTCCTGGAACCCGGGAGAACATTACTTCCGCCACACTTGGCAAGATGGCAGAGGAACCTGCCAGGGATACCCGGAGTGCTTCCAGGGCAAAGGGCAGCACTTCCGCCACACCAGGAAGTGCTGCCGGAAGTTCGTTCCCAGCCACCTGGAATGCATCCGGGCGGGAATAAAAGGGCCCGCCTCCTAACAGTCGGGGAGCTAGAGTCGGGAAGAGGGAGCAGGACGAAGCTCCCAGGAGGAGATTGGCGACTAACTGTGGTGATTATTGTTGTGTGCTTTGTGTCGTGTTTGGGACTGTGTTTATTTGATGTTAAATAAACGTGTGAACTTTATAAAGATGTGGTCTCAGACTGGTGGTGTCCGGGCGAGTCTCACAATAGTTAATAGTTGATTCAAAATTATTATCACGTAATTGTTGTGTTTCGTGAATTATCTGTAATTTAACTTAAAATAAATTTCTAGTGCGTAGAAAGAAAAATATGAAAAAGAAGCAAAGGAAATGTTACCAGATGTTGATTACAAGGCAGCAACAACTCGCAAACGTATCAGAAAGAAGCTACCCAATGATGGAGGTACACCAGAAGTACTGTATATCTGAATGCCAGAGATAAATTTCATATCAGCACCTTTTGCATAATTGTTGACAAACTTGAAACTGAGATGAAAAGTAGAGGAGAGATATACACAGAAATAGCTGAGAGATTTCCTTTTCTAAGTGATCTGCCATATGTCACTTCATCATCTACTAACATTGAAAGGTATTCTAAGTACTGTGAAAAGCTGATTGATGCTTACCCAGAGGACTTCAACAGTAATTTCTCAGCTGAACTTCAGCAGTTTCCTTTATATGTGCGCCATAAGTTCAGGGCAACAGAAAATGTAAAAACAAGATTCAGTCATGCAGAACTTTATAAAATAATTTTAGAAGACAATATTGAGTGTGCTTTTCCAAATGTAGACATTGCCTTTCGTATATTTTTAACATTAATGGTCACAAACTGCTCAGCTGAGCACTCATTTTCTCGGTTGAAATATATTAAAAATCCCCTCAGAACAACTATGCATCAAGGCATCATCATATGTCTTATCTCTATTATGTATAGAAGCAGATGTGTTACATAAGATTGATTATGAAGATCCGGCCCTGTGTCTGTTGTGTGTGTATCTGATTTAACAGAGCAGCAGACATTCATGAACAAGCTTCAGGACCAGACAGGAAAAGAGTCAGTGAAAGCTGCAGTCGGGACAAAGAGAGAATCCTTGAACCAGAACTCAAAAGTCACACATAAACCAAATTCAAAATGTCTGCTATTGTTGTGTTTCCATCCGGGTTCTTCCCCTGGCTGGGGTTCAAACCATTGTCTAAGTCTGTTTGCTTCCATTTTAATTCTTGTATTTATGTTAATGTTACTTTTGGTGATTATTTTCATTGTTCTTTTGTTTTTGAATACATGGTTCAGATGGCACCATTCGCATTGACGGACAAGAGCTTAACGTCGCCAAGTTCAAGTATCTTCTCTCACTCGCCTGCTCAGACAGCAACACCCAACCAGATGCCCAAGCCTGAGCCAACACAGCATGTTTGAAATAGCATCAAGTCACAGGGGTACTATGCGATCACAAGCCCCCGAAATATTTCAAGTTGAATATATACAAATTAGTCATTTGACTGGTGGCCATGTACAGAGTTGAATGCTGGCCAGTGTCTACCAAGGACGAGGAAACACTCCACGTCATAGAGGTGAGGATACTACGGTGGGTCCTTGGCCTCACCTGCTTCATCCACATCATGAACGAAGATATCTGTATGATCATGGATCAATGAGAAGATGCGTGCAGCACAACTTCAGTGGTACGGCCACATAGTCCAGAGCTATGACAACTCAGTGGCCCTACGATTCGACCTGCATGGCAAACAGCGGAAGATGCCCCAGATTGAATCAAATGACGATTGACCTTTTGACAGCTGACCCTGCACAAACTCAGGATCAAGGCTAAGAGGAAGAAGATTCTTTGTGTTTGTGTTTGATTGTGACTATGCTTATAAGCTGCCTGGGTTACGTGCCATGTGTTTTGTGGGTGGTGCCACCTGCCAATTACTACCAAGAACCGCCCTCCACCCTATAAATCCAGAGGTTCTCCCATGGCTCCTGGCGGTTCATTTCTTTAGCACTATGGAGATTTGGTGACTTCTGTGTTTTTGCTTTGCCTTTTGCGTTTTGTGATCTACTGACTATTTTTGGAATTTCGTTTTGGAATTTTGTTTGCTTTGATTTCTTTCTTTTTGTTTCAGGCAAATCCTTTATATCTTTTGTGTTCTACAGAGTTTTTGTGAAAAAAAAAATAAATTTATGATGATTTTGTGTTTGCCCTATTAACTAGCCAGGGTTTGGTGCTATGTCCCCCTCTAGTGGACATTTTTGGAAGTGTTTTTTGGGACTTTTGTGCCTTGGGACTTGCATTACATTTAATTCCCTACAATCCAACTTTATGAGTTGTCTGCATTGACAAGAAGTCCCGTTGCTCTTGCATAGCAATCAAAAGTGACAACATGAAATGTCAGCAACATTCCAGTATTTGGATCTAAAATGTATTTTAAACAGGGTCCAAGTCTGTGGATAAAACGAAAGAAGAGCAGCAAGCAGTGACCCACTTTTTATGGACTGAAGCTGTACCCGGAGCTGTAAACGGTGGCGTCACTAGGGTTGATGTCACCCAGTGCAATAACCAAGACCAAACTAAGACCCCCACATGGCCCTGTGTGACTTGATGAATAGAATTCCTTAACAGAGAGTTGATTATACTATTGGTGTGGACTAGGAGTCCCAAAGCACATAGTCCATCCAAGGGTGTGCAACTCCGGTCCTGGAGAGCCGCAGTGGCTGCAGGTTTTCATTCTAACCATCATCTTAATTGGTGACCAGTTTTTGCTGCAAATTATTTATTTTGCCTTAGTTTTAATTAACTTGACTCAGACCCTTTAGTTGTTTCATTTTGATTAATTATCAGCCAAACAATAATGAGACAAAATGAGCTGCCACATGACCAGCTAACCACAGCATCTGAAAATAAAGAAAGGTGAAGGTCTCAGTAAACACCCACATTTTGACAGTGCTTTTGGAAACGTCTGCTGTACCAGAACGAATGAAGCAAAGAATCAATTCAAAGACTGAGGGCTATTAAAATAAGAGTAAAAGTTAATTAGCAGTGGAAACTGGTAACTGATTAGAAAAAGGGTTAGAATGAAAACCTGCAGCCGCTGCGGCCCTGACACCCCTGATAAAGTCCCAAAAGCACTTCCAAAAAATGCCCACTAGAGGGGGATATCACCGTCCAACCCTGGCTAGTAATAAGGGTAACCACAGAGTTTTTATAAAAGAAACAAAAATCCTCTGCCTAACTACAACACTCCAAAGGGCAAAGTAGTAGAATATCCTTCAAAGGCCAAGTCAGTCAACTGACCTCAACCCGACTGGACATGCTGAAGTCAACACTGATGGCAGAAAGTCCAACGAACAGGCAGCGCCTGAAGACAGCTGCAGTAAACGCCCAGCAAAGCCTCACAAAGATGGAAACCCAGCACTTGGAGATGGTCATGGGTTCAGACTTCAGGCAGTCACTCACTGTAAAGGATTTTCAACCAAATATTGAAAATGATCATTTTATTTATAATTATGTTAGTTTATCCAAGCCCCTGAAAATAGGGGGACAATATATGAAAATGGCTGTCATTCCTAAACAGCTCATATGACATTTTTGGTAAACCCTTTGAATTAAAACTGAAAGTCTACACTTCAATCACATAATGATTGCTTTATTTCAAACCCATTGTGGTGGCATATGGAGCCAAAATTATGAAAATCGGGTTACTGTCCAAATACTAATGGACCTAAGTGGATGTTTATTACTTAAATTTACGGTTTCTGATATTAGTTGTATCGTATTATGAAGCTCAGTTTCTTTTCCTTGAAATATTTTTTATCATTTTAGAATTAAGGTAAACTAATAGAGGTAATAATGGAGAAATTCCTATGACGCATACAGTATGTACATGATTTTTGCAAAAATTGATCCATAGGAGGAGTACTTTTGGATTATTAATAAATCTTCCTCAGTTGGACATTCACCATTAAAATGTGTTTATGGATCCTAAGCATCCTTGCTAACCACTTCAATGGAACACGTGGATTAAACTCCAAGAGAAGTCGGCATATGCTGACCGTTGTTGTCATTGCAGTCCTAATCAATGGATCAGGAGTATGGCTTTGGATGAGGGTTCTGTCATTACAAGTAGACCCACATTTTATTAAACTTTAAAAATTAAAAAAAAAAAACAAGCTGGCCCAGTTACATACACTTACGTTCTACATGTTAATTTCTGCATACATCCCACTTCCCATATTTCTTAGTCTATTTCTGTCGCCTGTCGCCTCGTTGCATTCTCCCTCCTCCTATCATTGTTGTTGGATCCTAGAAGAGGAAGTGAAATGTATTATGGATTCACAACGCAGAGAATCAGTGATTTAATGTTTGGTTCATTGGCAGGGATAGGGACCCCCTTTGGGAGGGAGAGGGGATTTTAAAATCTTTAAAATCTACTCATTTGCATTTCTGTGTCTGTTTCATTTGAAGTATCCCAATAAACCTGATGGCCATAGCTGGAGTGCACATATTCAGGTGTGGAGCATCACCAGGATCTCCAATGCCTTCAAAACGTATTCAGATTCCTTCACATTTTGCACACTTTGTTGCGCTCAAATCACTTCAATTTATATTCTCCCTCATCAAGTGACACTCAACAACCTACAATGGCAAAGCAAAATAGGATTTTAGCAATTGTAACAGGTTTCTTAAAAATAAAAAACTGAAATATCGCATTACTCAGTACTTTCTTGAAGACCCTTTGGCTGTGATTCCAGCCTGGGGTTTTCTTGGGTATGATGTGGCAAGCATTGCCCAAGTGGATTTGCCATTCTTCTCTCTAGATCTTCTCAAGCTGTCAGGTTGAATGGAGCCCATCAGTGGACAGCTATTTTCAGGTCTCTCCAGAGATGTTTGACTTGGTTCACGTCTGGGCTCTGGCCTGGCAACTCAAGAACATCCACAGAGTTGACCTTAAGCCACTGCTGTGTTGTCTTTTTTTAAAGCTGGAGGTCATGGTCCTCTTTGAAGAAGAACATTTGTTCCAGTCTGAGATCTAGAGCGCCCTGGAGCAGGTTTTCCTTAAGGATATCTCTATACTTTTTTCTGTTCCACTTTCCCTCAACCTTAACTAGTCTCCCACTCCCTGCTCCTGAAAAAGAGCCCCACAGCGTGACGCTGCCACCACCACATTTCACCATTGGAATGGTATTGCACAGGTGTTGAGCCGTGCCTGGTTTCCTGCAAATGTGACTCCTAAAACTGAGGTTTCATCAGGTTAGAGAATCTCGCTTCTCATAGACCGTAAGATCATTAGGTGTATTTTTAACAAACTCCAAGTGGGCTTTCATGTGTCACCTAGCCACTCTGTCATAAAGCCCAGGTTAGTGGAGTGTTGTAGTGGTGGTTGTTTCTCCCATCTCCATATATGCCAGTCAGAGTCAGAGGGTTCTTGATCACAATTGCTCAGTTTGACCATGCAGCTAGCTCTAGGAAGAGTTGTGGTTGTTCAAAACCAATTTCATTTAAGAATTATGGAGGCCACTATACTCTTGAGAACCTTCAATGCTGCAGACATATTTTTGTAGCCTTCTCCAGATCTGTGTCTCTCGGCTCGATAGGCAATTCCATCAATATCATGACTTGATTTTTGCTTAGATAAACAATAGGTGCTTTCCCATCGCCAGAACTATTTTCAGGAACCAGAAACTCAGGAACCTTTGTAGCATTCCTACCACAAGAACGCAAACCATTTGTAGTTCCTAGTAAGTAGTTCTTGGTACTTTTTTTAGCTCCTTCACCAGGGTACGTATTTTTGTTCAACCAGGAACTATCATGAGTGGCATTCAGGTGATAAATTGTGCTGACTGGTTGACCACAAGCACTGGCAACATCTTACAAACCAGTCAGCAGTTTGGATTCTGGAGAGTTATCGGTGAAGACGAAATGCTGAACTTTGCACCTCAACTCTCTCTTTATAGTTGCCTCCATGGTGCACCTCACCATTCACTGCATTGAAACAATAAGTAGGGGTGAAGGGTGTCCCCAATAAAGTCTAAAGCATGTTGAAGCAATATATGAGGGGGGTTCCCCATGAAATCCTGAATATGCCTCACTTTGCACCGCATCACTCTTCTGTGCACATCATCTATTTTATATAAAGGTTCCTGTTGTGTGGTGGGAACACAACACACCAAAGTGGCCAGGAACCACAAGTGGCCCAGGGTCCTGACAACAAAGCTCCTACGGTGGGAAAGCACCTTTTGTCGACTGGGATCCCTCTACAGACAGGTGTGTGTCTTTCCTAATCATGTCCAGTCAATTGAATTGAATGCAAGTGGTCTCCAAACAAGGTGTAGAAACATCTCAGTGATAATCAGTAGAATGAGAGGCACCAGAGCCACATTTCAAGTGTCTGAATACTTACGCCAATGTAATATCTTGATTTTTAAATTTTTTTTTTTTAATTGGCAAAAATTCCTAAAATCCTGTTTTGCTTTGTCATATTAGGGTCTTGAGTGCCACTTGGTGAGGGAAAAATGAATTAAAATGATTTTAGCACAAGGTGGTAACATAACAAAATATGTAAAAAGTGAAGGGGTGAGGATTCTTTCTGGACCCTAACCCTAACCTTAACCCTAATATACAGATGTCTAAAACCATTTCAGGAATTTTAGAAGAGCTTTTTTCCACATTTGGTTTCTCTGAAATGAATTTATTTATATTTTATATTTTTCTCTCATTGCATCCTTGGTGACACCATTCATATTAACATTACAAACCAGGACTGCTGCACATGACACAATTTGTGAGCCATCTTATTTAAGAGTAGGGGGTTGTAAATACTCCACCTCTGCACTATAAAACAAATTTAAGAAATGGTCTGCCTTTCCTCAAGTATTTAGTAATAAAATAATCTTAACAGGCGTGTGTGTGCCTAGGCTCCGTGGTGGACTGGCATCCTGTCCAGGACAGTTTTTCATCCTTACACTCAGTGCTCCTGCCATAGCCCTTCAGTAGGTTTGAAAATGTTGCATTATGTAAAGTCTTGAATGTTTCAAGTGTTTTTTGCCTTTTTTCCCCCTGTATAACTTCAAATCTTGCTTTGCCTCATTAAGAAGGTCTGTGCGATCGATCAACTTTTGCCTGTTTTCTGGTTTCTGACCCAGTCATGCATTTCTAACCTATGCCACTTGCACTCAAATACCGTATCTAATGGCACATACTTCTTTTTTTAATGGACAGAAATGCTTGTTGGTCGCCCCTGGCACTCCTGCTCCTGCTCAGATAAGTCCTTATCAAGGCTTTATGTATGGAAGTGCTTTAGCGGTCAGCCCAAGGTTGTTGAAAGGATGATGTGACGGGAATGGGTGCTGGAAAGCCAAAAGGTAAGGGGGCGGGGGGTGCAAAAATTGACAAGGACTTCAATTACAGAAGCACTGTGATCTTAAGAATTGGCATGATAGTAATAGATTGGCATAAGACTGAGTTCAATAAGCTTGACCGACACCTCAAAATCATGACTATGCAATAATAAGAGACTGGCATTCCATCTAGGCATTCAAATCTTTTGTCCAGACTTTTGAGTGTTTTTGAGTAACAGATTTATTAACACCTTCACCAAAATTCTGAGGCTCAGCTCTAGCAATTGGGAAAACTTTAGCTTTGTAGAGCATCTGGGTGTAAGTCACCCCAGTACTGTAATCCTGGGTGCTGGAGGGTATCATATCCCCAGGTCAGGTCTTGCCCAAGCCAGAGCCACATGCATTGAGCTCTGCCAGCTGCCAGCATTGTATAAAGTGATTGAACTGCTGCTCCATATTTAAGGATGTCCTTTAGGGACTCTGAAGTTGCCCTGTATCTGGTTCACCTCTCTTCTTGCAGGTTCAGCATGCAAAACAGGAGATCCTGCAAAATCTAGCTAGTTGCCAGAAGGTTTAGTGGAAACACCAGAACAAAGCAAACAGATAATTTATTCCATGTACAGAGTGTTGTTGGATTTTAGCTCAGAAGTAGGAGAAGGCTCTGAGCTCCTCCAACTGATTCAGTCAACAGAAACTTCAGCAATGCACTAAGCCTTTCAGGTTTTCTCATGACAGTTGAATGTTGAATACCATCTGTGGCTGCATCACATGGGGTACAGGTGACAATTAAATGGTTCGCCTGCATTCAGACTTTTCATCTGTTTCTACCTCACTGGTCAGGTCAAGAAGCACCAGTGAGAGCTGTGAATGATGTCTGTCACCATTTGCTGTCTGAGATGCTAAAACTGCAAATAATAATTTTGCACTAAGCTTCTGCTAGAATTGGCACATATCTTTAGGAGAGCACTGGTGACAGTTTTGAGGTCTTCTAGGTGACTAAACAGTCCCTTGCCCAACCCAGTCATTAGACACGCAGTAGGCTGGTAAGGCAGACAGACCTTCAGGAGACTGTGCCAATGCAGCTGCCAATATAAAATGAGAATTATCTTTTACAGCTCTCGCCCCAACCTACTGACAGGATAACATTGGGCATGAATGACATGAATGTGAGGTGCTTGGAATTGGTGCAGAAGCACAGGGGTTTAATGACGGCTGCCCATCTGAATAGAGAGGTCAATCAGTCTGGATGGTTGCAGTATTAAGATTGACTGGCACTCAGACCAATATATATGTTGTGAGATCAGCCCTCTGGCCACAGGAGACCTTTCATTCAGGGTATCATTTAGCCAGGCTAAGCCCTCCAAATATCATATCAAATCCCATCACCAATGCTGTTCGGTTTGCTATTACTAGTTGGATTTTTGGAACTTTTCCATTCCGTGCCTCTCGTAGTATTTCAGACACCCTCTTTTACCGTTTTTGCCTGGAGTCGATGCTAGGCTGTATATACTTGGGATTGTAGCTATTAGATCCTTCAGATGTAAATGACTGCTGGACTTAGCCCCAGGCTATCACCAAAGTTTGGAGTTAGGACCACTGGCCAGAAACACATGGTGGTGAGGAACTGATATCCTGCAGGGGGAAAAACTGACAATCTGGAGTCTGGCCTGCTGCCCCAGGTACCACAGAAGCATCAGATGGTTCAAAGCCAAGCTTGCTGACAGGATCAAGAGGGATGCATCAGACAGTTCTGAGATCAGTATGGTAAGTGGGTTATGAAGGTGGGCTTCTACTAGTTTTGTGCTCTCTGTGTTGGCCAGTTAACTATCTGATGGTTCAAAGCTGAGTCTGCTAACAGATTTGGGACAGGTCCAGCTGCCGTTTTTGAATCCAGCCTGGCAGACTGGTCACGGGTTTACATATCCATCAATTCTGAGACCACCAAGGTCACAAAGACGTTCAAAGCCATAGAAAGGATCAAGAGGGTTGCAGCAGACATTTCTGAGATCAGTCCAGTAAGTGATTGATTAATGAAGGAGACTTCTATTAGTTCTGTGCCCTCTGTATTGGCCAGTTTACAAAAAGCATATAAAGCGTATCTGATGGTTCCAAGCTGAGTCTGCTGATAGATTTAGGACAGATATGACTGATGAAAGTTCTGAGTCTAGTCTGGTAGGCACGTCACAGGGGGCATAACTGTCAGTTCTGAGACTAGTCTGCCAATTGGGTAATAAAGATGGTTCATAGCCACGGATAGCATCAAGAAAGGTCCCGTGGACAGTTCTGGAACCACTCTGGTTGGCAGAGTACAAACAGCACCGCTGACTGTTTTGTGCCCAGGTCACAAAAAACACATCTGACAGCTTCAAGAGCAAGTCGGCTGTCAGGTGTATATAGAACAAATGCAGCAGCAGACTCTTCTGAGATCAGTGTGGTAGGTGCATGGGAGTCATAGCAGGAGAAAAAGGGTAATGATTACCCAGAGCCCACTGGGTTTGGGGGGCATTGAAGCTTGGAATGACAAGTTTATTTTCCAGAAGAGGGGTCCCACAGAGACTGCTTAAGTATAGTTCTGTGTTACACCCCTTGGTTAAGTGGATTATGAAGGGGGCTTCTACTAGGTCTTTGCCCATTGTTTTGTCAGCAAACAAAAAGCATATCTGAATGTTTCAAGCAAAGTCTGCTGATAAACTGAGGACAGATGCTGCTGACAGTCAGACAGGTCACAGGGTAGGTATGTATCAGTTGACAGTCAAAGGTGGTTCAAAGTCACGAACAGGATCAGGAGGGGTGCCGTGGATAGTTCTGAGACCTCTGTAGTCAGTAAATTAAGAAGCGCTAGTTCTGTGCCCAGGTCACAAAAAGCACATCTAACAGCTTGAAAAGCAAGTGGGCAGTCAGGTGTCTGACAGATGCTGCGGACAGTTCTGTCCGGGTCACGTGGAGCGCAGGTGACGGTTCCGAGCCCAGCCCGCTGACCGGGTCACGTGGGAGGTGCGCCCGCGCCGCGCCGTGCACGCCTGTTTTTTTTTTTTTTTTTCACAGACGCGCTGTAAGCACAAGACGTTCAGCCGGCTGTCGCTGCGGCTTCAGTTTCAGTGCATCGCGCTGCCGACTTGAACATAACTGCCCTGCAGGTAAGTCCGCCGCCCCATCGGCATCCTTAATGGGACAGTCAGGTGCTTGTTGGTCAATTGCAGATGCTAAATGAGAGGTGTGGATTTCGGGGAAGGACGACGAGTGCGGGTCAGTCGCTTTGTCATCTCGCCTTTTTTTTACTCGGCTTCTGCCGTAAGTAGCATGAAGCGCTGGGGAGCAGGACGGGGAGATAAGGAAAAGAAAAGGTCATCCAACTGGACATACTGCTGTCCTCTCCTTTAAATGAAATTCTGTTCTTCACAGGCAGTTTAGTGTCCACGCTTTTCGGCGTGTGCTTGTATGTCCCTTTCTGTTTCGGAGGCTGCTGCCTGTGTATCTCCATTGAAGAGACTCTTGTTTAAGTGGACGTGTATGTGCATTCATGTTTCAGATTTGATCTCACTACATCTGTGTGTGTGTGTGAGAGTGCTTGAATCTGTGTGGCGTATTCAGAGACCATCGATGGATTGATATGTACGTGTATGTAAAACATATTTCCACGGATACCTGTCAGAAGTGAGCCATCCAGCTGCGTGTACACTTGCATTCCATTATAACGTGTCCGTCCATCATTCAATATATTCATTCCCAAGTGTCTGCTACTTTTCGTATACGTTTGCGTGTTCACATTGGAAACTCCTCCTTTACTGCTTTGTGTGTTTGTCCAGCCTGTAGACCATCTGCTGGCCATTTGTGTATGCATGAGTCTGAGCATGTGAGTGTAATTCTAGTTAAAGGATGTATGTATGCTAATACATGCTATACCCAATAGGCACTCTGCTCCTCCGTTTGTATACTTACCCTTTTGAGTGTATGGATTTGTGTACCTTTCTTTCAGAGACCAAAGTACACCTACTTATCAATCTGGACGTGTATCTGTAATCTGGAAGTCTCATGTTCCCATGATACCCTCAATGTATCAGCGCGTGAGTGCGTTTGGCTGTTTGTTCCCGTTTCGGAGCCCCAGTGTGTATTTAACAGATTGCGTCTTTGTATAACATAGAGAGCTTCTGCCGCTGGTTTGCGCATTTATTACAGCATTCGTGTGCGCGCGTGTGTGAATCTAGAGCCGATCGTGCCGGGGCTCATTTACCGATCAGCTTGGGTATTTATTGTTTACCCGGCAGTTCCTTTCCAAATGTTCCTTCTTTGTGTATAAAGCACACTTAACACTTAAAACACATAAATTTATATGACTGTTCGTTCACTCTCTTTTTGGGATTCTCCTCAGTTTGTGCTTTTTTTTTTTTCTCGTGTTCTTGTTTGTATGAAGAATCCCCGATCTTGTTTCTTTTGTGCTGACTGATTTGTCTGCTGAGCTGAAGCGCCTTCCAGTCCGGGCGCAGCTTGTCGCGTTTCTGTGATGAGCTGAAAGTCTCGTCCATGTTGACTAAGTGTCTCGTGTCAGTGTCTGACAGAGACACACGCCGTTTGCTTCCATCACTCTCAATCAAAGACCAGAAATGGCTGATGTCCGTTTTCTTGATATCTCCCAAAGGCTAAGACACCTTTCCAGTACAATAATTTTACCTGCAATAGAGAAAGGAGACAATGATATCCTAGGAGATCTAAAAGATTTGCTAATGTCTCACCTGGGCATTTGAGGTTGCAGAGCGTTAAAGTTGCTCCCTTAGGGCTCCCGAAGATATGCAGGGAAGGGTAGATTGGTCAGTGTGCATAAATGTGCCCAATTAAAGAAATGGTGCCCTGTCTGGCAATTCAATTCAGGAGGATGCCATAAGGAAGCCATTTTTTGGTTCCTAAAAGAACCATCCACATGAAGGTTCCCGACATAACCTTTTATTTAGAAAAGCAACATTTTCCAAAAATAATCATAAGTAGATGAGAGCAGATTTGTGAAATGGCATTGGTTTCCTAATTGTAAAAGATCTGTTTCTGCATACACTAACACAGCCTGAGTTCAGGTTTTCTACAAGATAATGGGGACCTCATAGGCGCTGCAAGATGTCAATCCATTACAGCGTAGTGTGTTACCACTGGTGTTCTTGGTGATTGTGGTCCCACATCTGCCTTCAGACCATTAAAAAGCTACTCCTGTGTAGTTTTGGGCTGACCCCTCACCTTTGTCATGATCATCCTCACCCCATGAGACAAGATCTTGCATGACGCTCCAGACCGAGGGCGATTGATGGTCATTTTATATTTGTCTTCCATTTCCAAATAATCACACTAATAGTTGTCACCTTCTCCCCAAGCTTCTTGATGATGGTCTTGTGGCCCATTCTAGCATCGTGCAGGTCTACACTCTTGTCCCTGACGTCCTTTGACAGGCCCTTGGTCTTACCAACGGAATGGAAGAAATGGATTCTGTGGAAAAGTGTGCTTTCTACACATAACAAGTTGAGATCAGGAGTATATAATTGATTGATTGTAATCTGTGTGCCGCGTGGGAGCCAGCATTCTGGCTGGGTTGTAGGGGATCAAATACTTATTTCTCTCAATGACATGCAAATCAATTTATAACTTTAATGTAAAGTGTGTTTTCTGGATTTTTGGTTGGTATTCTGTCTTTCTCCATTAAAATGAAACTACCATAAAAATTAGAGACTCTTCATTTCTTTGTAAGTGAGCAAACTTACAAATTCAGCAGGGGATCCAATATTCATTTCCCCCACTGTATGTATGCATATCTGATAGAGTGGCACATAGTATTGCTTACTACCTCATAATCTCAAATATATGTTGGATCAGTTTAAAATGTTATGAATTTCTAATTTCCTGGAAGTACCCTAACTACAGCAGTAGAACTGCCAATTCACAGCACTTGCACTTTGATTTTCTAGCTGTTATTCCACCAGTCTGAAACTGTGTATTTTTCCCTTGGGAGTTCAGTTTTTCTTCCAGCATGCTGTGGATTCAGAAAGTATTCATACCCCTTCTGTTTTTTTTTTGGGTTTTTTTTGACATTTGCTATATTGCAGCCTTGTGCTAAAATAATTTAAATTCTTTTTTTTCGATACCCCAGAATCGCAAAGTGAAAACTTGATTTTAACAGTTTTTTTTTCAAATTTCTTTAAACTAGAAACCTGAAACATCACATTGATATAAGTATGCAGACCCTTTACTCAGTACGCAGTTGTCAGTTGCAGCAAATACAGCCTGGAGCCACCTTGTGGGTGTGACTGAACAAGCGTCACACACCTGGATGTGCAGATTTTCTGCCATTTTTCTCTGCAGATCTTCTCAAGCTCTATCAGGTTGGATGTTGACAGTTATTTTCAGGCCTCTCCAGAGAGGTTTGATTTGGTTGGGGAACTCCTGGACATCCCCAGTGTTGTCTCCAAACCCCTCCTGTGTTGTCTTTGCTTGGCGCTTAGGGTCATTGTCCTGTTGGAAGATGATCCTTCAGCCCAGTCTGAGGTCCAGAGTGCTCTGCAGCAGGTTTTCATTTAGGATTTCTCTGTACTTTTCTCTATTTAGCTTTCCCTCAACCCCATCTAGTCTCCAAGCCTTTGCCACTGTAAAACAACCCCACAGCCTGGTACTGTCATCACCATGCTTTACCTTTGGAATGGTATCGCACAGAGTGGTGTCTGGTTTGCTCCAGACATGACACTAATCTTGGTTTCATCAGATCGGAGAATCACGTTTCTCACAGTCCGAGTGTATGTACCTTAGGTGGCATTTTGGAAAATCCAAGTGGACGTCCATGTGTGAGGAGAAGTTAACTATCTGCCTAGATTGGTGGAGTGTTCCAGTGATGGTTGTCCTTCGGGAAGTAATTTCTGTTGCTCATAGACCCAGAATGCAGAGGTCAAATCCCAGGTATGTTTATTAACTGTGTGCTCAGGCAAGGGTGGGTGGCTAGTCGGATTATGCCTGTAATAATAAATAATAATTCTTTGCATTTATATAGCGCTTTTCTCACTACTCAAAGCGCTCAGCAATTGCAGGTTAAAGGTCTTGCTCAAGGACCCAACAGAGCAGAGTCCCTATTGGCATTTGCGGGATTCAAACCGGTAACCTTCTGATTGCCAGTGCAGATCCCTAGCCTCTGCGCCATCACTTCGATTGTGGCTGACTTTGTCTGGTATAAATGACAGTGGACCCTCAAGAGGTTTATTTTCTCCCGTGATGCTGGTGACCCAAGTTATTGTTTGCCTTTCCATGATTTTCAACTGGCTCTTATTCAACAACAACTTTAATGGACAGATGTTGTTAGGTTCCATTTATGTTCATCAGTTTGGAACTGTTCTTTCTTCAACAAATATGTGTATTCATTATATAATCTCTATATACATATAAAATCCAGCGTCTGTCTGTCTGTCTGTCCGCTTTTCACGAGAGGACTACTTAACGGATTTAGATCGGGTTTTTTTCTATAACTTGTGTCACAAAAACGAGACATAAACAGATAAAGGTTTGGGGCAGCCACCCGTATAATATGGTATCCTTGCTGCAAAGTCGTTTTTTTATCAAATACACCGCACTGATGTGCATACAACTGAGTCCAGAACAAGACTGAGGGAAAAGGGGAAAAAGGGCAGGCTTTTAAAGGGGAAGTGAGGTCATAAGGATTGGGCACGTGTTCTTCAATCATTGGATGTAGCCCGGACGTGACATCAGAGGGGCCGGAGCTGGTAAGGTCTACTTCCATTGGCTCGGTCCCAGAAGAGACGTCAAGAGAGCCAGGTGGAATCTCCCGGAAATTGTCTACAGGAAAGGGAGAAAAAGAGTCGGTGCACTCTGCCACATCCCGGCATGCCTCAGAACCGCCTTCACTCAAGCCCTTTAGCTGCCTCCCATGCGCACGTGTGTGACACTTGCTTGAACATTCCGGTTGATTTTGTGACTTCTCTCATCACACTAAGTATCATAGTTCGCTTGTGGTACCATCTTTATTGTGCGAATCCGAGAGAGATGCAGCAGGCTGAGGGGAAGGGGTCGGGGTCCTCCTCATTCATACACCAGCCACGGGGTGTTCCTTACCTCCGCTTAGCTAGGGAACAAGAGAACTACGTAACGGATTTAGATTGGGGTTTTTTTCTATAACTTGCTTGAACATTCCGGTTGATTTTGTGACTTCTTTCATCACGCTAAGAATCATAGTTCGCTTGCAGGAGCGACATATCCGCACTAATCCGATAAAGAGGCTGCGGGCTGAGGGCAGGGGGAAGTGTGATGTCAGGAGTGGGGCCTTCCTCACTCACTCACACACCAGCCTCCGTTCGAATCACTCTATGTCTCGCCATATTTTGAAGCGGACCTTGCCTCTGCTTAGCTAGTGATACCTGTCTGTTTATTGATTTCTAAAGTTTGTCCTGTTTCACTACTATGTGAGCATAGCCATGGGGGGGACGGCTAGTTAATAATATGTAAAGTTTGTAATTAGATTTACCTGTGAATTTGTTACAGCGCTTTGAGACTGCACTCAGTGAAGAGTGCTATATACAAATAAACTGAACTGAATTTTGTACATTCTCTCCATGTCTATGTGCCGTGTTATCCAAGAACTCTGGTTTTCTTCCTGCTTTACAAGGATTTGCATGTTTACTTAACAATTGACTCTAAATTGGCACACTTTGAGTAGGTGTGGATTGTAGAGGATCGCGTAGACCTGGAAGGAAAAAGAATGCTGTTCACTTAGTCATGAAAAGATCCTAGGACTTCCAAAAGTGTGAAGATCATAAAAGGATGGAGGAGACAATTGTTAAAGGCTGAAGGGTCAGTTGGTACACTAGAGGGCAGCAGGAAGGCTTATTGACATATACTGCCACCCATAATAATGGTCTGGCCACTTGGTTGTTGTCTGGCTCTTTAATCGAAAGAACACCTGGGGACACTAGAAGGGGCTCTCTTTGGCCTGCCTGGACCTCAGAAACTATTTCCAGAATGTTCCCAAGGTACTCACTTACTGGGGCTTGGAAGCTCCTTCTAGCCATAAGGACTTTGCAAATGAAGCTGGAAGGAGAGCTTGACAAGGGTTCAATTGGTAGAAATAAGAGAAGCCAAAGATGTTAGAGGAAAAGTATGGAAGGTGAGAAGAGAGAAAATTTGTGTGAGTGCTTTACACATCTCTTCTGATAGACAGATAGATAGGAAGGGCCCAGGGGGCCATTAGGTTTATTGATTTCTGGTTTATTTGTTACTTTTAAGTTCTTTCGTTAATCATCGACCCCTTGTAATTGTTATTTTTGTGAAAACATCCCCCTTTAATGCCACTTTTTGGCCTTTCTGGTTCTGGGGACACTTTATGATTGGTCCCTAGAGGCGACATTGTGTGTGCGTAAGTGTGCCCTGCAGCGGAATGGCTCCCCATCCAGGGATGGTTCCTGCCTCGGCCCTGAATTGGATGAATGGATGGATGAACCACTTTATTTAATTATTCAGTGAGAAGAGAGCACTTTGTTTTATCTACTCTGGTGAACACGTGTTTGCCCCTGGGTGGATTGGCATCCAAGCCAGTTCCTTTCTCACCACCTGGGATAAGCAAGTTTGAATATTGATAGACAAGTTAAACATCAAAGACCCCATGATACAAGATACACCGCCAGGCTGTTAACACTCAGGTATGCACGCGCACAAAGAGAAGCAAATGTCAGTGCTGATAAAGCCGACTGCTTTAAATGCTTCTTTGCATATTCAGAAATCAGATGGTGCTGTTTTTCTTGTTCATGACATTTTTAACACGGAGCTTCTACTGAAAACTCAACTTTTGTTCAAGAACCAACTGCCTTTGGCTTGATGGCCACAGTTTGGTTACATGAAGGTGAGCTGGGAGCTGGATTGTAATGAATAAAGTACATGTACACTTGACAAATCATCTGGTAAATTAAGGGAATGGGGAGCCATCGGTCTACCTGTGTGTCGTTCTGTTGCCTCAAAATGGCAAAGAGAACAACAAGTCAGGCAGCAAAGGAATCAGTAACATCAGTGGAACTGCTTACGGCTTTAGTACGACTAAAGTGTTTGTGCAAGTTAACACAAGTGTGCACACCGAGGACAGGGCTGATTGTCTAATCTGTACCTAGAGTTAAGATGCTGGACTTGACAAGGAAGACCGTGAGTCCAAATGGTTCCTAAAACCCCTCAGATTTTTTTCAAACATTTCCTTTGTTTTGTTTCTCTGCACTCCTGGTTTTGATTTTGTCTCACAATTCTTGGCTTAGGTTACTGATCATTGTTCTCCTGGTTCTGACCCTTGCCATGATTTTTTTTTTTTACTACATCCTTGTCTTCCTGTTGCCTTCTGCGGTCTCATGCCAAATGGTACATCACAAACATTAACACAGTCTTTGTGAGTCCCATTCCAAATAGCATATAACAGAGACATATGCATTGCATTTGCTATTCCAATAGATGGTGTATTACAACCATGTGTAGTAATAAAATGCATTGCATTTGGCATTCCAACAGGTGGTGCATCACAAACATTAACACTGCTTTTACGAGTCCCATTCCAAATA
>JANRMT010062815.1:37796196-37839868 GCA_026402145.1 Polypterus bichir lapradei
TGCATCACAAACATTAACACTGCTTTTACGAGTCCCATTCCAAATAGTGTATAACAGAGACATATGCATTGCATTTGCTGTTCCAACAGATGGCGTACCACAACCATGTGTAGTAATAAAATGCATTGCATTTGTCATTCCAACAGATGGTGCATCACAAACATTTTTCGTGATGCATTTTATTACTAAAAATGTTTGTCATGCACCATCTGTTGGAATGACAAATGTGAAGAATTTTATTACTACATGTATTACAAAATTCATTCAAATAGATGGTGCAAATGTTAATGCTGAGGTCTACATTGATTATTTAGATTTCAAACCATCTCAGATGGGTAGCACAGATAGTTGCAATAACAGACTAATTCCTAATCTGAGCCACACATTTTAAAACTTTGCACAGTGTAATCTGTTTGAGATATCTCAACGAAATTTGTATCGTTAAATTTCCTTGAAGAATAAGTGTTCCATGTTTCAACAAGATGGGCCCATTGGGGAAAAAGTTGTGTCATGTGACCAGCCAGAAAGACAGACAGACAGGCAGGTACCATGCACATTATATGAGAACAGACCTAAAAATGTGTGTTTCCTATTACAAGGCAGTTGAATGAGAAGAAGGGTTTATAAGACACCTGTTTAATGCAAACAAGTCAGAAGTCAGCAGACGCAGGGCATTGTGGGTATGCTTGGTGAAATAACCAGGCTGGCTTGACCCTGGCCTTTATTTTCTTTTCTTTTCTTAGCCACTGACCTGCCGAAGATGTTAAGTGAAAGGATAGTCCTACTCTACTAGACTCCGGTCACAAGACATTAAAATCATTTTGGCTATCATCTCAGTGATATTTTTTTTTGCACCAAATTAAATATTTTTTTATTGGAATTTTTTTCTCATTTTTCTAGTAATGCCATTGCGCCATCTTTTTTTTCCATGAGTCCTACCATTTTGCATGTTGGTTTGCATAGCCGCTGCACAGCCATGTTGTTTAGAGTAAGGACCTCATCGCTAGTCATGTACTGTAAGTTGTGACCTGTGATGTCCCTTTACAGCCTCCATAAAAGAATGCAGTGCAGTGTTGTGACAAATCTGATGCGACAGGATTGTAGATTGTAAGGACCAGAAAATGAAACAGAAATGAATGTCCCCTCAAGGGCCTTCCTAGGCATTTCAGCTCTTGGCAGCTTTTTTAGTGATGCTGGGCTCTGGACATTCCAGTCTCTGAGGTCTGAGTTTGGAATTCCATCCTCCTCTTTTTTTCTTTTATGTACACCTTTTGTTCTCAAAGCATGCAGAGTTTCTTTATCTTCAGCTCTTCCCTCCCATCCACTTCACAATTCCTATAGCTCCCTGTCCTCTACCTTGAGACCTGTGGCAGCTCTGTGTGCTTCTCTGTGCAAGGCCTCATATCGACCTTCACCAATTCTCTCTGTTGAGCAGCAGGAGCAACTCTCAACATCTTTCACCACTTTCTTGGAACTCAGCTCAATCAAGAATGATTTATGAACCTATTAGAGATGTGTTTGGGTTTATAAAACAGGGATAACACCCACAAAGAGAAGACAACAAATAAACTCCACATGGAGGCTGGGCCAGCATTTGAATCCAGGGCTCTGCAGGGACTTTATGGTGCCAACTACCATGCCACCTTACTGCTGTTTAAAATATTTAAAAACTAGAAGCAGCAGATATGCTCAGTGGACAACCATGGAGGTGGAAATTTACTGAAGGAGAGGTAGCTACATTAGAAAAATGACAATGAAAAATTGAGGCTTATGAACACATGAGAGCAATTGCTGAAAGAGAAATTAGATATCCCACATATTGGTAAGAGAGCAGCAAAGCCAAGGGAAATAAAATACGCAGAAAAAGAGCTACAATGTAGATATAAAAGGAACCGTTCATTATAATGGATATGCAGTAAAGTGAAAAAAATCCTTTATTTGACATGTGAGCGTATTATAACGCAAACCAGGGCCTGAGCTGATATCTCAGACCATTTTGGTATTTACTCGACTCTTTACTCAATGAGTTGTGGGAATCTGGAACAAACTATTGAGACGTGGAGTTGAAGCAGAAACCCTGACAACCCTTGAGAAGAATCTGGATGAGGCATTGGGACAGCTTAGCTATTAGAGAAACAAACGAGCTTAATGGGCTGAATGGTCTCCTCTCGATTGTCTCACTTCTTATGTTCTTATGCATCTGCTGCCTGGTACACAACCTGAAGTTTCCAAAAATTGTCTTTATTTTTTCTGATATCTTTGTACAGTATTAGAACATGAAGTTAGTAATTTGTTTTACAAATGTTATAGGTTTGGGTTTTTTGTTTGTATTGTGACAGCCCCTCAACCTGACACAGACAGACACAGAGGCACACTTCCAAAACTAACGCTTTTTATTTCTTGTTTTCCAATTCAGCACAAAGCACCTTACACAGTGCTCCAATCACCACAATAACTCAGTCCTGTCTTCTTCTCTATTTTCTTTCTCTTTTTCTCTTCTTTTGCCACCTCTACTCCTCCTTCACAAGCTCTGTCCTCCACCTCCTAACTCCATGCTCCGGCTCCCAGAATGGAGTGATGTGGCCCCTTTTATATTGTTCGCGGATATGCCCCAGGTGCTCCCTAATGATCTTCCTGCAGCACTTCCTGGCGTGGCGGAAGTGGAGTGCTGCATGGGCTCCCAGAAGCACTCCAGGTGCTCCTGGATTATCTTCCGACAGCACTTCCTGGTGTGGCGGAAGTGCTGCAGTCCATGGCTCCAGAATCATCCAAGCGCCCTCTCGTGTCCCGGGGGAGGTATTGCCTCTCCCCAGGTCTTCTCATCCTCCAGGCGTCCTGGCTGAGCAAGTGTCCCAGTCGTCCTCCACAGTATCTTTGTGCGATATATGACAGAACTTGGTTTCGAATGTTATAATTTATTTTTTTGTGCAGTATTTGACAGAACTTTGGATTAGTATGTTCGATTTTTGTTCTTGCTTGTATGCTGCACAATTCACCTTACAGCAGAGCAGTTTATGTTTATCCAGACTGTAATGTTCATGCCCTGTAGTTCAATTCTGATACCATATTTCATTCTCTTTGGATTCATGTCTTGTTAACATTAAGAGGAAGTCAGTCAGTCCTAGCACAGGGTCACAGGAGTCTGCTGGAGCCAATCCCAGCCAACACAGGGTGCAAGGCAGGAACAAACCCCGGGCAGGGCGCCAGCCCACCGCAGGGCACATACCCATACAATTTAGGATCGCCAATGCACCTAACCTGTATGTCTTTGGACTATGGGAGGAAACCGGAGTACCCGGAGGAAACCCATGCAGACACGGGGAGAACATGTAAACTCCATTAAGAGGAAGCGTCTCTTTAAAATGCCCTCATTTGGAATACTTTGTTGGGCAGTCAGTGTGTTTGTTTTGCTAGGGTTATACCGGCTAAATGTCATATTCAGAACCTGTTGAATGCATTGTTGTTTAGTTCATTATTTATTCATAATAATCATTATTTATATGTTTTTGTGGCTCTCACCATTTTGAGTATCAGTTGTTATGGTGTTGCTTTGCATGGAGCTGACGTAATGCTGCAAGGGGATTAAAGATCGCACTGTGCCTTTCTTAGTCATACAAGTTTATCTCAAAGAAATATCTGTGCATTGCTTTTCGCGTTCTTATTTAACATTTCAGACCCCTTTTTTTTCTGCCTTTGACTTTGATGTCCCAGTTTTTCAGTTTTGATGAAAGTTAGGACAGATTCTCGCTACTGAACTTTTGTCTTATATTTTTGAAGTTTATTCTCCTGGTCACCTTCATTAATTTAGTTTGCCTTCCTTTCTCTTGACACGTTGTCACTATCAAATACTCCGACAATGTAATTTATACAACGCCGGTTTAGATATCATATATTACCTCTCATGTTTAAGGGGCATGACCATGGCAACCAGTGATAAAGGTTTGATGACAGCATCACAAAGTGGCAGCATCAAGAAGAAAGCATAATTATTACATTAAGTGAAAACAAGAAGCGACTTTATTACAGACATGTTTCAAAAAGGAGAAAATGTTATTTGTTAAATCTCCATGTCCAAAATTCCCCCAAAATTTCTTTTAAAACAGTGAGAAGTGTGTTTCTGAAGAGAAATTCAATGTTGAAGTTTTTTTTATCTTAACACTTTTTGTTTTGTCCCCATTTCAATTAAGAAGCTGCTGCAGCACACCATTTTCTTCATATTATTCATTTTGTTTTGCTTACTTTGTTATTTTTGTGCCAACCAAACCTAAAGAAGTAAACAGCAAGTGTGCTTGTGACGGTCCGGATTGCAGGCAGCTGCCACTACGGCCATGAACCCGGTAAGATGGACTGCCAGGGTCCCTGCCCAGCCAGGAGGCTGATATATCAGAAGGACCGGGGAAGCAGATGTGCACAGGACACTGCCTTCATCAGAATGCTAGGTGGCAGCCCCCCTGGGTTGCAGCGGCAATTTCTGCAGGGCTCCATGGGAGCCCTTGTTGGGTTCCATTGGGGCCATCGGGGGAGCTGCAGAGCCCCACTTTGGACTTCCACCACACCTGAGAGTGATTCCAGACCTCTCTAATGAGCCACCTGGATTACTCCCGGGTGCTGCTTAAAAGGAGCCGCCTCACTTCACTCGGGGTGCCAGAGTCGGGAGGAAGAGGGACAAAGCTTACCACGAGGAGTGAAGGCAGAAGCAGACAGAGAGAGAAGTAAGGCAAAGTACTGTGTGCTTGGGACTGTGTTTTACTAGGCTGTGCACTACAGGTGGGAAACGATTGAAAAGTGTTTCCCACTGAAATAATAAAGCCTTGTGCTGTGCTGCACTTATGTATGTGTCTGTTGTGTCGGGTGTTTGGGGAGCTGGTCACAATGGGTCCATCAATAGTCGTAAACTGAGATGAACCAGTACAATGAGGACACTTAGCAAGCAAGAGGAAAACATGCAAAGTTCAAAAGCAAGTGCAGTGCAGTAAGTCCTTGTCGATAAATAATCCATAAAAGCTGTTTCAAAGTGGAGGTTAAAAAGTCTGATAAATAAACATAACATTAAAATTAACATTGCAGGATAAAGAAGAAGGACGTCTCACGCCTGGACAAACTTGTTAGGAAGGCAAGCTGTATTGTAGGAATAAACCTGGACAGTTTAACATCTGTAGCAGAGCGACGGGCGCTGAGCAGGCTCCTGTCAATCATAGAGAGTCCACTGCATCCACTGAACAGGATCATCTCCAGACAGAGGAGCAGCTTCAGCGACAGACTGCTGTCACCATCCTGCTCCACTGACAGACTGAGTAGATCGTTCCTCCCCTACACTATGCGACTCTTCATTTCCACCCGGGGGAGTAAATGCTAACATTATTCAAAGTTATTGCCTGCTTTTACATGCAATTTTATTACTCTTTAATTTAATATTGTTTTTTGTATCAGTATACTGCTGCTGGATTATGTGAATTTCCCCTTGGGATTAATAAAGTATCTATCTATCTATCTATCTATCTATCTATCTATCTATCTATCTATCTATCTATCTATCTATCTATCTATCTATCTATCTATCTATCTATCTATCTATCTAAACCAACAATGCAGTTAAAACACAGTTAGAATCTTCTTTGAAAACCACCGCGAGCCTTGAGTGCCTCCCTCTAAAACTGACGTCTCCTCAGCTGACCATGATTGGCCCCCTCAGTATGAGGAGACATTGACCGACAGGCACCATCTTTCTTCTATATAGCTTGGAATCCAGTCCCCTCAGGCAGTGCCCACTAAGGCACCCCAGGTCCATCTTGTCTTCTCGATGCCTTACCTCGACACCAGCAGGGACCCCACAAGCCCTACTCCTGTCTCCCACCACCATCCCTGTGTGTCTGCGGGAGCCCACTCAGAGCAATTGGTCACTCCTATACCTAGGAGCAACTTGGGGTCAGTTCCTCCTCCCTAGCTCCGCCATGGTCCAGACTCCTTTTCTATCTTTCTTTCCTTTAACCTCCGCACTTCTTCTTTACTTTCTCTTCCTCAATTTCATCAGGTTCCCCTTTTTACACCTGTGGATGTGGCAACCTAATTACCATCTGTGGGGTGCCGCTATGGGGGCAGCTGACCTAATTTAAATAATCCGCTCACCTCTGCACTGAATATCCTGTGGCCGCACCCACAGATCCCGAGACGTACTGTATTTGTTTTTTTTTTAACTTGCAGACCACAGGCCTTTTTCATGACAGTGCAATGTCATCTGTTATTTGACTGGAGACTAATCATGATGGAGTAGGTAGGTTTTGGGGAAAAAGATAAATTAAAGAATGGATGTTTTTGTTTCGTTTTGCTTAACTGGTTTATTGATTGACTGATTTCCCATATTCTGTAGTGAATGGAGATGAAGCTGAGCCTAAGAGAAAAGATGAGGCTGCCAGCATAAGTGGCTCTTTTGAAAATGTGAATTAGCTGTCAAACTAAAATCTTCCAAGATCACGACACACAAGTCGACGCCAGCTGTTATAGTCTCAGCGCATGCTGGACTGATGCCACTCAGGTGGGAGGTGTTGTTAGGCCTGCTAAAACATTGTGGGTTGACTGACTCTTAAAACTTCAAACCCTGATGCTTCACTCCTCATCGTTCTGGTCCTGGGAGCGTCTACCCTCTTACCCCAGTCCAAACCAAACCGCGTCAGGTTCATTGGCTATGTTTCCATAGGCTGTGACCACCTGCTCTCTAGTAAACTATATGACTTGTTTTTATGTCGTGTCCAAATCAATGGGAGTCATTTCAGCAGAGGTCAGATTCGGGAAAGTTCCAAGTCAGGCTGCCTCCTGGTATCTTTACATGAAGATAGGGGTGTGGGGGGCATTTGTCCAAACGCAATTAGTCACTTAAGGGTCCTGCCACCTTCCCATAAGGAGTGTCCCAACAAAGTGGGGTCTTACTGTTGACACCACTTCTCTGCCCGTATCCTGTCTAGGACACTAGAATAATGCCAGTTGAAGGTAAGGAGCATGGTTGCAGATAATAATCAGACCCTGGAATGTCATGATTTGGCAAGCAATTTTAATTTTTACGGACTGTTCCTTGATCTTTTACATTTTTGGAACTTCATTTTCAGGGTTTTGAAGATCAAGGAATGGAGGGGTTTTATCTGATTTTCATTTCAAAGTGTTTTTAACAATGTTGAACACAAATTACATTGTTTTACGGTGCCATATTGTTTTCTTATGGGTGATGCCATTTTAGTTGCTATGCAGTTACCATGCAAGATGAACGGGAGTGTGTGGCACATCATGTCCTCAGTGCCACCATTACTGTTTTAGTTCTTCTTTCCATTTTCTTATGTATTTTTCTTTATGGATTCATGAGATCTAACACTCGTCTTAGAGGGTTTTGAGGCTCCTGAATGACTCTGACGGTTATTTTTGGAATTTCCAATTGCTTTAAGAGTGGTAACATTTTTTGGACCATTTTGTCTGCCATTTTGTATTTTCATGAATGCCACTAACTTCATGCATTGCTAGGGGCGTGTCCTAGGAGGTTGTGACCTTTGCATAACAACATGACAGGATAAAAGGTCATCCAAGGTTTCACCACCATATCTAAACCCTTTTTCAAACGATACTCTGTACGCTGTAAGGTTTTGGCTTTATCTGGTAGTTGAGTCATGGCAACTGGACTTCGGTCTTGTTAGGTCGATACATTTCACTGCTCAATCCAAACGGACACTCATTTGAGGACATTAGCATCCAGATATTGGATAGAGAAGACAAGTGGTTTGAGAGAGGGGTGAGGGAAGCGTTGCATGTGCAAATCAACAGCCCCTCACTCAACAGATGTGGAGGCCTTAGGCATAACCTGTCTTCAAATTATCATGCTGCTCTTTCATCCATCCCCAGGAAAATCAGGCCCAATTCAAACCTCCAACAGGTGGACCACACCTAACAACCTACTCTATGGGGGTAGGAGGGGCTGTTAAAAGGTGTGACATCCACCCACACCTTCCCCTTCCTTTGTTTTACTCAATGAGTCTATTCAGGGCAGGTGTGAAGTGAAACTAACCTGGAGGATAAACTTGTGGTCTCTAACAACATTCCTCAGACTGAACAAGCAGCTTGGATGAGCAGTGAAATGTATCTACCTAAAAAAAAAGAAGTCCAGTTGCCATGACTCAATTACCAGATAATTTCACCTGGATGACTGAGACTCTTCACAGACGTTTTGGCTTTATGTTCCTGAGTTTTTGACCACAGATTTTTTTTTGCATAACGCTCACGTTTTATTGATCTCCCAATTTTGACCCTTTTTCTGTTTACTAAACTATCCCCCTGGTCCACTCTCAAACCCCATCTATGTGCAGAGCTCATAAAGCTCATTGTGTGTATTCCACCAGTTCCCTTAAAATTAAGAAATACTTAAGTGGTCATTTTTTTAGGAAGTTCCTCTTCTGTTCTTTGACTTTGTATAACGTCTGCTCGACTCAGCTCTGATTACATGTTCACTTTTGGCTACGAAATCCTACACTGTGTCTCGACTTTAATTCATGTCTTTATGGTTTCAAAATCTGGTTTGTTATTTTGACTTCACAAAACCAGTGCAGGCAGGACATGGACAGCACATGTCTTGAGTGCATTGGGGACGTTAACTCAGTGGTTCTCAACCTGTGGGGCGGGCCCCCCTAGGGGGGCGCGAAGTAACAAAAAGGGGGGCACGAAGATGTGAAAAAAAGAAAACAAGAATCAAAAATATGAAAAGTTTCTGTTGAAACCAAAACAAATTAACTTACATTCTGATACTAGAAACAATAAATATAGAGTTAGATAAATGTCGATAAAAGTTAAGTAGGTATAATAAAATATGCATCTACATTTCAAAAAAATGTTAGGGGGGGGCGCGATTAAAACTGTTATGAAAACTCGGGTCACAAATACTTAAAGGTTGAGAAACGCAGTGTTAACTCGTTCAGCACTCACTCACTCACTCCACTGCTTTTAACTTTAACATAAAGTCCGAAAGACAGTAGACAAAAGACACAATATGCTTTTCTGATTAAGACAAATTCCTCATAATTAGTAGTGAGAAAAGTGCTACATAAATGCAAAGAATTATTTTATTATTATTATAATGTTTTGCTGAGGGTGGCCTATCTGGATTTTTTCTTTGTTATCACTAATATATATATAGAGGTGACCCAAAAATTCCTGGAATTGTTAAAGAAACCTTTACCTTTTAGTCACCCTCTAAATCTTCTGTTCGAGATGCTATACTCCTGCTTCAGCGCTTCTCCCATTCCTCTTAACATTCCCTGTACTCCACATTTTTTTTTTACCATATCTAGAACCTGTTGCATTTCTTCCATGGTAGCAAATCTTCTTCCCTTCAGTCTCACTTTTAATTTTGGGAGCTGAAAGAAGACACGAGGAGCGCCATCTGTCAAATACTGTAGGTGTGAAGCAACAACCATGTTGTTTTTGGTCAAAACCTCCTCTTACTGACAACATGGTGTGCGCAGGTGCTTTGCTTTGGTCCAAAATGTAGTTTTACGTGCGACTCTACTGTGGATGTTTTCTCCTGATGCTTTCTCATTGACGCCTCAGCTTTTCAGTGTAATGTCGTTGATTAACACTCTGTCCGAAGTCTGTCAATGTTGAAAAACGTGATTTTCATTGTCTCTTGGTGGCTTAGAGAAAAAAAAAATTGCCCAAGTCACGTGCACGATTGTAGAATAAATGCTGGAAATACACACTCGATCAGCTCAGCACGATGTAGCTTGGGGGTCTGATTAGTGAGAGTGTTGGAATGCAATACCTAGCAGCATACTTCAGAATTACACCCTACTCCCATGTTATCGAGCAATTCCAGGAATGTTTGGGCCCTCGCCCATGCAATGATATAAAAAAGAAAGAACAGCAATGAAAAGGTTTGTTGTTTTTTTTTACTTTTTTGTATTAAAGGATATTGTGGCACCACCAGGGGGCGTACCAGCCACCCAACCTGACACAGACGGACGCAGAGACACAACTCCAAAGCACACAGGGCTTTTTGTATTTTCTTTTTCCCTTGTGGGAAACACAATACTCCTTCTTCTTCTTCTTCCTTTGTTTTCTTTTTCTTCTCAACTCCTCCTGATCAAGTTTCGCCTTCCTCCTCCCAACTCTGGCTCACTGAGTAGTGTCTACAGGCCCCTTATATAAGGCACTTGAAAGTACTCCAGGTGCTCGGTGATGGACTTCCAGCAGCACTTACAGGTGTAGCACAAGTGCTGTGCTCCAGGGCTCAGCATCTGCAGCAGCATGCCTTGGCGGCACCCACGGACCCCAATAGGACTGTATCAAACTCCAACTCCCTTGGAACACTATGGGAGTCAGAGGCACCGCTGTCATCCAGGGCGGCTGCCACCTAGTATTCCAGGAGAGGTAATGTTCTGGCCACATCTCCTCCACTGCTTCTTCTGGTGTGGAGGCATCCTGATCAGGCAAAGACCCCGGCCATCCACGACAATATATAATCATCATTTCAACAATACCAATTCATAAAGAAAATCACATTTTGAACCAATTGGTACAATTTAAATCAATAAAAATGTAGTTTAGAAATAGTTAATAATACACCTCTTGCCTTTATAATTGCATCAAGTGTCTGCTGCTTCCAAACCGTTAGAGAGGAACTTCGAGGGCCCTGCCATAAATACACTTCAGAAACCTCTGTTGAAGCGTATGGCTATGTCAAAAGAGCTTTATGTGATTTTAAAGTAATTTGTAGTCAATCGCTCCAATGTCTAATACAAATGGAGGAGGTGCCAGTCCTCCCAATGTCTTCTACAAATGGAGGAGGTGTCAGTCTTCCAGCAGTCTGTCTAGGCCAAGTTAGCCAAAGAGTTAACTGAAAGAGTCACCCAAGAAGTAGAGGATGACATCAAGGGATTTACAGGAAAGTGCTTGAATCAAACACATGGAAACAGGCCACACATCTTAAGCTAACATACAAGGCCAGGAAGGAAAAAGTGACTAGAGATGGGCAGAGGAACGATGATGAGTTGGGGTACCAACCCGGTAAAACCCGGTTTAACCAGCAAATGATGGGACAAAATGAAATAAACAAAAAGTAACAAGCAAACAAACAAGATAATCAGCTCTTATAGCAAAAGGGCTCAAGGCACTTCTGGAGGCTGGTATAGCTCCCACCAGACACGGGTTCTTCATATCAGTGCTGGTGTTTAAATGTGGTCCAGAGCATAAGAAGAGCCGTCCGGTCTGCTGGTGAAAGGGAAGAACATGTGAGTGACAGCAATCCCCCCAACCCCCATGGCACTGGAGGAGAAATGCATGTGTCCTGAGAGCCTTGAAGATGCCCCCTGTCAGGGCATGTCTGACAACAGATAGCACCCAGATGAAGAACAGGACTGTTGGAACCAATGAGACAAAGGTACAGCTGTTTGGCCATAATGACAGACTTTACTTTTGGTGAAAACTACAAACTGCATTTGCCAAAAAAACAAAATAGCAATGGCGGTTCTGGGCAGTTTTTCATCCTTAGGGTCTTAGCCACCTTGCCATCATAGGGTCCCACCCTCTACCAGAAAGTATTTGACTGACATATGAGGGCATCTGTCAAAAAAAAACTAGAGCTGAACCACAGGTGGACCTCGCAACAAGAGCAGGGTCCAAAACACTCAAGCAATGTCTCAAATAAGAGAAATGAAGGATAGCAAATGTCCAGGTTAACTCCGCAGAAGTGTTTGGTACGTGAAACAAACTGCCAGACACCACCCAGCTGAAGAAGTTCTGTAAGGTCAAGTGTGGAAAACATGAATGAGGCTAACAGATACTGACAAGAAGCGCTTACAGGAAGTTATTTGTCCCAAAGGAGGGCACCAGCTGGTAGGCCTGCAGGGTGTACTTATTTTTTTTCATAGCCGGGAACTGAAACTTTGACTTTTATTATTAAATAAATGATTGCAAAGATTTGTTTCAAATATTATTTGTTAAATCACATCAACATCAATATCATTGAAATGAAGGTCATATTTCCACACACGCTGATATGTTGAAGATCACACACCTTCTCATGGGGTGTACGTATTTTTTCACTGCAATATGAAGATGGTGGCAAAAATTTAAAAAATTGTGCACTTTCCTGTAAGCCAGGGAGCATCTTCACAAATATAGAACAAAACAGTGCTCTCCATCTGCTTCCTGGCATCTGCCTTGACATCCAGAAGGTAAGCAGCAGTACGTTTGGCAGCTCACACCACTCGCATGGCTCTGGTCCCAGACAGATGGTTAAAACGAGCTGGGCAGGCCTGATGGGCAATGCCAGTCTTTTTTGGTTTGCTCAGAAATGTCTGACTGCGTGTTTCACATTGCGGTGTGCAGGCAAAGAGGCTACGCTGCAGGGCAAGTGAGACCCAGTGGGACATAGGAGTGAATACGTGACAAGGGACCACCTATCATCTGCACATAGGCAGAATTTGTTGAACAAGCCGGGCTACGCTTGTAGGCCAGGTCCAAGGAAATGCTTGGTTGGCGTGTGAGTGGAACCGCTTTGTTAAAATGGGTAGTAACAGGGCTCTGGAGGGTGCTAATTAGCGCAAAATCCTTTCAAAACAAAACTATTGTGAAAAAAGGTCAGCCACTAGAGGGCAGCAGGTACATTTATGAGTGGGAAAGTAAGCTGCTAGTGAGACTTGTGCATGACATGGCTAATACAGCATGCAAAGGGGTGTGTTTCCCTTTCCTAGAAAATTTTGAGGAATTCTGCTGGGGCCACAGCCACCCCAGGCAGTATCCCCTAAGGCACTGCTGAATTCTGAGCCGACTGATGGTAATGCAGTATTGGCAGTTCACAGTCGGCAGACCAGCACTGACATAAAACAATAGTCAAGGTGACAGGAGTGTCAGGGCCACCATGTGTCAATCCAGTACACCCACCACTCGGCCATCACTCAAACAAGGACCTGACCTGCAAATCTGTCAGGATTTCAGGGACAGCTAAGTCATGTATCTCCCCTGTTGTGTCCCTTTGTTCCCTCAGAGTCTTCACTTGCTATTTTTGGAAGTTCTGTTCTGACTCATCAATCGATGTTTATTTTTATAAAGCACCTTTAGTAATGCGCACTGTGATAAAGCATTTTTAAAGCAGCCATCTTTAGAGAATGAATTGTGACGGAACTGTAAATATATCAACCGGTTAGTAGATGCTTTATGGCACTTTTAGGTTGAATGTAATGCATAAGCAATTTACGCAGGAAGATGGTACTCAATCAGTTCCTCTTATATATTCTGTGCCCTCCATAATGATTGGGACAGAAACACATTTTTCCTTGATTTACCACATTTTAAAATTACAAATCAAACGATTCAGACGTACGTGTTTAAACTGCACATTGCAGACTTTCATTTAAGGGATTTGGCATACATTTTCGGGCTACATGGCCCCCCATTTCAGGGCATCACAATGTTTGGGACACGGCAATAGCAGGTCTATTAAAGCCGTCATATTCAGGACTTTGTTGCTTATCCCTGGCATGTAATGACTGCCTGAAGTCTGCGATTCACAGACATCACCAGGTGCTAAGGGTCTTCTGCCAAGTCTCTAATGCAGCCATCTTCAGCTCCTGCTTGTTTTGGGGGTTTGTCCCCTTAACGTTTCTCTTCAGCATATGGAAGGCCTGCTCAACTGAGTTTAAATCGGGTGACTGGCTTGGCCATTCAAGACATTTCCAATTTTTAGCTTTGAAGAGCGCCTGTGTTACCTCAGCAGCATGTTTGGGTCATCATTTTGTTGTAGGATGAAGTGCCATCCAGTGAGTTTGGAGGAGTTTACTTGAACTCGAGTAGATCAGACGCTTCTGTACACCTCATAATTCACTGTGTCATTGCCGTCAGCAAATCCATCATCAGTGATGGGAAGTGTGCCAGGACCTGTGGCAGCCACACATGCCGGAGCCATGATGCCCCCACCACCACGTTTAACAGAATAGGTGGACTGCTTTGGATCTTGGGCAGTTCCTTTTGGTCTCCACACTCTGCTCTTGCCATCACTGGGATCAGGTTCTTCTTTGTCTTGTCTGTCCACAAGACCTTTTCCCACAAGTCCGCGGGCTCTTGTAAGTCCTTTTTCACGAAATGTAATCTGGCCATTCTGTTTTTGTGGCTAACTAGTGGTCTCCATCTTGCAGTGTGGCCTCTGTATTTCTGTTCGTGAAGTCTTCTACTGATAGTCGTCTCTGACACACACACATCGGCCCCCTGAAGGCTGTGTATGATCTGTCAGGCCTTTGGAGCTTTTTCTTTCTTCCTAGGCCTACCGGTCCCTTTGTGATTACTGAGCCCACCAGTGTGTTCTTTCTTCTTGATGATATTCCAGACAGTTGATTTAGGTCATCCTAAGGGTTTATTGATGTCTCTAGTTTTTTTTTTTTCTTGTTTTACAGCCTCATAATGGCATATAAGACTATCATTGGCACAGCTCTTGCCCTCATGTTGAACAATGGTAACTTCAGAATCTAAAGGATACAAGCAAACCAAAGTATCTTATGAAGCCATGAAACCCACCGGTGAATCACAAACACCTCAGACGCCACTTGTAACAAACACTATGGTGCCCTGAAATGGAGGGGCCATGTAAAGAAAGTGCTGTCATTTCTACATGGTGGGACCAAAATGTATGCCAAATCCCCTTAAATGAAAGTCTGCAAGCGTGCACTTTAATCACGATGTCTGAACTGTTTGATTTGTAATTTTAAACTGTGGAGCAGAGGGGTAAATCAAGGAAAAATGTGTTATTGTCCCAAACATTATGGAGGGCAGTGTAGCGACTTTCAAAACAGCATTTAAAAATAAAATGAAACAGTACGTTTTTGGGACCCGACACTACTACAAATTTCTTTTTTATCTTGGCAAAGATATATTTAAGGAACCACAGTGGTCAGTTAGTGGCTTCTGACACAGCGGGCATAACGGAGTAAAGCTTGGCTGAGGTACTCCTACTCTGAGAAGTGACAACAAAAAGCCAACATTAACTGTCGAATAACCAAAAAAGTTGTTCAGTGCAAATACGCAGCATTGGCCCTCTTAAAAGGAAACTAAAATACAATCTGTACATCATAATTATGCTATCCTTTTGAGATTTAATATGTTCGTCACGTCAATGCACCTTGCAATACTAGTCCGGTGTTATGAATTATTATACATGTGAGTCATCATTTAGTTGGTTTCCCTGCTTGATCAAGGGTGTTGTCATTACCCACTTTCTCTGAAATGTTGAGTCAGAGTTGCCAGAAATACACACTTTTTTTTTTATAAATCCAAACATTCTCCTGTAAATTGCTGCATGCGTAAATTTCAGTCCACTTTTTGTGTGTGCACAAGTTTTACAAATCTGGTTGCTATCCATGAAGTGACCTCATTGGGTTGCCGGTATTCAAGATGGCAGCTTACTACTGTTATTTGTCCGGGTTTATGGATAATTAGTGATTAGTTACGTGTTCTTTTCTAGTTTAAAAGGCATTATTACAGTTGCTAGCTTGTGATGTTGATTTTTGGTTAGCGTTTGTGCTTTATTATGTTGGTCGGTTGACTCTTTCGGTATTAGACTTTTGCCTGTTTCAGATGTTGTTTTCTCTCCTTACCTGGTCCATCTCTTTTTCAGAATTAATCTGTTAAACCAGACAAGACCCCAGTGTCACTCGAGTCCATTTTATGATTAGATCAAATGCATCACAACACTCAGAGACTAATAGTTTATTTTTTTCTAAATCCTAATGGTTACCCTGCTTGCAGTTACCAGTGGAATCGAGATGCCTCAACAGAAGGGGACACACAGGAGGGCACCCTGCTGGTCACTTTACTGGCCAAAAGAAGTAACAGGAGCACATAATTCATGCCCAGGCAACTCCTTTATGTGAGAAGTGGGTAGCATTTTAGAGCAGGTTAAATATGAAGACAACCCTCCTACTGGCACAGCCCTAAGTCCTATAGTGCTGCTGTGCCTCTATTGACGTGGCAGTGCCATGCAGGAGCACTTTCATCTGCCGTGGCATCAACAACAAAAAAAAAAATAGACACTCTGTAAATGGAAGAGCATTTGAGCATGGAAAGGAGCATTTAGAGGAGCTAATGACGCATTTTTGTTTTCCTTTCAGAAGCTGAAGCTGAATAAAACAAAATGCAAATATGCCTGGCAGGCGCGCCTGGTTGTGTTGTCTATCTATACCAATGAGGGCTGCTGTGGCCTCTGACAAGCTGGCTGTGCCTATAGGCAGCTCGCATCGGGTAGATAGTTAAAATACGTGAGCTGTTTTCCTCAAGCGGAGCCATGCGGCATTGGAGGGATGGGCCGTGCTGAACTGCATAGCATCCTGTCATGGCCGGTGTGAGCTAAATATGTCTACGGGTGTAAGAAGGTGGGCAGCACTCAGATTAAATATGGGTGGTGCTTGCACAACTCACGACATTTCTTATTTTGCTGAGTATACACAAAAAGTGCCCACTTCACTTCACCAAGGTCTTTCCAAGATGCTGTTTCATTTAACAGTCATTTCCTAAAGAGGCTCAGTTTGCACCCCCCTCTCTGTTATGTTACAAGCGGGTTTGTTCCATGACTTATGTCTGATGTCTTTTTATTGTATTATTTTTAATGTGTTTTTTGTTTATATGGCATTTTTGTTAATATTGTTTCATTGTTATGTATGGTATTGTTGAACCTCAAAGCTACATGCCTTATGTTTTGTGGGTGGAACCCCCCAGGAGGCGGGGCCATCATGATGTCACTGCTAAGGGACCACCCTCAGCCTTTATATTCAAGTAGAGGAGATTTCGGCTTCTCAGAATGTTGGTGCGAAAGTATTGTGGGTTGGAATTCAAGTGGGTACATTTCATGATTTCTTTTTGGTTATTGTGGTGTTATTGTGGTTATTGTGAATACTGGATAACAGATTGGACTTGTTAGCCTTGGGCTGCCTTTTGAGTCAATCTCCTTTTGCCTTGCTTTTTGCCATTTTTCTCTATTTTACCATTTTGTGGTTCTTTTTGTTTTTATAAATTTCTTCATTTATAAAGATGCTTAATTATCCTTTGTCTTCTCATGCCAGAGGTTTACAGTCATCCTTTCTCTTGAAGAACAGTTTTGTACATCTTAAGTATTTTTGTAATTTGAAGGCCTGAGGCAAATTTATTAATAATGGTGCAAATGACAAAGGAGCTCCCAGCTCCCCACCTAACATGCTTCCATTTAAACCTGTGTACACGCACCATGCAGTATCTGTGTTAATACAATAATTTGAAATAAATGAGAGAGAAGGGCAGAACCACAAAACATATGTATAAGATTCTCAGAAAACAAAAAATATACCATTTATGTCTTGGAAGAATGAAAAGTTCTAACCAGACATATAACTAAATACCAAGTTTAATTATCTGCTAGGCTGAAAGTGATGGGAATGAAAACCTCCAAGACTATAATTGAGTAATCCCTAGCCTAGTCATTCTTCTCTGGACTTCTCAAGTGCTGCTCTGTATTTTTTGTAACATGTTGACCAAAACTGTACACAGTACTCCAGGTGAGTCCTCTCTCGTGTGATATGTACTATGGCATGCTAAAGTCTGGGTACCCTTGCTTAAAATGTCCATTAGTGTGAATAGCTAAGTGAGCAGAAGATGAACTGATCCCCAAACGGCATAAAGTGAAAGATTCTTTTCAGCATTTTATGCAAGATTAGTGTATTGCTTTTGTTTTGTACAATGAAAAAGGAAAGGAGCGCCTTGCAAAGGTTTGTGCACCCCAAGATATTTGAGGTCTCAGATAACTTTTACTAAAGTGGTCTCAGACCTTCATTAGCTCATTAGGGCTCTCACTTGTTCACAGTCATCGTTAGGAAACCCCATGTGATGGAAATCAGAACTCTGTATACATTTTCTTATTCCTCCAACACTGTCCCAACAACCGTCAGCCATGGGCTCCTCTACACAGCTGCCTAGCACTCTGAAAAATAAAAGAACTGATGCTCTGAAAGCAGGAAAAGGCTACAAGAAGATTGCAAAGCATTTTCAGGTAGCCGTTTTCCTCAGTTTGTAATGCTATTAAGAAATGGCAGTTAACAGGAATGGTGGAAGTCAAGTTGAGGTCTGGAAGACCAAGAAAACTTTCTGAAAGAATTGCTCATTTGATTGCTCAAAAGGCAAATAAAATGCCCATTTGACTGCAAAAGACCTTCATGGAGATGTAGCAGAATCTGGAGTGGTGGTCCACTGTTTTACTGTGCAGTGACACCAGAACAAATATGACCTTCATGGTCAGAAGAAAACCTTTCCTGCATCCTAGCCAAAATATTCAGTGACTGAAGTTTGCAAATGAACATCTAAACAAACCTGATGCATTTGGATATAAGTCCTGTGGACTGATGAAGTCGAAATGGAATGTTTTGGCCATAATGTGCAAAGGTATGTTTGGAGAAATAAGGGTACCGAACTCCAGGATCCAACTATTAAGCATGGTGGTGGATCAATCATACTTGGTCTTGTGTTACAGCCATTGGCACAGAGAACATGTTATTATTGGTAGAGGGAAGAATTGATACAAATAAATACCACCATCTGTAAAAAAGCTAAAGAGGATGGATCCTACAACAAGATAATGATCAGAGACACACCTCAAAATCTACAATGGAATACCTCAAGAGACACAAGCTGATGGTTTTGCCGTGGAAGTCAAAGTCCCCCAACATAAACATCATTGAAAATGTGTGGATAGATGTCAAAAGAGCAGTGCATGCAAAACAGCCTTTTGTAAGGATGAATGAAAGAAAATACCCCGAATGAGAACTGAAAGACTCTAAGCTGGCTTCAAAAAGCATTTACAAGCTGTGATACTTGCTGAGGTAGGTGTTACTAAGAACTGACCAGGTTGAGTGCACAACCTTTTGCTTCAGGCCCTTTTCATTTTTTGGCATTTTGTACCTGCGAATGATGGAAATCAAAATGTAATCTTGCTTAAAATATTAAAGAAATGTGTCATCTTTAACCTTATACCTTTGGGTGATCAGTTCATCTTCTGTTCACTTAACTGTCCACAGTAACAGACATTTTAAGCAAGGGTAACCAATTAGCTGTGAACCACCTAATCTCACTGAGATTGCACAGGTGGTGAACCAGCTGAGGGGGGGAAGGCTGCAGGGATCTGTGGTATCCGGGGTGAACTTCTCCAAGCTGGTGGTAAGGCTGTCTTCCTGGCATTGCAAGCAATCTTTGCTCCATTTGGGCGACTCGCATCATCCCAACTGACTGGAAAATGGGACTTGTCATCCCTATCTGGAAAGGGAAGGGTGATTGTCTGGATTACTGCAACTACAGGGGGATAACACTGCTCTCGGTGCCGGGTAAGGTCCTTGCTAGAGTCGTCCTCAATAGGATCCGTGATCACTTGCTCACCTACCAGCGACCAGAACAGTCTGGTTTTACGCCTAAGAAGTCTACCATCGATCGCATCCTGGCACTGAGGGTTCTCATGGAGTGCAAACGCGAATATCGGCAAAGTTTCTTTGCAGCCTTTGTTGATTTTTGTAAAAAGTTCGACTCAGTTGTTCAAGCTGCCCTGTGGGACATCCTGACGGTTTGCAAGATCCCCTCGAGGTTGCTGGATATCATGGCCGGCCTGTACGCTGGCACTGTGAGTGCTGTGCAGAGTGGAGGCAGGACCCTTGCGTTTTTCCCAGTTGATTCTGGGGTTCGTCAGCAGTGTGTTTCTGCTCCTACTCTTTTCAATACTTATATGGACTGGGTGTTGGGAAAGGTCGTGGGTTCCAGCAGCTGTGGGGCATTTGTTGGTGAAGAAAGATTCACAGATCTTGACTTTGCTGACGATGCTGTGATCCTCGGTGAGTCAATGGAGGCTCTGATCGGGGTGCTCGAGACTGAGTGAGGAGTCTGAGTGTCTGGGCTTGCGAGTGTCCTGGATAAAAAACCAAGATCCAGTCCTTTAATGACCTCCTGGGCACGGCCATCAGCAGTGTGTCTGTTTGCAGAGAGAGTGTCGACCTTGTTGAGAGGTTTACTTACCTTGGCAGTGACATTCATGTCTCTGGTGACTCTTCCTATGAAGTCAGTAGACGGATTGGGAGAGAATGGGGGGTCATGAGGTCGCTGGAAAGGGGTGTATGGCGCTCCCAATAATAAAAGGACGAAGGTCCAAGTCTTTAGAGTGCTTTCTGTCTTGCTATATGGTTGCGAGACATGGATGCTATCCAGTGACCTGAGATGAAGAGCAGACTGCTTTGGTACTGTGTCTCTCCGGAAAATCCTTTGGTACCGCTGGTTTGACTTTGTGTTGCTCATGGAGTTCCAAAAGAGGCACATTACCTGCATTGTGAGGGAGCATCAGTTATGACACTATGACCATGTGGCGCATTTCCCAGAGGGTGATCTGTCTCGTAAGATCCTCATTGTTGGGGACTTGAGTGGCTGGACCAGGGGTCGCCCACATAACACCTGGCTGCAGCAGATAGAGGGTCATTTCCGGAGGGTGGGACTGGACCATGTGTCTGCCTGGGGGTTGCAAAATAGGAACCCGAGTTGTTTCGTCATGTAGTGGGTGCAGCAATGCACTGTACCAGTGTATGCTCCCCAACTTGACTTGACTTATGACCAAAGTTTTGCATGCCACTGTAACTTAAGCATAGCATCATCTGACTTATACTTGACAGACATGGCGCTACATAACAACACCAAGGTAGCCATTGTAAGAGACGGCCGGCAGCTCAGCCTGGCCAGGATGCCCCAAGAATGGAAGGATGGGAGAAGGCAGCTACTTTTGAACACTGCCTCTCCCAAGACACTAGATGGCAGCTCCTCTGGAGTGTAGTGGTACTCCGGATTCCCCCAGGGCAACCTGGGACTTGGAGTTCGGTATCTCAGCCCTGGTGGGTGCCGCCAGGGGGTGTTGTGGAAGGACCTGGGGAGTCACATTTCCCTTATGGTCCAGAAGTACTAGGAAGTTACGTGGACGGAAGATCAGAAGCACCACCGGGTCGGGAAATATATAAAGGACTGCAGAACACCCAGCAGGCAAGTCGGGTGGAGGCTGACAAAGCTTGCTTGGAGGTGTGGTGGAGAAGGAGAAAGAGAGAATTGTGATTATTGTACTGTATTATTTACTTGTGTTATTGTGGCTGTGGTGTTTGGAGGGCACTGTAAGAAGGAAGAAAAAAGAATTAAATAACTTCTTGATGCTTTTACCCTGTGTCCTGTGTGTCTGTCTGTTGGGTTTGAGGGCCAACAGTGACCCCTAGCGTCTTAGTGACCTGTGTACACTATCTGGATGGAGATAGTAAGGAGGAGTACACTGTGACTCCCAGGTCCTTCTCATAATGGGTACTTTCAAGTTACATGCCTCTCATTTTTACTATTTATATGTAATACCCTACTTTAAGTTACATTAAAATCATCTGCCACAAATCTGCATTCTGTCCAAGACCCTCTCAGGTCATTCTGCATTATCTGTCATCCCACCTAGAATGGTATCCCCAGCTTGTTTTTTATATTCAAACATCCCAGTGATGCCCCCAGTATTGTAAGCTCTAACCCAGTACTGAATACGCCCAGCTGGTTTTAGAGCCAGGATGGAGTGCCAGTCTATTGCAGGACATGCAGCCACATTTAGTTAACCACAGTACGCGTTTTGTTTCAGCTTTGTTGCTTTCTGCCGTTTCATGCTTCCTCCCTTCCCCGACACTTTAGCAAAGCAAGCTGCTAGCGTAAATTTCAGCACCTCTTTAGTGACAGGGACGTTTAGTGGGTAATTAAATTAACAAGCTTCACTTAAGCGATTCAGGTCTGCTTCTGAGTGAGAAGTGTACAAAACATCACAGCAGTGCTGATTTCCTTCACTCCTCACAGTCAGGTAGTTTCCTTACTTATCATCTTTTAAAGAACCCGGCCTGGCTTGAATGGATCCAGGCGTGCAGGGCAATCTACAAAATGCCATTTAATTAGCAATCAGAAAAGATGAGTGTTTAGTTGCCATCAGATAAACCCAATCTCTTCTCTTTTTACGTCATTCTTTCACCTCCAGCGTTGTTTAGTTGCTTTGCATCTTACTGTGCTGGCAACGCGAGTGTAACGATCCAAAATACTTCCCACAATGGAAAACCAGCAGGACAACCAATTAAAATGTGGGGAGAGTCCATCACTTGGATGTAGTCGTTCTGACGGGATGTCAGTCATCTCGGTAAGTGTGGGTCTTCATAAAAAGACCAATCAGGCCAGATAAACCCGGCTGTCCAGATTTGTCCATGTCTGTTGATACTGGAGACCCTTCTAACATTGGGCGTCCACGTGGACAAAGCGCCCTTTCTAATAATGATTCTTAAATTTATATTGTGCTTTTCTCACTACTCAAAGCGCTTCAGTGAGAGGGTAACCACTTCAACCACCACCAATGTGTAGCACCCACCTGGATGATGCGACGGCAGCCATTATTGCGCCAATATGCTCACCATATATTACCTGTTAGGTGATTAGAGTGAAGTAGCCAATTAGAGGCAGGGGATGGCTAGGGGGCCCCGAATGTCTAAACTGTGGTGGGCAACTTAGCCAGGATATTGGGATACACCCTGGTCTTTTCACACGATGCCCATGGATCTGTAATGACCACAGTGAGTCAGAACCTCAGTTTTATGTCTCATCTGAAGCACCATTTTTACAGCACAGTGTCCCTGTCACTACAATGGGGCACTGGGATCCACATTCAGATCGCAGGGTGAGCACCCCACTCACCAACACCTCTTCCAGCAGCAACCCAAGCTTTTCCAAGGTGGTCTCCCATCCAAGTACTGGCCGGGGCCGAACATACTTAGCTTCAGGTGGAGTTAGCATTTCTGTATGGTAAATACTACACAGGCGTTTAACAGACGGGCCATATGTTGCAGTGTGTCTGTCCTTCTTGAATTCAGGTTTACAGGGAGGCAGGACCAAACCCAGCAGTGTTCAGCAAAAGACAGGACAGCACCTGGTCCATCAGCAGGAAACAGTCCATCACTGCCATAGACAAACTAACATGGGCCAGTTTAGACACACCAGTGACCCGGCAGCATGACCTTCTCTCTGGGGTTAAGTTGATTAGAACACGGGCAACGCATTGTGAGGAAATGGACACTCCAGATGTGTGACGACTGGAGACTGTATGATAGAGATAAGCTTCATCAAGCTGTGATATGTAAAAAAAAAAAAAAAAAAATGATGGAGATTAGGCGAACCATGGATTAAAAAGACAGAGTGAAAACGTTCAGTATGCTAATGTGGAATAGGGCTGTTTTATTCCTATGCAGTCTTTGACACATTCAAAGGTGAACTGAGTAATTTTAAAGCTTCCGTTTTGCTGTAGAAAGTGAGGGGTGCCCTTCCTTGCCTTAATACATAACCCCCTTTCTGTGCAACAAGTTGCTTTTTAGTGTTGCCCCACCTCAGTACCACTTACCGGCTACTGCACTCGACCGTTGCCCTGCCCTGTTGCTCTGGAGTACAGGCCGCAGTGTCACAACCTGTTTGTGTGACTCCCGGGTCTGACGGGCTCGACATCAGCCCGTCCTGAAGCTGCTACTGTGGTCCATGTCTTCCCTGTTGCCAGGTATTGCTTGACCCTATGGCCAGTGCCGTGCCTGAACTAGTTCAAAGAGCGCCTTCATTGAACAATCTCATTTTTCTAAGAACGGTGAACTTAACGTAACGTATTTGCAAGTGAAGAATTTGAACGTGAGCGAGTTCAGTTTTAGGTGACATTTAGGTCCAGATTAAATGTTTTGCCTTACCCTGTAATATAGGGGTGGAGCCGAATCCAAATATGGTATTCGAATAAGCACGAATCGTGGATTTTTACGAATATTTATTTAATACGAATTTTTTTGCCATGTATTTGTATTCAGAAAAAATAATGTTAAATCAAACAGGCCCTGTCTGTGTCTGCCTGCTTGTGCTTAAGCTGCACCCCTGCTGACACGAGTACGCGGTGAAGCTCTGCTTTCGCTTTTAGGAAAATGTTGTATTTCGTGAGGCCACTTTATATTTTTCCCCCTTGGACATGCAATATGTGACGGCAAGGTAATCGGTTAGTTCACCTACACGCTGGTCCCACAGTCACCATTTGTGTCACACGAAAACAGAGTGGTAATTTATACGTATACTTACATCTATTTAATGGCTTTGTTGACCGGGAGGATATTAGCACACTGTATATGGTTATACGTGTTTGTTGCTTGCTTTAACGCAATAAAGTGTATTTAAATAAAAAAGTCTTCATAATTATTGTATTTTATTCAAGAACACCGTAATAGCCTAATATAAAACATGCAAAATTGAAAAAACTAAACTCATGGGTCATTTATTCTCACTCCTTAAAAAATACAAAATGAACTCTAAATGTGAACTTATTCATTTTAATCTGTGCGAACTGAACTTTAAGCGAGTTCTTGTGAGCTGTGAACTTGCACAACACTGGCCTATGGCAGTAGCAGTGCTAAAAAGTATTGAAATACATTTACTTTTGTCACTGTATACTTGAGTAAATTTTGTAGGGACTTGCACTTTTTAAACTATTTTATATGCAAATACTTTTACTCTTTAAAATGTATATCTATTAGGTAATGATGCTACTCTGTTACATTTTCAAAGTGGGTCGTTACAAAGTACATTTGATTGCTTATGTTCAAAATGAAAATTTGCAAAGGACCATTAAAGTAAATTGTACAGTCGTGATAATGGAGTGCAAAGTGTTATAGCAAATGACGCAATGGCTGTGCAGTTCTCCCCGGCTGTGTCTGTCTTGTACAACTCGGTATACTGCGGTACGACAGCGCAACGCATTGGACAGATGGCCAGCAACTGAGAGTCCGCTGTTAAAGACTTCACCTTAAATCTGATGTGCCAAAACTTTATGTTTTCTTCATGTTTAGATGTGAATACCACGTTCATTACTTTTGTCTCCTACTGCACAACTGTAAACTTCTCTTTTCTCTCCGCTGTAGTCTCACGGTGGCACAGTGGGTAGCGCTGTTGCCTCGCAGTTAGGAGACCCTGGTTCGCTTCCTGGGTCCTCCCTGCATGGAGTTTGCATGTTCTTCCCGTGTCTGCGTGGGTTTCCTCCCACAGTCCAAAGACATGCAGGTTAGGTGCATTGGTGATCCTAAATTGTCCCTAGTGTGTGTGCCCTGTGGTGGGCTGGTGCCCTGTCTGGGGTTTGTTGGCTGAGATTGGCTCCAGCAGACCCCCATGACCCTGTAGTTAGGATATAGCGGGTTGGATAATGGATGGATGAAGTCTCTGTCGTCTCAAATGATGATTTATAGTTGATAGCTATGGACTACATTGTTAACTTACTAAATATATATATATTTTTTATATATATTTTATTTTATTAAAATCGAAATACATTCTATACATGCTAGTCAAGTTTAACAAAACTGGTTTGAAACAAATAGACCCCCACCCATAACTTACTGAATATTAAGGATGCAAGAAATGTACCTAATAATTCAAATTTGAAGTTTATTTTTTTTATTGATGTCAAACAAATAGTAAAGAAACAAAAAAAGTGAAAGATATTTTCATATTAAAATTTTGAAGAAAACCACTGCACACCCAAAACCCACCCCACCCTGGAGCTATTGAAATATTCAAATTTTTCCTTGGTGCTCTTTTCTCACTTGTATTTTCGGTTTTGACCCTCCTGTTCTCTGAACTACAATTACTGTCTTTCATATTGGACTTTGTTTCACTTTATATCTTTTTTTTTTGTTTGTTTTGGGTTTTTTTTTACGCAAATCTCCCAGTTTTTGCTCAAAAGTTTCTCTCCCAGTTTTGCTGACAGAACAGGACCACTCTAGCTTGGTCACAGACTTGTCACCAAGCTACTTCGGCATTGTCTTAGCTGTATGCAGCAGATCGTTGCCGTGCTGAAAGGAGAACCGTCACCTCAAAGAATATTCTACGTGTTAAAAAAGAACTGAAACTAATTTAAGAAACCATCACAGAGACCCACCCATTGACTTATTACAAATAACGCGGCCTTTGGTGTCAAATGTTGAATACTTTCTGAATCCACTGTATATATGTAGGGTTCATAATTTGTCCCAACCAGCTCATTTTGCAGTAATCTTTACACCAATTAAGGATTGACATAAATCAAGGAACCTAGTAGGGCCCAACTACTGAGGGTCCGACTTCACTTCCCTAACACTAGAATCCCTAAAGCCTGCAAAATATTTCGTTGTCCCAGTTCAGCTTAATTGTCCTTGCAGCACCTGTAGAAGGGTATATTTATCTTACTGCTGAATACTGGTGATTAATATATGTATTTAAAATGAATCATGAGCACACAAAAGAAATGAGTGTTATATTTTATTAAGCTTGAGCACTATAAGAATTAAACTAGAAAGGCTTGGGTCTGTTATTTTTTATATGTCTGAATAAGCTAGAAAGCACCAATATACAGGGTGGCACAGGGAAATGGGAAATTTTGGGACTCGGTGTTGGCGACCCTGGGGTGTCAACAGTTGTTTGGGACCAATGCGACTTTGTGTAGAACCCCTTGCCATTAGTTGTAATGGAGCAGTGGAGTGTGAAAGCCTTTTACAAGAATGGTGATAGTGTGCGCAAAGGGAATTTCGGCGTCATTACCAGTTGGGACGTCATGATAGTGTCCCATCTGCTCATGCGATTACAACATGGGTGCATAATTTCGAAGAAACGGGTTCAGCCTTAAAAAAGAAGTCCCCAGGTGGAGCCACTTAGCATACTGCCCGACAATCGATGGCAGCTATTCGACGATTGTTTGGAAGGCGCGTCATTTCACTCAACGGTGACATTCCATGGCCCCCAAGATCCCCAGATTGTGCATTCCTGCTGGCCTGTCAAGCCACCCCCACACAGCCGCTGCTGCCAGAAACGGCAAATAGGCACAGACAGCAGCCGCAGCCGGAACAACAAGTGTTTTATGTTGATTTATGTGTGAAACCGTTGCTTTGTGTACATTTCAGAAATCTGAAAATTATACAGCGCCCAACGAGTTAATAGTGAAATATTGACCTTGCCGTGAAGCCTCTGGATTCTTCCTTTCCCAAAAATCACTTTGACGTAAAACTGCCAGTTAGGCTGCACCATCTACTAAGGTGAAGTGATAAGCATTAACATATAACCGATTGATTTAAAATAACAGATGCAAATAATGATATTGGTTAACTGATGATATGCAAATAGGGTTAAAATGTCCAAACCTAACTTTCTTTGAGTCATGAATGACCAAATTGAGCACAAAAGACCAAAATCCACCTTATTTAACACATTTCTGTCTTCCAAGAACAGCGTTTGGGGGTGGCAAGTGGGGCAACCACCCCAGGCCCCGTGCCTAAGGGGGCCCCGCTTTTGAGGTCCGCATGTCCTGTTCAAGCAGATTTGTCAAGTTATATTCTCAAGTTATATTTTGATAAAGTCCGCATGTTATCTTGCAAAAATGTAGCTGAATTATGTAATGAGAAAATCCGGTGTATGTTAACATTATTGTTATTAAAGTTTATACAGTCCACACATACCAGTAACAGCGTTTGACATAAAAGGCCCCGTGTTGGGTTGGTCAGCCCGCACACCCCTAAGGCCGCCTCTGCTGTCTTCTATTTTTTATTATCTCTTTCAGCCTCATTTCTATTGTTTTATTTTGCTGTATTACTTCACACTCCACACAGGCACCGTCGACTGGCTCTGAGCCGGGTCCTGTCAATCGTGGAGAATCCACTGGATCCACTGAACAGGATCATCTCCAGACAGAGGAGCAGCTTCAGCGACAGACTGCTGTCACCGTCCTGCTCCACTGACAGACTGAGGAGATCGTTAGTCCCCCACACTATGCGACTCTTCATTTACACCCGGGGGGGTAAACGTTAATATTATACAAAATTATTGTCTGTCTGTTATACCTGCATTTTTATCACCCTTTAATTTAATATTGTTCTTTATCAGTATGCTGCTGCTGGAGTATATGAATTTCCCCTTGGGATTAATAAAATATCTATCTATCTATCTATCTATCTATCTATCTATCTATCTATCTATCTATCTATCTATCTATCTATCTGTTACCACAACTGGTGTGTGCAATGAGCTGTCCAGTATCATGATGACTTGTCACTGATGCCAGCACAGCACACCATTGATAAATATCAGTAGACTGTCTGCTGACGTTACGCTGTTAGCAGTAATGATGAGTAATGACTGGTATAGAAACACCTCACCATATAATGAAGTGTAATGAAGATGGAGGGGAGATACATTCTATTACAATGTGTAGTAACTGGAAGAAGACCGCCTGTGATTAGTGATGACTAATGGAGATAAGTGCCACTCTTCATACAGAAGTATAATAAATGAAGGTGATTAGTTGTTTTCTATAACAATGACTAATAACTGATGTCATTAAGATGATTGTGGATTGAGGGCCAATAACCAATAGAGACAAAACATGCTGTATAATAATAAGTAGGGGCTCCATTTTTTTCTTGACCTGCATTTCCATGGTTGTCCTCAAAGCATCCTGATAGATATGACATGTGTGGCCACTAGGGAGTGTAGCAGCACCTCAAACCCCAGGCACAGCTACACAAGGGCAGTCCTGTGTTCAACCAAAGGTTATTTTCATTTTCGAGCAGTACCTCTGACAGGCTTCTTTTCCTCACAAATACACCATTGCATTCTATTCCATTCTAGCCAATCCAATCCTTCTCTTCTCTTCTCTTGTCTTTTCTCCTCCACTCTTCCCAGGTGAGTGTTGTCCAGCTCCTCTCCTGATTCCGACTCCCTGAGCCAAGTGGAGGACTCGCTTTTAACTGCGGACTTGGGAATACTTCCAGTGCCTAACCTTTTACCTCCAGGAAGCGCTTTCAGGTCAGGCAGGACCACTCCTTACTCACGCGCTAGCCTCCATTCAAGTCACTCTACCTGGCACCACATGTTAAAGCTTACCTTGCCTCTGCTTAGCTAGCAATACCTCTTTGTTCAACAGACATTATCGTCTAGAGATTGTTAAGGTGTAACGTTTGACGTTTTTGAGAGAGAAATCAGAGCTACGTGTGTTTTAGAGAGTAGCTGCTGATTGGCAGAGATATACCGGCCAGTGCTCTTCTCCCCACACGGGAGACGCTCTCCTGTGAGAGTTACAGTTCGCTTGCAGGAGCGATTTATTTGAGCTAATCCGAGAGACAGGCTGCGGGCCGAGGGGTGGGGGACGTGTGACGTTAGGAGTGGTGAGCCAGTGGGGCCCTCCTCACTCACATGCCAGCCTCTGTTTGAATTGCTCTACCTCTCACCACATGTTGGAGTGTAGTTTGCCTCTACTTAGCTAGCAATACCTGTTTGTTTATTGATTTCTAAAGTTTGTCCTGTTTGACTACTATGTGGGCGGAGCCACGGGGGACGGCTGGTTCATTATACAATTATAACTCTAACGAAACTCATTTACCCCTGGTGAAGTGGTGACAGATGATGTATCTGCAGCTTAGTGCTGTTTAGGTCAAACATCTCCATGTGGCAGCATAAGTCAAGATCCATCCAAGCAGGTGACATGTTTCCAACTTCAGTGGTCTGGTCATTTTTAAACATTTCAATCCACTCATACAGTAGACGATGCTACGAGAGAGGACATGCGGAGATGAATTTGTGCTCCCGGCACACCTTCTGCCCACAAAAAGCGTATGACAGAACTCTGTTCCTCTTTGGTACAATTTATAATTTTCGCAGCCATCTTCACCACAGGGTGACAACGCTTATACTAAACTGCATGGGCTGCCAGCTTGCCAAACAGAACTAGTCACTTGACACTCTCAGACACAGCCAGTGACTACTCCTCCCGCCTTCACATTTACCAACGAAAATAAGTGTGGAAACTTTTTGAACGTCCCTCGTATTATTATTTATTATTAACTTGGAATTCAACGCAGGTCTCAGGGCCGTGAAGTAGCGGCAGTGCTGCACAATGGTGCTGTCCCATTTGGGAGTGAGGGTAGGTAATGGTAAATGGGGGGGTCTCAAAAATCTTTTTGTTTCTCTGTGATGCATTTTCTCGTAGTGTATTAGTGAGACACAATCTCGTCTGTCTAAACCCCTGCATAGTGTCCATTATCTGTCAGTCATGGTCACGCTGGCTGCTTTTCTGTCTTGTCTTGTGGAGCTTAGCTAACCTGATTGTCTGGCAGCTGAGCTGTTGCTGAGATTCATCCCAAATTTCAGGCAAGTCCTATTTCTGAAGAGTAGGACCGATTTCCTGCTTCTGTTCTCCCGCTCTGACCTTGACAGCGTGAATCGCTTCAGTGCTTTGTGAGTTTCACAAAGTACTGCTTGGAAGAGGGGGGATTTTTTGACAGATGAAGTCTGACAGTGAACAGGGAAGATGTGAGTCAGAATAATTCAAGGACAGAGGCGTCTGGCCTGACACCTTAGCAACTCAATCTCTGCAAGTCCTTGTCAAAAGGTACTGCTTTCGTGACATGAAAAGAGTGGTGCAGTGACACAGAGACTGGTGTAAGCAAAGAGCAAAACTGCCATGAAAAATATAGCACTGGGAGAGGCCACTCGAAGAATTGAATAAAAGCATCACCAAAAAACTGAAATGAGGCGCTCTTACTAGAATCAAAAAGAAAACGTAAGCTTGAGGAGGCTCTGTCCGGAGAGAGGATGGATCAATGTCAAGAGCACTACCCAGAAAGAGGATGAGCACTGACATTAGGGAGTCCATCTTGGAAGGATAACAGTTGACTTCAAGTGGCTCTGGCCTGGTAGAGAAAGCTGTTGAAAAAAGGATTAAAGTTGAAAAGCATGGCTTTGGTTTCAGAGTCAGAGTTGTAGAGTCGGCAGCAATTATTGGGTTACTGGAGTTGAATTCAGTGAAACTTGTGACCACGGGGGAGCTGCAGCTCTCCAAACTCCCGACACAAAGGCTCGGACGCAACGTCTCCTTAGACAAAAAAGGCTTGTATTGTGTGAAACTCTTACAGGGAAGCATTTCCCACACCACAACCACAACTCATATCTAACTGGTAGACACTTTTCAGTGACTTTAAATTCCTCTTTTTCGTCTACTGCTCCTCTTAAATATGGTGTTCCTCAGGGATCCATTTTGGGTCCAATCTTATTCTCTATATACCTTCACTTTAATTTAACATTTCTTTTCACTGCTATGCTGATGATACTCAGGTTTATATTCCGGTCTGCAACTCTGCAATGAATCAACTGCACAACTGTCTTTTTGAACTAAGATCCTGGATGGCTAATACTTTTCTTGATCTGAATCAAAATAAAACAGGTGCTTATAGTGGGTCCATCAGCTAAAGTCCAAATTGGTCTTGGACTTCTCGGCTCTTTCTCTGTCTTCTGCAAACCTCAAGTCCACAATCTTGGTGTTATCTTTTACAGTAACCTCTCTTTTGAGAAACAAGTTAATTCTGTAGTCAAGAGTTGCTTTTTCCAGCGTTGTCTATTAGGTAAGATCAAGCCTTTTTTGTCTTCTAGGGATCTTGAGAAAGCTACTCATGCTTTTATCTTTTCTCGCCTTGATTGCTGCAACTCACTGTATTTTGGGATTAGCAAATCCTTGATATGCAGGTTAGAGTTGGTCCAGGATTCTGCAGCAAGAAAGTCTGATACTGTTTCTTCAATATTAGCTTCTTTACACTGGCTGCCTGTCAGTTTTCGAATTGATTTTAAAATCTTGTTGCTAGTTTTTAAATCCTTACAAGGGTTTGCTCCTGCCTATTTATCTGAATTGTGTGTTTTACACCAGCCATCTAGAGTGCTTAGATCTTCTGGTCAGTTGTCTCTGGTTGTCCCTCGTACTAAGTGTAAAACTAAGGGGGACAGGGCTTGTGCAGCTGCTGCTCCTCGCCTGTGGAACTCTTTACCTCATCACATAAAGGAGTTGTCTACAATTGAACTGTTCAAAATGAGATTAAAGACTCATTTCTATTCACTTGCCTTCCGTGACCTTCAGTAATACTGATGGTTTCCTCATTGTGATTATGTAACATTACTTCTATTTATTCTTTATTTTATTTATGTTCAGCAGCAGGGATGAGAGTCAGCACCTCTAAATCCGAGGCCATGGTCCTCAGCCGGAAAAGGGTGGAATGCTCTCGCCGGGTTGGGAACACAGTACTACCTCAAGTGGAGGAGTTCAAGTATCTTGGTATCGAGTGAGGGAAGAATGGAGCAGGAGGTTGACAGACGGATCGGTGCGGCATCCAAAGTAATGCGGGCTCTGCAACGGTCCGTCATGGTGAAGAGAGAGCTGAGCCAAAAGGCGAGGCTGTCGATTTACCAGTCGATCTATGTTCCTACCCTCACCTATGGCCACGAGCTTTGGGTAGTGACCAAAAGAGCAAGATCGCGGATAAAAGCGGCCGAAATGAGTTTTCTCCGCAGGGTGGCTGGACTTTCCCTTAGTTATAGAGTGAGGAGTTCAGTTATCCGGGAGAGACTCGGAGTAGAGTCGCTGCTCCTCCGCATTGAGAGGAGTCAGTTGAGGTGGTTCGGTTATCTGGTTAGGATGCCCCCTGGACGCCTCCCTAGGGGAGTGTTCCGGGCATGCCCCACTGGGAGAAGGCCACGGGGCAGACCCAGGACACGCTGGAGGAATTATATCTCCTGGCTGGCCTTGGAATGCCTCGGGGTCCTCCCAGAGGAGCTGGAGGAGGGGGCCATAGAGAGGGAGGTCTGGGCTTCATTGCTTAGGTTGCTGCCCCCGCGACCCGACCTCGGATAAGCAGTGGATAATGGATGGATGGATTTATGTTCATTTATTTTATTTCTGTTCATGTTAATTGTATGTTTTTCTTTAATTCTATTATTGTAAAGCACTTTGGCCACAGCATTCCAATATTGTTTTAAATGTGCTATATAAATAAAGTTGACATTGATATTAACATCTCTGTTTCGCTCTCTGCCACACCGTCGTCTCCGCTCTCGACTCTGTCTCCCTGAATGAAGGAAGCTGCTCCTTTTATGTAAAACCTGGAGACTCCTGGTGTTCCAATACTGTGGCTCGGGAGTACGTCCGGGTATGTCTGGAGCCTGGTGAAGTAGTGTAGAGGCAGGCTGACACGGCAGCCCCAACGAAGGCACTCAGAGACTTCAGAACAGACAGCAGAATTAAGCTTTACTGTATGCCGCACATACGGACTCACTTAAGATGGAACAATGAGCAAACAACTCAAAGCATTTATTACCATTCTTATCACACAAGTCATTATTCATCTTCATCTGACTCCTAGCATTCCGTTGCTCTAGTCCTGCCTCTAATTGATTCCACCAATAATTCTTAGTTAAGGGGGTGTCAGACCCTGCTCTGTCTATCTTATCTGTTTGATAAGGACTATTCTTGCTTGCTACTATAATTTACAGCCAAAGAGTTCACATTCTCTCTCTGTAAGTGAGGGGCCCATCTTTCTCCAGTTCTCCTGCACGTCTAACCTTTGGCTTAATAAACTATTGGTGATTTCTAGCTCATACAGAATAATAAAAAATATGTAGGCATAAGTCTTTTTAATCATGTGTTAAGATCATACTCGACACACTTAAAAAGGTTTGGGGCAGCGACCCGTATATTATCCCTGGCTGCAATGGGCTGATTTTTAAGACAAATGTCTTTGTTGGAGTCCAGACATGAACTGCTGGAAGTTTGAAAAGATGGCGGTTTTAAGTGATTAAACTGGAAGTGAACTTCTTCTGATGTTAGTCTAGACCAGTGTTTCCCAACCTAAGTCCTGGGGGTCCACTGAGGCTGCAGGTTTTTGTTCCAACCAGATTCCTAATCAGTGACAACACCTGATGACACGGATCTCATTTAATTAGCTGGTATTTTTTTCTCTTATTATGCATTCAGAAAAGCACAGCAGTATGATTTTTCATTTATAAGGCATTTAGAAATATTTCTGTTTTTGCTATAGATTTAAATGCTTAACTCTCTTTTGTTGATTTCATTATATTTCGCCCTTTCTCTGTGCAGTTTTTCCCCTTCGTTGTATCTTATTAAAGACAATTAAAAACGAGCAGAGCTGACACCCTGGCAAACAACACTGAATAATCAAAGGCTTCAAGAACTTTAGCATTAGACCCACTTCTTCTTCTTCTTTCGGCTGCTCCCGTTAGAGGTTGGCACAGCGGATCATCTGTCCGCATATAGATTTGGCAAGATTTTACACCGGATGCCCTTCCTGACGTAACCTTCCCCATTTCTCCGGACTTAATTAGTAAATAATTGATTAATTAAACAATTAGAACACCTAGAAAGGTAGAGAGAAAATCAAGATGAAAACATTGTTAAAAACAAAAAAATACATTATTCCCATATAACTGCTTGGTACATTTTAATATATATTTTTTTTTTTACCAAACTTAGTATTCTAATTTCTATATTGTTCCTAAAACACAGAACTTGGGAAATAAGACATCACTTAATTAGCCCAGGAGTCCAATTTAAAACAGAAGCTATTTGGAACAAAAACCTGCAGCCACCGTGTGCCCTCAGGACTGAAGTTGGGAAACACTGATCTAGGCGCCAGAACCAGAAGTGATGTCATCCTAGGCACTGGAGCCGCAAGTGACGTCATCCTGGGCACCAGAAACCAGAAGTGACGTCTTCAATGTTGAGTCAGACCGGTTTTCCCGTTGCTGGTCTTTAGAGATAACAGGAGACGGTTTAGTGCAATAGTGGAATTACCTTCGCTTGGTCCATCCAACGTCTTCCTACTCACATGTGCGTGGCCATTCTAACTCTTACATTTTAATGCTTAGTAAAATACAGGGTCTGCTTTTCTCATGTGCTTATAATACTTTTCTCATACATGGAGATTACCAATTTTAAGAATACAATTTTCTATATTTTTCCTCATAAATTCTTTCAGCACCACCTGGTCACACCCTTGGAACCTAATGGCGCTTTTCCACTGCATAGTACGGCACAGCACGGTTCAGTACAGCTCACCTTGGTTCGGCTCAGTTCGGCTCGGTTTGCGTTTCGACTGCAGTTTAGTACCGCTTTAGAGTGGGCAGGATTATTCACGTGTCGTTATAGTTGCGCCGCCTCTACTGCCGTGACATCATCGTAAACGCGCCACAAACAAACACACAACAATGGAGCATATCGACGGAATGGTGTTCTTCATTCTCGGCATGTGGATGTTTTTAACAGCAAGACGAAGGAGTTTGTTTCAAAAGAGGCTGATGGCAGCCAAAGAAAACACAGCTAAAAAAAACAAGAGAGTTTTGGAACTTTTACAACAACACGCAGACAACAACACTTTAGCTTGACGACGTGCAAGGGTAAGCATCTAAAAAAAGCACATCACTAGCTAACTTTTATCACTGTTGCAAAGCATAAAATGAACTTAACTGCCAGTGTAACATTAAAATGCTTCGCTGGCTGTGCTAAAAATCTAGCGGGTCTGTTGTGTCTCGTGTCGCAAGTTCAGTGACGCAGTAATGACGATTTTCTCCGGCCAAACAGTGACCAGCAGAGTTTACACGTCACGTTTTGGTAACGGTTCGGTGCGCTTGGAACCTCGGCTGAGGTGGTACTAAAATAAGGACCAGGTACCAGGTACTGTTCCCAGTGGAAAACCCCCCAAAAGTGAGCTGAACTGAACCGTGTCGTGCCATACTATGCAGTGGAAAAGTGCCATAACAGATCTGTCTTGTGGTGCCAGGATCTGCCTGGGGTTTGCATGTTCTCCTCATGCATTTCTGGGTTGATTGGTATCAGTCAGTGTGCTTTAGTGCTGTCAAGCTAAAGTTTGAATGTTCAAGTTAAAAATAAGTAAATATTTAAATATATTTAAATTTAAGTTAACGATTCTGGGCGTTACCTATACATTTGTGCATGCTTTTCTTATGCTTGATTATGATGGTAAAGGAAGCAGCAGCGAACAAATGTTATTTAAATATAAGAGCCATCAAAATTTCGAGCAGCTGCACCCTATCAAAGGAAAGCATCAGCAGCGCTGTCTTCTTTGCAGATTACTACTGAGGGCTGGTGGGCAAATCTTAAACTGCTAAGCCTGTTGGGAATGAAAGCACTGCCCCTCAGCCAGTCACTCAGCTCTTCCTGCGGAGGTGCCCTGCGCCCTTTCCTCACAGCTGTCCTTGCTGCATGTCGCAGTACAACATGAGCTGAGCGCTACAAACCATACAACATTGTCACAAGTGCTTCATGTTTTGCAGATACGACTAAAAAAAGTAAACATATTAATAATGATGCAGTGCCAGCGCATGTGGCTCCTAAGAATTTAAGCTCCTTTTCATGGCTGCTTTCATGGCTCACGGTCCTGACATGGATGTAGAGGAATATGGGTCAGTTAGTAAGACCACAACAGGGTGAGAAGTAAAAGAGCAGGCCGGAGGCAGACTTGTTTTTAATTATTTCAGAGATGTCCAGCAGGCAGGGGCAGAATACAGTCAATATTGTGGCTTTCTGAATAAAAAGCCAGTCGGCCACCATTGGACTTGCCACGTGTCAAGTCAGGGTCCACACACTCTGTCTACTTTTTAGAGATGCAGCAATATTTTAATAAAGGTGGCCTGTATGTTTCCAAGCCCACCTCATTGTTTTTGGCATTGGCGGTACTTGAACTGGTTCCCCTATGCCCAGAGGTATAAGTAGGCTTCCTCTCAATCCACGTCTGTTACATGTCCCTATCATTCCAGGCTTTGAGGGCTGCACTCCCAGTGGGCCCTAGGTAATCATTACCCTTTTAACCCTCCCACTATGACACCAATGTCTATGTCTGTGTTGAGCACTTTGGGTAGTGAGAGAAGTGCTTGTGAATGTAATTAATTTATCCATCCATCCATCCATCCATTATCCAACCCGCTATATCCTAACTACAGGGTCACAGGGGTCTGCTGGAGCCAATCCCCGGGCAGGGCGCCAGCCCACCACAGTAATTAATTTATTATTATTATTATTATTATTATTATTATTATTATTATTATTATTATTATGTGTCAAACCCCACAGCCATGTAAGACAGAGACTAATTGTGGGTCATGGAGTGTTGGCCATGACAGGATTTTAAAGCATTGTAATAAAAGGAAAACAAAATAATGGCAGCAGTTTTCCATTTGCTTGAGAAGGTCTTACCATTAAACAGTAGTTAGGGTTCTCAGATTTAAGAACGAATGGGACGGAATCAGATGCAAAATGCCAGCGAAGTGTTTATAGAAAAACTGCTCTGAGTACACTTCTGAATTAAAGTGTAAGGCAGTGGAACAGAAACAAATAAAAGTAGGTTGTGAGGAGATCTGGCTGTAAGTTTTACTAATAAAGATAACAATATTTAAAATGGTAGAAAGGCTGATAGCGGAAGGGAAGTGCAAAAACAGATCTGTAGAATACTGCAGCTTTGCATCGTGTCTGCCAGAAGAAGTGCAGGAAAAACAAACAAGCGAATGCCAGCTTTTGCCTTTTTTTATATAAATTCAAATTGTATCTGAATAGTGGGGCTTAAGGCGACAGCCCTAGGGTGCTTAATTGCATGCGATTACCTGTTTTAACGCTGAATGCTGAATATGTGTCAGTAATGCTGCTCCATTCAGAAAATACGTTTAGTTCTTCAAGTGCTGTAAAGTAAATGACATCATCCCCCTTTTTCCATCCTCACCGTGTGCCCCCAAGGATTCATTATATAAACACTAGGCACCATGCCACCAGTTCACACTGTTTTTCAATATTTGCACAGAGCTGAATTAAATCTAAACTGACAATTTACTTACAGGTTTCTGTTAATGGATTGATTGCGGCCCACTCTTTTGTGTGACTTAGCCTTGCAAAGGACGGCCGTACCATCCGCCTTGTTTGCTTCTTGCTGTTGTGATAATCGCATGCTCCCAGAGGCCCTAATCTGGGCTGATTACATTTACACTTCGGCACATGCAGATTTACTTTAAATGTTGTGGGCCGCCCCAACCCTGACAGAGACAGGCAGAGACATGAGCTCCAGCACAGCACACTTTGATTTAGGCTTTTCCCGCACTCCCCACAGCAGCACAGTACAGTGCACCAAGCACAATACACAGTCCTTCCACCTCCACTCCTCTCCCAGCATGCTTCATCCTCTTCCTCCCGATTCTTGCCCCCTGATTGGAGTGAGGCAGCTACTGGGAGTTCTACTGGTGGCTCATCAGCATTACCTGGAATCACTTCCAGGTGTGATGGAAGTTCAATGTGCAGGGCTCTGCAGCTCTCCCTGGCAGCCCCCACGGAACCCAACAGGGCTGTGCCAAACTCTAACTACCCAATGTGCCCTGCGGAAATCCATGGTGCCCCAGCTGCCCTGGAGGGCTGCACTCTAACATCCTAGGGAAGTCTGCGCCCTATGGATACTTTCTCCCCCCGGTCATCCCATCTAGCCAGGTAATGGCCGTGACCGCCCGTCCCAATGTATATTTAATACCTTTATTCATACTTGATTATATGTTACACATGTGCTTAACATTCTTGCCAATAGTCATGACTAGACAGCCGGAGCACACATGTCCACAATGTTATTACTGACCCCAGCGGGAAATGTATTTGCAAAATAATATGCTACCGTGGCTGTCCATTTGTCTGTCCAGGGTTTCAAATCACCTGTAGCTCAAAATTTGGTACACATATACCACATGACCTCTACTGTCCGCTTTCGGGGTGAAAATTTTTGTTGCTCTTTTTAGTTTTATTTTATTTTATTGTAGAATCAATTCTCGGCAGTAGCCAGCAGGGCAACCTAGCGTTGCATGCGTACCGGACAACGTTCTCATCCCTACCACCTTCTCCATCACTTCCCCTACGTCTTCATATCTTAAATCAATCTTGAAGCAGATTGAAGACTTAAGTGCCAGCTTAAGTGAAAAATTAAGAAAAACATACTAAGTAATTGCAACACAAACAAACTGACTTAATCAGTTTTTATGCGAAAAGATGCCAATGGAAGAAGAGAAGAAGCAGGCTGCTAGGGTGGAGAAAAGAAGAGCTGCTCAGGAAGCAGCAAGAACATAAAACTCTGAGCAAACGAATGGTAAACGTACAGAGAAAGAGGATGAGAACTAGGAATGCTCAGGTCAAGTGTATTCGTGCAGTGCGCCGTTACTGGTATAAAATAGCACAATATATTCTTTCTTTCAGTACCTTCTTTAATGTAGGCATCTCTTATTCAAGGAGGCATCAGTCACAAATACCAAACCCTTCACCTTCTTTGTTTATTGCTTTCACAAAGCTTTCCATCAGTCCATGTTTTAAGTGAAGAGGAGGCAAACATCTCCGCCATATTTTCTGTCCTGGAGCAGCCAGATCTTTTTAATGTAGTGACACTCTTTAGCCTGACTGTCCCAGTCGCAGTATTTGGTCTAACTGAGCTGCATTCCTAGTCACAGCGGTGCTGTTTTTAGACCACCGCAGAGGGTCCAGTTGTAGTTTACGTACACTTATAATATGAGGGTCGTTTGATAAGTTTGGTAAATTTCTATGAGATGGTGCCACAATTCATTTGGTGACGTCACAGCTAGCAGGTGTCACTCTTCAGACTAAGCCAGGCCAAATTTCAGCCAGAAGCAGCGCTTTGCTTATTTTCTACAGACACCCAAAGTGATTTTTTTTTCCCAAAGAAACCGTTTTAACTTTTTTTACCATACTTATTGCACAACCCTCGTATGAGAGGAAATCAATTAACTTGCAAATGCAATCAAACAGCACACAATATTTATTGGCTAACTGAACAGATTAAGACATGCAGGTTAGGTGGATTGGGGATTCTAAATTGTCCCTAGTGTGTGTTTGGTGTGTGGGTGTGGATGTGTGTTTCCTGCGGTGGGTTGGCACCCTGCCCGGGATTGGTTCCTGCCTTTCGCCCTGTGTTGGCTGGGATTGGCTCCACCAGTGTTCAGATTCAACAGGTTGGAAAATGGATGGAAAATGGATGGATGGATGAACAGATTACAATACACAAGCTTTTGAAGGCAGCTCAGGCCCTGTCTTCAGTGACGACACGCAATGAACTTTCTTGATTTTACTTTTTAAAAATCTCCTCTGTCTGGTCCACAAGCATAACTGTATGACCTGTTGCTGCAGCTGCCTTTTCAATTTCCGGAGCCCATGACAGTAGTAGCCTGCTACAACAACAACAACAACAACAACAACAACAACAACATTTATTTATATAGTACATTTTCATACAAATAATGTAGCTCAAAGTGCTTTACATTATGAAGAAAAGAGAAATAAAAGACCAAGTAAGAATTAGAATAGGACAACACTAATTAACATAGAATAAGAGTAAGGTCTGATGGCCAGGGAGGACAGAAAAAACAAAAAAAAAAACTCCAGATGGCTGGAGAAAAAAAATAAAATCTGCAGGGGTTCTGAGGCCATCAGACCGCCCAGTCCCCTCTGGGCATTCTACCTCACATAAATGAAGCAATCCTCTTTGTATTTAGGGTTCTCTTGGAAGGACTTGATGATTTTCAGATCGCCACCACAGAAAACCAGGAAAAGAAACAGAAGAGAGAGTAGGGGTTAGTACGGATTTTGGAGCCACCATGAATAGTAATGATAATAAATTAAAGATACAGAGTATCAGGATTAAACTAAGATGAAGCTATGAGAAGGCCATGTTAAAGTAATGTGTTTTCAGCAGTGTTTTAAAGTGCTCCACTGTATTAGCCTGGCGAATTCCTATTGGCAGGCTATTCCAGATTTCAGGTGCATAGCAGCAGAAGGCCGCCTGCCTCACCACTTCTTTTAAGTTTAGCTTTTGGAATTCTAAGCAGACACTCATTTGAGGATCTAAGGTTACGATTTGGAATATAAGGTGTCAGACATTCCGATATATAAGATGGAGCGAGATTATTTAAGGCTTTGTAAAGCATAAGCAGTATTTTAAAGTCAATTCTGAATGACATAGGTAACCAGTGTAGTGACATCAAAACTGGAGAGATGTTATAGGCCCAGAAAGACCTTTACCTGGCTCACAGTCTCTTGCACCACTGTCACCTTTTATGGGGCTGGCTCTTCCCCCATCTTGCCTGAAGAAGGGACCTGAGTTGCCTTGAAAGCTTGCATATTGTAATCTTTTTAGTTAGCCAATAAAAGGTGTCAACTTGCAGGGAAAAATTCCATAACATGCACCCAAAAGGGTTAAAGGAAGCAAAATCTTCACTGTCTATTGGAATGGGTGGGCACAGAACCCCATCTACCCTTCCTCATCTTATCATGAATTCCCTGTAAAGCTAATGGATCTCATCCACAGACGGCATCAGCATCCTGTGTGATAAACATGCATTCTGTGCGAGAGGGCATGTGGGTGCCAGGGAACACCGAGTGTTAAAGCTTGGGATATCCCCAGTGCTGTGGAAAACCAGCACATTTTTCTTGGGCAGTGTTCTCAAAGATAGAGGGCCTGGAGGGAAAATACATCTCCTGACATTCTAGTTAATATTTCAAAAAGCTTTTCTGACAGCAGCTAAAAATACTTGTGCTTGTCATGTTTCATTATTTAAAGTTGCTTTGTGGGTGGCAGGCATTGATTGGGCGTAACCCATGTTGGGAAGCCTGGCTTTGGCTTTTATTGCTTTGTTCTTCTGTTTCATGCTCTTATGTGTTACATCTCCACTTTCAGTAGTGTATGCTGGTCTGCATGATGATATTCTGGTGGCACGCAGGAACCATTGAGAAAACACGAGAAGCGGGGGGCTCAGTTTTCAGATTCTTGACAAAGACCCCTCTCCACATGGTAACCCTGCTCAGGCTCTTTGTATTGTAGAGAATTATTTCTACAGGGCTGAGGACAAACTGTAACAGTGGGGTTGGCATTTAGTTGGGCATGCATGTTTTTTAAAGGCAGCTTTTGATTTTGAGGGATTCTCCCTGTTGTGCTCCTCACCTCCCAGCTTACTCTATGGCTGCCAATGTAATGTCGAACCTGATCAAAGTTCAGCCAATGTCTGTAAATTCAGCTCCATGTTATCCTTATTAGCCATAACCCACTGAACCAAGTCCCAGCCATTGAGCATAAACGTCACCTTCCATTTCTGCTACTGTCTTCCCATGTGTGGCTCAGACAAGATCCATTTTGACCACCAGCTCCACATGGTGTTTTCTGTGTCACGTCTTTTGCATCGGTTACACGTGGTGTGGTCTTGAGTTGACCGTCCTCACCTCCAAAATCGGTTCCCAGTCTACTTGCTCTTGAATGAAGTCCACTTAGTCTTTAGCACCATTTATCCGTTAGAGTCAAGGATCTGTCTGGCCAGTGGTGTTAACTAGAATTGATGGGTGCAAGAAATTGGTAACATCCCTTATTTTTAAATAAGTTAAACAGAAATAAAATCAACTGGACTAATTCCCTTCATCATTTTAAACACTTCAGTCAGGTGTCCTCTTAATCTCCTTTTGCTTTAACTGAAAAGGCTCAGCTCTTTTATTCTTTCTTCATCCCCTGTAGCCCTGGAGTCAGCCTAGTCCCTCTTCTCTGGACTTTTTCTAGTGCTGCTGTGTCCTTTTTGTAGCCTGGAGAGCAAAACTGTACCCAGTACTCCAGAGGAAGCCTCACCAGTGTGCTATAAAGCTTCAGCATAACCTCCTTGGACTTGTACTCCACACATCAGGGCGCTATATAACCTCATACTCTATTAGCCTTCTTAATGGCTTCTGAGCACTGTATGGAAGTTGATAATGTCAAGTCCACTAAGACTCCTAAATCCTTCTCATATGATGTACTTTCAATTTCCAGACCTCTCATTGTGTATTCAAATGTCGCATTTTTACTTGCTAAATGTAAAAATGCAAATTTGTCCAAACCTGTATGCTGTCCATATGCTGAAAAGCAGGTTCACTTAGTGGATGACTGCATGGTCACTTACTATCAGAAGTGAATTAATATCTGCTTGAGGCTCTGCCAACCCATTGTGAGAGAAGGAGTGATTAGAAATGGGGGTCCTCATTTATTTATACCACTTAGGGCAACAAAACAGCTCAAAACGGCCAGGGATGACCGACATAATGAATTACACTAAATAATACAATAAATGATAATGCTTGGAGTTTGACTTCCAGTCTGGTGACACAGTCTGTGCTGAAGTTGCATGCTGTGCCCGTGTGCATGTGGAGTTTTCTCCGTGCTCTTCTGTTTTGCTCTCGTTGTCTACAGATATGTGTCAATTTAACTGGTGACTCTAAATTGACTTTCCATGAGTGATTCTGCCAAGTGATGGACTGGTACCATATTCAAAGATGGTTCATACCCTCTGGCCAGAGCTGAATTGGATTAAAATGGATTGATCCTGCAAAGGTGGAATAATACAAATGAATACTTCTTTCTTCATCTGACGGATTTATTTTTACTCTGTGCCTGTGCTTTCTGATGTATGTACAGTAAATCATGTTTGTGGATTTTTTGAGCACCATGGACACAATTTAAATGGAATGATCGCTTGTAAAGGTTCTAGGGTTTCAGTATTTTTAAACAGAAATGGGGTGTAATGTTGGCTGAGGCAAGCAGGGGGTGTCTTTCTGTGACGAGCATTGTTATTTTGGGCTGGCCTGTGATTGTTAACCCTTATTTAATTCTCACTTTCTTTCTTTCTTTCTTTCTTTCTTTCTTTCTTTCTTTCTTTCTTTCTTTCTTTCTTTCTTTCT
>JANRMT010062815.1:37839878-37892200 GCA_026402145.1 Polypterus bichir lapradei
TCTTTCTTTCTTTCTTTCTTTCTTTCTTTCTTTCTTTCTTTCTTTCTGTCACTCTTGTTGCCACCACCACTCCCAGCCTGTGCTTTGTGTCACATTAAAAGCAAGTCCCCTCTTCTGATGCAGCATGGGCGTTGGCCATGCAGGCTTTATTTACCTTCTCCTTGGACTCTCCTGCCCTCCGATGTCCTTGCACCAGGGATTGGTTACTGTTTCCCTGGTGTACAATGATATCTCCTTTCTCTGAAAGACATTGAGACTCCTCTAAGGAGTCCATTCTAGGGAGGTGCTCTGTGACAGGGCAGCGTCTACGGATCGGATGTTGTACAAGGTAATTAACTGCTATGGCATTCCCTATGGAGTCTGAAGGACTTAGCAGTGAGCGCGAGAAGCTGGAGCCTCTAATGAGCTGGACACCCCACTTAGTGGATCAGCGCTGAAGGACATTGAGAGGAAATGGCATGAAATCCATATTCAGCAGGGTGTGAGGGGTCTCCAGTGAGAACTGAGCTGCAGGATGCACACGTGGTGCCCGACTGACTTTTGCTAATTAGATTTGACTTTTGCTGGCGTCGGGTACTTTAAACTCCAGTGATTCAATTGTTGTCATTTAGGAGGCTGAGGGCATCTTGACAGTTTGAGTGTTACTGTGTGGTCAGATGGTCATTCTCATTGAGTTTTTGGGAAGAAAAAGTTAATCGTCATTTTCACCTAGTAATCATATAGCTACAGTAGACTTTCTTATTATTTCTTTTTTGTTAATCAGCTTGCAGCTACACCAGGAAAAAAAATCTCAGACATAATCAGAAACCTTCTCACGGGACGTTCCTCTACTGTCTTTAAGTTTCATCTGTCGATGGCTGAAGCAATGACAGACTCAAACAAAAAGAATTGTTGGGACACCAACCAGGTCGTCCCTTTTTTGTCCCTAGACTAAGACAAAATAAGAAATGAAAGAATAAAAGTAGTGCGTTTTGACACATCTCCTCTCAATCGGGACGTAAAGGTTTCAGACTTGGTCTGGCTTCTCACAGCTCCATACTGTAACTTGCTTGGGCTGAAAGTATTGCCTCCTTACTGGGACATCCATAATTTATGGCGGAAGGACCAGAAGGGGCAAGACTAGGAGCCCTCATTGGGTAGTTTCTCGGCACTGCAAGGGAAGAAAGAGAAGACAATGCTAATGACACTGGCCACTCTCATCCCAGCAGGTCATTACATACCTCGACAGAGCCTCCTCTGACGCACATGTGTGACCCATCACATTGAGGAATGTGGATTGTGGGGAGAGCCATTCCTTTCACTTTATTTGGGCATTAAGTGTGGGACCTCATCCCATGTCACTCTTCTTCTACGTGTGGGTTGGGGGCCTCCGTCTTACTTAGCTTGCTAGAAACTGCCCTATTTGTGTGAATGGACAATGATCAGGAACCATTAATGAGCACCCCTCTGAGATGGGTGATCTTGAACATGACATGTGACTGTATGGTTAGACCTGCTGTACATATCCACATCATTTGAACATTTAACTGTCTCCTGATTGTTGCAATTCAAAATCTGACTTTTGTTCTCGTCAGAGCTCATTAGAGTTTGGCACATCTGTGAAAAGTAACTGAGGTTTTGTTATGCAGTTTGATGTTATGTGTATTTTATGTCACATCAAATCAAATCAAATCACATTTTATTTGTCACATACAATTACACATCGTACAATATGTATTGAAATGATTAGTTGGTGAACTCCAAAACTGTATTAGAAAAATATAAAAATATATACTCATCTCTGTAAATATCAATATGTACAATGACAGTTTTATATTAATATTAGCAAAATATACAATAAATGAATAAATAACTTAATATAGGAGAATTGACAATAGGGTATCATGCAGCACTGGGCAGTGTCCTCATTTAGGATGTGGATGGACTGTAAATAGAAGATCCTCCCCGTCTCTCAGCACTGGCCTTCAGGCCGTGGTGTCGTTTCCCCATTCGTAGCACAGAGATGTTGGGATGACGTTCTGGACATTAGAGAGCGCACACCCAGTGATGTGTTCAGCTGGCTCTCTGCAGAACCTTGTGTTCCAGCTGCATTATGTTTCCATAGCAGGCAGTATCACTTCGTGTCAGGATACTTTTGATGGTGGATATGTACAAGTTCTTAAGTATCTGAAATCCATGAGGCATCTGAGGTGGTAACAATGTTGCTGTGCCTTCTTCGCCATGGTGTCAATGTACTTGAACCAAGTTAGGTCTTCCATGATGTGAACACTGAGGTATCTGAAAGTGTCCACCTTCTCTATCTGAGTGTTGTTACTACTGAGGGAGTGGTAAGGTTTCTCCTGTTTTCACCCAAAGTCTGCAATCAACTCCTTTGTCTCCAAGGCATTCAGGAGAAGACACTCCACTTCTTCCAAGCAAACCTGCACATTGTTGTTAGAGATCAGATCTACCACAGCTGAGCATCCATGCAGTCATATGTGAAGAGAGAGTTCAGCAGAGGACTCAGGACCCAGCCCGGCGGAGTGCCTGTGTTGAGAGTGAGGGATATTTAAGTGTAGTTAGCCACTCAAACCATCCCGGGATCTGTCTTTCTGGAAGTTAAAAACCTAGATGTACGGTGAAGTGTTCAGATGCCCCTGAGCTTGGTGATGAGCTTAAGGGAATTTATTGTGTGAATTGCTGAAGTGTAGTCTATAAGTAGCATTTGCAAATAATTCCATCTCCTTTTTGTCCAGGTGGGCCAGTGCTAAATGAAGGATGAAAAAGTGAGTGGGTCCACTGGAGTGATATGCAAACTATAATGGATCCAGTTCTTTGGGCAATAAAGAGCATATGTATTTCTTGATTAGCTTATCAAAACACTTCATTGCTATAGGCGTTAGTGCGGCTGGACAATAGTCATTCATGCAGGTTGTCGCACATGTGCAAATGGGAGGCAGCTAAAGGGCCTGAATAATAGTAGTACCACACCAGAATCGGGGGTGGCGAGCTGCACTGACTTTCTCTCTCAATCTTCTGCAGACCATCCGTAGGAAATCCCACTCGTTTCTGGCATGATGATGACATCACTTCCAGTATTGGTGCGATCGATGATGCCACTTCTGGTACTATTGGTGACTTCATTTCCGTTTTTCCGCCACCATTGATGATGTCGCTTCCGGCCCTGACAACATCATCTCCAATTCCATCGCTTTTGATGACGTCACTTCCGGTCCTGATGAGATCACTTCCGGTTCAGGTCCCAATGACGCCACCTCCTGTCTCAGCCTTTAAAACTGCCATCTTCCCATCCTAAAATCAGTTCTGTTTTTGACTCTGTTCAGTGAACAACTCAACAATTTACCCATTTGCAGCCATGGCACAATATACTGGTGGCTGCCCCAACGTTTTTTTGATGTCTCTGACTCATTTGCATGACAAGGTTTAATGTGATTTCTTAAGTACAGGGGCAATGGTGGACCTTTTTAAGTACATTGGGTTAAAAAGTGTTTAAATATTACCATGCACACTGATGCAGGCTGATCAGCACAGACATGTTGTGGAATGGCATTTGGAATTACTGCTTTGCTGGTGTTCACTTTCCTGAAAGATCTCCTTACATTGTGTCCCAACAAAATGAGAGCTCTGGGCAGATTTGTTGTTAATATAGAGTTATTATTTTTCATGTCTTTATGTAATTTTTTTGTGTTTCATTGTTGATTTTATAATGGCCTCCTTGTGGGTGGAGCCCTAGGAGGCGGGGCCACCCTGATGTCACTACTCCTGAACCCTTCCTCAGATTATTTAAATTGGCTGAGAAGGTTCAGGAGTTGGAGATCATTTGTTTGTTGGAGTGTTTCTGTGTATACCACTATTTCTTGCTGGATTTTCTCTGTCTTAAGGATTCCGATTTCTGGACTGTGAATTTAGAGATGTTTGTTAGGCAACTGCTTTTCACTTCCTTTTGGTTTCTGAGTTTTTCCTTATAATTTTCTGAGTTGTATTTAAATAAATCCTAGATTTACAAAGATGCTGTATTTGCCCTTTTTTAAATAAAAGCTGGGGGTTTATTGTCATCCTTTCTCTTGTACAGCTTTTGTTATATTTTTGTGATATTTGTAATAGTTATGGCAGCTCTCTGTTTTGATGCCAGCAGATATTATTAGGGGCCTGCCAAAGTTCAGGTGAGCCTCTGCTGGGGAGACTAGTTAGGATTTCAGTCTGCTGCCTTGTCCACGCCCTCTTGCCTTGGTGACATAATGCAACAAAGCACAAGACAACAGGCGGTGCTGGAGGGAATCCTATCCTGATTTCACTGCAGCATGTATAAAGCTGTCTGTGAACATGAAAATCATTGCAAGGCTCAGAAGGAAGTAACTCCAGAATGGGGTTCAAAGTTGCCTTGTGGTCAGAGGTTAGTTATTATGTTTGCTGGCTTGTGAAACTTAAAAGCAAGCTTTTAACCCACAACATTTAAGTCTAACCCCTCCTCTATGGCCTAAAAAGAAGAACTAGAATGCCTCCAAACTCAAGAAATAAGCCTTACAGTATGCATAGGCTGAAATGGAAAACAAAATCATAACTGAGGGAGAGGGGAACTGTTAAACCCCTGGCCCCTGATAATGTAGTTCTGTGGGGCCAGAAGTGATTCTTGAAGAGAATACATGTGTGAGAGCAACTTGTTAAAAACTTTGTAGTGAATAGTGGTAAAATCAGCGGCAGAAAAGGCTTCCGTCAGTCAGTACACTTTAAACATTTACAGTTGCATTTTTACTTTTCTCCTATTAGGAAAATGTGTAAAATTACTATGTAAAGACAGGGAGAGAGTAAAAGCAGCTGAACAAAAGACTTGGCACTGTGAGAAAATAGAAAGCAAAAATTGCTGTTATCAATTCAAGAGCTCAGTAGCAGAAGGAAATTGAAGCTTAATGATTAATTTGTACATTGTAAAGTGCGTGGGGACAGAGGAGACAGACACACACACACACATAAGCACACATAGACCACCGCAGCAACTGGGCCTCACACATTTGAGAACTGCTTCTGTCTCCTATGAAACCTTTCTGTCCTTTTAACTATTGCATCTCTACATGGCATAACAACAGCAAACAGAGCTTAGAGAAGCATTGTGGTTTATGGATTACTACGTGTTAAAGCACTGAGGCTATTCTGACATGGCGTGTTTGCATTCTCACTTCGGCAGTAATGTTAACTTGCTTTAGTTATTCAATTAGATGTGCCATCAGAAGGTGGATGCTGTGCAGCCTCGTCTGCGGTTCTGCAGGAATGATGTCAGCGTCGTTAGGCACATTTAACTGGCTTGAGAGTTTTGAGTACTGAAATCTGCATCTCCTGCGGCTCTTTGTTATCTGTTCTCCTAGCGGCTGTCCTTTTTTGCATCTTTTTAAGGGGATATGACAAGCAGTTTACTTTGAATGCAGATATTTTGCAGTTCATGTTCTCACAAACGTAGCTATCATTATTTTCAACCTTACATAAACTCTGACACTATTGTTATAACTGTGGACAAAAGAGAGAACACACGACACCTTCAACAACGTATCATTCACTTTTACTACTAGTCCACTGAAGACTTTGAATGCCTATTCATAATTTGATTTTACAGCAAGGTTATGCTTAATTTTAACACAGGCATTGTGCTCTGTGCATATAAGACATACACACGTATGTGTTTAATAGCAGTCCTTATGGGAGACTATTTAGCAGTACAGTAATCCCTCGCTATATCGCGCTTCGACTTTCGCGGCTTCACTCTATCGCGGATTTTATATGAAAGCATAACTAAATATATAACGCAGATTTTTCGCTGTTTCGCGGGTTCTGCGGACAATGTGTCTTTTTACTTCCTGTACATGCTTCCTCAGTTGGTTTGCCCAGTTGATTTCATACAAGGGACGCTATTGGCGGGTGGCTGAGAAGCTAACAAATCAGAGCACGCAGTTAAGTTCTCCTGACTGAGAAGCTAACCAATCAGAGCACGCAGTTGAGCTCCTGCGTGCTGAATGCAGTGTTAACCAGGAAGTCTCGTCTCGCTCATTCAGCATCAACGTGTTTCGCTGTGTAAAGAGTTGTGCTCTTTAGTGTTTATCTTTGTGCATAGTCAAGCCCTTCATTATGGCTCCAAAACAATCTGCTACTGCTTCAGGGGCCGTGCCCAAGTGCAAGAAGAAGATGTTAACGATTGCCGAAAAGGTAAACGTTTTGGATTTGTTGAAGGCTACGATTCTTTTTATTTAAAAAGTAGGAAAGGAATATAAGATCTACGGCTGCAGCGTCCTTTTAACCAGGGTGCAAAACGAGTTGTAAGTGGATGTAATAAGGCAGTAGTCTGGATGGAATCTGCTTTAGGGATTTGGATTGAAGACTGCCAGAAGAAGAACAACAGCAGTGCTACACACTCGCCTGAAGTGGCTCCTTTACAAGGGCTGTAACGCTCTCCTTTGTTGTGCAGTAAAATTAAACTCATTGTTATCGGACAAGTCATCGTGTCATTGTTGGTGAGTAACCATAATTAATTTTCTACTTACAGTACTTAGTACATGTACGTACGTTTAGTGTCACTGTACACACATTTACTGTATACTATTTTTCTTGCATTGTACGTATTTATTGCTGGTGACCTGTCTATCGTAATGGCTGTAACATATGTGATATCGGAGACACTCAATATCTTTAAAATAATATTTAGGTTTTACTGTATATAAACAGTGTGTTTATATACATAATTTCAATGAATCTTACCTAATATCTAAGAGAATACAAAGGGATTATGCTGTATAACTCTGCGGGGAATATTTATAAACAGTGTGGGAGAGTTTATAAGGGCTTAAAATATATAAAAATAACCATACAAACATATGGTTTCTACTTCGCGGATTTTCACCTATCGCGGGGGGGTCTGGAACGCAACCCCCGCGATCGAGGAGGGATTACTGTAGACAGTTTATCGTAATCAGAGAAGCTTGCTGTCTGTCAGACCAGGTTGACAAAGTGTCATTGCGCTTTGCTGTTCTAAATCAGCACCCCTACTCTGAGGGCCGCCTTCATGAGATGTTGGGACATGTCACATTTAATGAACCACAAAAAAAAAAACAGAATAGATGCAGCCCCTAATTAAAAAACTCACACAAAAGACCAGACTTATTACAGGTGTGGGCCTACTGGGTTTGGCGTCACCCCCGGCACCCTAATCTCAACTCAAAAGGCCTGCACATGCCCAAAAATGGGGCTAAGGCTTTTAAAGTTTAAAAATCTCAAATGTGCCCATAACAGGAGCGGATGACCGTAAACCTCTGGTCCAAAGGCACCACAAAACAAAGTATCTTTAATAATAATGAAATGTTACTAATAAATTAAAAAAGGTGAAGCACAAAACAGATAAGGCAATGAAGAGGAACCCCAAAAGCTTAACATCTTTCATAAACAGACATCAGGATTAGTCAAATGGTACATCATATGTGGGGGCTTTCTTGTACTGGTGAGCCAGGAGGTGTCGGACAAAAAAAAAAAAAAAAAACTGAAGTGATTTCAAAGTGTTCATAAGTTATTCTTATAATCACAATTAAGGAAATGTATTAATTAAATGAAGTAAAATACAATCAAATGTAATCATCAAAAAAGCCAAAATTTCAAAAGTCAAAAAAGAAATAGTAACATTAAACCAAACCAAAATCAACCTAATTCCAAAATGAACAGCCCACTTGGCCAACAAACGTATGAACCACAAAACACAAAGGGGCACACAACAGCATAACCCAAGGTAATGCCACCGCACAAAGGCGATGGCATGGAGGGCTTTAAATAATCCTCAGGTGTTGTAATACAGCTGAATGGAGCTTCTGGGGCCACTAATTTAATTGACTTCACTTTCCTTTAATTGAAGGATGAAGGAGCCTTATGATGGATTGTTCCTTCACTCCTGTTAATGGCCTGTTGTTGCCAGTTGGGGAAGGTATGATTTTAACCTCATCAGTGATATCGGGGTTCAAGGGTTAAATCCCAGGGAGGACAGAAAGGGACAAGTTTGAGAAAACATAAAATTGTACCCCCATTACAGGATAAATCTTACATGACCCAAGGAAGCAGTCTATGTGATTAGACTGGCTAGTTTCCTTGTGGGAGTTACAACAAAGTTCTCCAAGTTAGCATATGTGTACCCTGCAGAGTAAAGATCATATTAAATCCTGTGTATTGTAACAACTCTAGTGGGCGCACCATCCACCCAACCCGACACGGACAGACGCTAGAGGCACACTGATAAAAACAAAGATTTTTAAAATTTTTTCTTCACCACGTGGGAAACTCCTTCCCCGTTTCCCACAGGCACAACTCAGTCCCACCAACACAAAAGCACACAATACAATAAATTCTCTTTTTTTTCTCCTCCAGTCTTCCTCGGCAAGCTTCGTCCACCTTCCACCCGACTCTGGCTCACCAAGTACTGTCCACTGGTCCCTTATATAAGGCTCCCGGAAGTGCTTCAGGTGCTCGTTGCCCCTCTTGCGGCAGCACTTCCGGGTGTGGCGGGAAGAACCGCCCATTCGGGCTCAGGAACAGCTGCAGTGCCCCCTATCGGTGTCCCCAGATCCCAACAGGGCTGTATCGGACTCCCTCTCCCATGAAGCTCTGCAGTACGGCTGCTAGCCAGGGATGCTGCCATCTAGTGTTTCGAGGGAGGTAGTGTTCTGTCCACACTGGCTCCCCCGGTCCCTCCATAGCAGAGGTGTCCCGGCCAGACAACGGCCCCGGCCATCTATGACAGTATGCAACGGGATATTCAGTCTACAAGTGCCATTGAAGACTAATAAGCAGTTCAGTTCTATGTGATGCTCCATAGTATGTACATAGAAGTTGCTTTACATGGCTGGGTAGCCTTCCTCGTCAGTGGTAACAAATGTTGTTGGGGCCGTTCCTGCTTGGAGACACTGACCAAGGTTAACTTATTGATAGACTTTGAGCAAGCTCTCCAATTCACATTGACAGTAGTTTGGTTAATATGTGTGGCAACAGCTTACCAGAGCTTTGACCATCCATCAGAAACTGGAGAACACTCTACTTAGTGGACGGCTTGAAACCTCCATTGCAGATCAGTGCACAGCACTTAACATAGATCTACTTGCAGGGCAGTAATCACATTTTCATGTGACGTATGCATTCAGCTGCCCTAACAGAAGCAGCAGAGGATTTTCAATGGAGGTGTGCCGATTGTTTGATGAGGCAAAGGCTCTGGTGAGATTGTTGCTAGTGGTGCCTGCATCATCCACTGAAGCTGAGAGAAATTTTAGTTCTGTTGGGAGATTAACTCTTTGAGGGCTGAATATTTTTTTCCAAAAAACATAGTTTTCTGAAAAGCAATGGCTTCACACAGAAACCAATAAAAAAATGTCTGTTGCTGCATGCTGTGGCTGCCAGTTTGCCAAGAACATGCGGCAGGCATGTTGCCAGGCTGTCTTTGCTTGGCTGGGACAGCAGCAGCAGTCACCGTTACAGTGCATTGCAATCTGATTTCTACCTCTTAAATAAGAAAAGAATTCCAAAAAAAGGCAGGACAAGGAAAACAGGCTAAAATGAGGCAAAAAAGCTTTGCCTAAAAAGACAACCCAAGGCTAACAAACTCAATCCATCCAAGAACAAAGCAAGAATTCACAATAACCAGAAAATAATAAAAGTACTCACAAGATGATGTAGACTCCACAGTTTTCAATGAACCTTTGATAGAATGACACCACAGTTCAAAATATAAAGGCAGAGGGCGGTCTCTCAGCAGTGATGTCATGGTGGCTCCGCCTCTTGGGGTCTCCACCACAACAAACAAAGAACATAGGCAAAACAAATAAATACACAATACATACATAGAAACTTTATAATATTTTAAACAAAACAATATTCACAAAAGTTAACATGAAAAATAATAATTCACAAGAGCAGAAGCAATAATTTAGAAATAAATAAGCATAAGCCAAGGAGCAATCCCAATCATACCTGCACTCCTCAATACTCCAATTGGGAACTCAGTAGCTTTAGCTTGAGCAGACCATCTTTGTGTCCCCAAGTGTCCCCTAGACAATAGAGAGTGATACTGCTTAGTTATTGCTGCTTAACAATGATGTGTCACTCCTTAACCGTGATGCTCATTATTGAAGACATCTAGTGTTGTGTAGTACTGAGAAATGTACACAAAAACCCAATTTTTAAAACATTACTATACCAGAATTTTGCTAATTTCATTACCAGAAGTACTGTCGTATATCAGCACGATCAGTACACCAAGGGACACCCCACTTCGGTATAATAAACGTATGTGCTTTAAAGTAATATATTCCTGTTATCACTCTGTAAAACCAAGGGGGATACTGTCACCCCCACCACACTTGAGTGCGTTGGGGCAGAGCGTGGTGTGCGTGTTGGTAGGGGAGCAGAGCAGCGAGCAAGTGTGTGCAGCGGAGTAGAGTGGCACACGTGTCTGTGGCAGAGCAGAGTGGCATGTCGGTGTGCGGGCCAGGGGGAGTTATTCATTATTTGCTTCATTATTTCTTTTGTACCAGTATTGATGTGACAAAAGCTGGAAGCAGTACCAATATTGGAAGAGCAGAAGTAACAATCTACCAACATTAGGCGCCTCGTATTTACCTCAGTTACCCAAGATGTGCAAACAAAGTATAGAATTTAAAAGCAAAGCAAACAGAATAATAGCAGTAAAATTAATAATAGCAACAAATAATATAAATGAAACAAATGGTGAGGAATAAAAGCAATGTCTGAATATAAAGAGTATGTAAATACAGTCTTGTTCTAAAGCCAAAAAGCTTAAAAATTATTTTCCGTAAGGATATGCAAGCTTAAGAATAGAACCTAAAGAGAGATCTGTGCAAGGGAGAGACAAGGGAAGGAGAAGGCTTGCCATGTAGGTGGCTTGTCTTGACTCAGAGGTCAGGCTGGTTCATGGATCGCCACGTCGATGTCCTGGTGCAGGGGTGGGCAATGTCGGTCCTGGAGAGCTGCAGTAGCTGCAGGTTTTTGTTCCAACCCAGTTTCTTAATGAGAAAACAATTATTGCTGATGAAGCACTTATTACTTAAGTGACATTTTGATGCTTCATTTTAGTGGTCTCACTTGTTAAGGTTCCCCACCTTCGATTGCTTATTTCAATCTTAAAGAGCTGCATTCATTTTTTTAATGGTCTCTTATTAGCAATAAAATGTAAATGACAAAGCAGCCAGCAGTTCTCCATCCAGTTTGTTTTCATTTACATCTGTGTGTGTTCATCTTGCACTGTTTGATTTAATAAAACACTTAATAGAAAAATGTAACAGACTGAAAATTATGCTTTCAAATCATTTGGATGATATCCTTAGAGAGTAAAAAATCTACGATATAAGAACCTTACATTGCAGACTAACAAGCCATAAAATTAAATAAGGTGAGAGACTGGCAAGGAATGGTTTCTAATGAAGCAGTTGGATTGGAATGAAAACCTGCAGCCACTGGGACCGGCATTGCTCACCCCTGTCCTGGTGGAATGAAGTCTTTCTCTCACCCTCAAGCGGGCCGTTCTTTATGCCAGTATCTCATATGGGCTTTTTGACCTCTTCTGTTACACACAGATGGAGTAACTGGTGAACTTCTCTAATGATAGACCTCTTATCTTACAGTATATACTTCAGTTATAAGTATGAGCAGAGCAGTGTATCTTGTCAAAGGTGTTTATTTGTCTATACTGTGTCCAGTTCCTGTGGGATGAATACTCCCATCTGGCATTTCAGTTATAGTCTGAGCGGTCATTCTAACCTAAAAATAAATGTGATTTATTCACTGAGATAAAACAAAACTGCGTTGTGATTAAAATGTGCAGAGGAGAAATGAACTGACTTAAACGGCTTCACAATGCTGCATAAAGGCAACTTACCCTTTAATAACAGTAACTGTGAGAAGATTAACATAAACGGTTCAATCATTTCTCCACATACCTTCCCTGCAAGTCAATGCACTTCTTGTTTCAGCTGCTCCCGAATCCCAGCCTGCTCTGCTCCCTAAACCTCCTCATCAGCGGTGATCCTTCGACCATGTAGAGCCTCTTTAAGTGGACCGAAGATGTGGTAGATGTTCAGACTGCAATTGTTGCATTGCCTCCACCATTTCGGACGCTGCGTGGGGACATCTTTTGTCATGGAACGGCGAGACTGTTTTGACAGTATTCTTCTTCTTTTGCTGCGAATTACAGGTTTCACTTTCAGGAAATCTCACATTGTTCAAAAATGGTGCAATCCCACAGCAGAGCATCCATGTTAATTTGACCTTGGCTTCAACTAGCCTTATGGCAGAACGCTGTCCATCAGCCATCACAAACGTGTTGCATGGCATCAGCTTCTATAGTTTTTTTTTTATTTTGATTTAAATTCATACATAGGATAATGAACTAAAGCATGGAACAAATTCTCATAGTGTTGCTCTTTGTGAAATATCTCTGAGGGAAAGCTCCAAATTTATAAGAAAAACTTGCAGAAAAAAGCAGTCCGCTGTAGTTTTCAAGCAAAATGTCTGCAGTCCTCAACCTCCATTTACTATGTGATCGAACACCCTGCATGGTCTGTAGCCACTGTGAGGTTTGGAAGTGATTTCACTTGATTTTCATTTTATTTTGTGCCATTTCTGTACAGTTTGATTAGACCTAAATGTTACAGACTTGTATTTTTTTGTTAAAGAGAGAAGGGTGTAAAGGCTTGGGCTATTATAATCCAGAACAATTCAGATTTGGAGGCTCAGCACTAAAATCAGCAAATGCCATAGATGTTCGAACATGTAGACCTGGGTGGCACCACTAACACTCACTCAAGACTCACAGCTTTATTGGGACACCCTGCACTACTAAGGATGGAAATCAACAGACAGGATCTGTCACCAAGGGAGAGACACCACATAGAAACAGCTGTGATTAATCCACCCCAAAAAAAGATGGAGGCCCTGCTACTCAGCTCCAGCACTGGCCTCCCTTGTGAGGCTGCAGCGGAGAGCAAGTCCCCAGTAAGCAAAGGAGATTTATGAGCTAGTTGCTCGACAAGTGGAGTAATTAACCCAAGTGCCACCTTCAATTAGCCTTGTGCTTGCGGAAATCCATCTTGAGGCTGCTCATCGCTAGCACAGCAGCCTGCTTTGGAAGGCTTGCTGGAGGGAGAAGCGCTGAGTCACGGCACAGAAAGAGACGCTGCTGTTCAGGCCAGGGGTGGTTAGTGAGCCGGCAGACATACTCTTTGGGTATGAGGTGGGCACTCCTCCTCAGCGACATCTGACAGGGAGACTGAGGCCAACCAAACAAATTACATCTTAGTGGGGCCATCAGCCGAGCAGGATTGACACCACTCTTTCAAACTGGTTTCCAAGAGTATTTCCATTACACACATTTTATATAGCACCTTTTTAATGGTGAACATAACTTTACAAGTATGCACCTTTAGTAGAAGTGCTGATGTATATTTACTTTACTCCTGGAGAGCAAACAGATTGTATAACATGCTCAAGGTCACACACTGAGTCATTTGGCAGAAATTAAACTGGCAAATAACTGGGCCACCCAGCCAGTGCCCAGTGAGGGTCTACCATCCTCTATAGCAGGGGTGTCAAACTCCTGGCCTGGAGGGCCGTAGTGGCTACAGGTTTTCATTCTGACCCTTTTCCTAATCATTGACCAGTTTTCCCTGCTATTTAAGTCCTTTTCCCTTCATTTTAATAGCCCTGTTTTTAAGGATTCAGTCCTCTGAATTGATTCGTTTCTTCATTAAATGACAGCCAAACAGAAATGAGACGTGAAACGAGCCAACAGACAACCAGCTAAACTGGGATTTCAAACTCCAACCAATTTCACTCCAACCAATCTCTTAATGAGAAGCTGATTCTTGCTGTTAATTAAGCCCGTTATTTAATTTTGTGGTCTTTTGCTGCTCTCATTCTGCCACAGCAGACATTTCCAAAACTGTTGATTTCCTGTTTTGGTGACCTGAGAGATCAACCTTACTGAGACCTTCACTTTTCTTTATTTTCAGATATTGTATGATGGGAACAGGTGATGTGGCGACTCGTTTTGTGTCTCATTATTGTTTGGCTGCTAATTAAAAAAAGAGACAACTAAGGGGCCTGAGTCAAGTTAATTCAAACTAAAGCAAAAGAAGTTAATTAGCAGCAAAAACTAGTCACTAATGAAGAAGGTGGTTAGAATGAAAACCTACAGCCACTGCGGCCCTCCAGGCCTGGAGTTCGACACCCGTGCTCTATAGCACTGCTTCCTGTCTTGGTGGAAATGTCTGTGGTTTCTCACCACACTTCACTGAAAATTCAACCACACTTCAGTATGGAGAATGGCAGCACAATCCCAGGATGATCTGGACACTGGGGGCTCCATGTGACAAGGCATCACAGTGTGCTCAAAAGTCGGGGTAGTTTTGGGCTTAGCCATTAACAGAACAAGTGAGAATATAAATAGTTAAGCGTTGTACTTCATGAATGAGGGGTGATGGTGCACAAATGCTCTGAGGGATGGAGAGAAGCTGCAATGTGGTGTACTGCTACACTGCGGTTATGAAGAGAACAGTTGGTAAGTACTGGGCCAACTTGAGTGTGTTCACACGGGTGTGCATGTGTGTGTGATGGACAATGCATTTAAAAATTTGGCACCAGACCGGTGAGAAACAAACTATGTCTGGCACATTCATTGGCTATGAAGTGATGACTAAGAGCATAAAGAACAAATCACAGTACAGAAACTGCACTTGTTAAAGTAGTAAATGACCTGTGGATAAATGCAGACAGAGGCCATCTATCTGTTCTCCTCCTCTTAGATATGAGTGCCCCATTTGACAATTACCAAATACCATTGATCACAATATTCTCATAAATCGCCTTAGTCAGTGGGTGGGCCTCTTAAATTTGTTTGAGTCTTACTTGACAAGTAGAAAATTCTTTGTTAGTTGTGGTAATTATACTTCAAAGACACATGATATTCTATATGGTGTTCCACAAGGCTCTATCCTGGCTCCACTGCTCTTTTCGATCTCCATGCTTCCATTAGGTCAGATTATCTCAAGACATAACGTGAGCTACCACAGCTATGCTGATGACACACAACTGTATTTATCAATAGCGCCTGATGACCCTGACTCTCTTGTCTCACTGACCCAATGTCTTACTTGTGTTTCTGAATGAATGGGTAGTAATTTTGTCAAACTAAATAAGGAGAAAACAGAAACCTTAGTGATTGGCAAAAATAGATATAATGAGGTTATTAGAAATAAACTTGATCCATTAGGCTTGAAAGTTAAGAGAGAGGTAAAGAATTTAGGGTTAACTATTTTAAATCTTTCAGGGCGGATGTCGACTTGTTTTGTCGACATTCAGGGGTAGAGGATGGTAATCAGCTGTAATCTTTGACAAAACTCACCATTACGTTTTAGTTGGACCCTCTTTGTCAGAAGGAATGTTCGCTTCATTGCCTTGACCTTCATTTTCCTGTGCATGAGAAGAGTAGCAAAAAGCAAACAGCCTCTAAAACGGCATCGACCAAAGAGAAATACTCGGCAAACGAGGTTTTGAGATTATCACTGAGTCAGACTCTGATTTTGATGCAAGTGATCCGGAGATGGATAATGAAAAAAGATCCCAGCATCAGCTGATCGGTCCCCAGCTCATCGCGGTGCTGAACACATTCATGCAGTTGACGCACTTTCAGGACGGCCGCTTACAATGACATATTGCGTCTCGCTGTGACTGCTGCCACCTTCCTCCTTCCACATAAAGACAGCCAGGCAGCCGGCCCACCGTGCATCCCTGCTGGCTGTCGAGCATCTCCCCCTCACCCAACAGGTGCACACAACATCAGATGTTTTATGCTGATTTATGTGTGACACCCTCACTTTGCGTACTTTTCAGAAAAATTCAGCCCTCAAAGAGTTAAATCACATATTAATCAGATTACTAGGACAGCATTTTTTCACTTAAGAAATATAGCAAAAGTTAGATCCCTTATGACTTTGCAAGATTTGCAAAAAATTAGTTCACACTTTTGTTTTTAGTCGGCTAGATTGCTGTAACACACTCCTCTCAGGACCACACTAAAGACATCGATCGTTTGCAATTCGTGCAGAATGCAGCTGCCAGAATCTCAGCTAGAAAAAGAAAATCCGAGCACATGTTGATATCACTACACTGGTTACCTGTGCCATTTAGATTTGTCTTTAAAATCCTGCTTATGGTTTACAAAGACTTAAATAATCTCGCTCAGTCCTCTATCTCAGAATGCCTGTCACCTTACACTCCAAATCCTAACCTTAGATCTTCAAATGAGGGTCTGTTTAGAATTCCAAGAGCTAAACTTAAAAGAAGTGGTGAGGCAGGCGCCCTTCTAATGTTATGCACCTAAAATCTGGAATAGCTGACTGATAGAAATTCGCCAGGCTGATACGGTGGAGCACTTTAAAACACTGCTAAAAACCCATTACTTTAACATGGCTTTCTCAGAGCTTCATTTTAGTGTAACCCTGATATTCTGTATATGCTTTGAATTATCGTTATCGATCTGCGCCACCACCACCTGATCAAAGCACTGTGGAGTCCTTACATTGATGGATTGAAGGCCAGAGGTCCACATGACCATCATCGTCTAATTCTTCCGTGTGAACCATGAGAACTGATTGAGATCACTGATGTTAGGTAGAATGCCTAGTAGGGGCTGGGTGGTCTCGTGACCCCTGCAGATTTTGTTTTTTTCTCTTACACCCTCTGGAGTTTTTTTTTTTTGTTTGTTTTTTTCTGTCCTCCCTGGCCATCGGACCTTACTTTATTCTTTGTTAATTAGTATTGCCTAATCTTTATATTTTTTCTTTTTTCTTTCTTCATCTTGTAAAGCACTTTGAGCTACATCATTTGTATGAAGACATGCTATAGAAGTAAATGTTGTTGTTGTTGTTGTTGTTGTAAGGGGATGAGGTGAGGTTTTTATCCAAAGTCTCTTTCTAGGATGATATGAGTATTGGAGAGTGAGACGGCCTGGTGAGAGACAGCCTGGTTCAGCTGAGAGCTCATTTGAGCTCCACATGGTTGTCCAGCTCAAATTCAGTTGTATCTGCTGAACAAACTATGAGAGCAGAGAAGACTGGGACCTCCAAACAGATGTGAGTGATGGAGTAGACAGTTCCATGGATCCGGCAATGGCAGAGAGAAAGGGAGTACAAGTGAGGTTAGTCCTCTGATTGAATAACAAAGGGAAAGAGAAAGAGGAGAAGTAATCTCAAGAGCTCGGGAGGAACAGGAGCCGAATAAGATGTGAATAAGTGGTTGTTGGATCACTGGAATTTTAAAGAGGATTTTATTATATCTGCACTATTATTTCTTTTATTTTTAGTCAGGGAGCCATGGACTTTTTTTTTTTAACTTTTTTACTTTTGAATGGGCGATTCTTGACTTTGAATGCACGTTGTGTGATGATCTTCACGATTTTACAACAGTTTGGCACAAAAGAAAATCGAGAACTTAACTGCTTTGCACTACTCCGCAGTGGGCTGTGTTCCTCCTTTCCTCAGTGGCGCTTGGTACATAAACTAGAAGATGACTAAGCAGTAATCGTGCTGTGGTATGCTGACAAGGGGCATCACAGTCCATTGCATTGAGAAACATGATTGTCAGTGTTAAGTTCAAGGTGCCTCACACCTGTCAGGAAGAACTGGCGGGAAAGAGCTGCCAGTAAGTCAGGTTAAATAGGAGTGCTGGGGTCTCACTTTCATTTTGAATGTGGTGTGCCAATGGGCAGTGGTCTGAAGGGGATGAGGATCTGTGATCAAATTGTTATGTAGTGGCAATGCTGGGCAGAAAAGGTGGGGACTGGCAGAGAAAGACCACCAGGAGGCGCTCCACTCGCAGTGTTCAGAGAATTGTCTCTACACAGACTGCTAAGGGAGCTTACATTATAAGGTGTCTCCAGATGTTTAATCTTTGTGTCTGACCAGCTGCAGTTCACCATAATCTTCATACGGAGATGTTTGTGTTCACTCAGTTCACTTGGTGAAAAGTATGGGATTTGGGGATCTGGTATGGTTTAAATAGTGAAGAGTCTAAAATAGAAAATGGGGTCACCCTAAGACCCTACCACAAAAAAACAGTAGGGTTACATGGGAAGAGCTTTGGTAAAATAAAAGAAGGACAAATGCCACCAGTAGTATATACTCTGATAGATGTGTGATGCACAGCTGGATGTCTTACCGGAAGATGACACTGCAGTCACCCTTTCTATTCAATTTATTTCAGTTTATTTTTATATAGCGCCCTTCACTAAATGGGGCAAAGTGGTGGATTTGTGGCTAGGACAATCAGAAGGTTGCTGGTTCGAATCCCGTAAATGCAAGAACCTTAACCTGCAAGTCCTGAGTATGACATTAATCTGCACCCAGCCCTGCCAGCAGCTACTCCAGCTTGCAGAAAAAATTCAGGGGTTGGTGGTAGGATTGGCACTCCAGCCACTCTTAAAAAAAACCTCACACTGTTCCATTCCATTAAAAGCTAGTGTGGTGCTGAGGTGTTGCCCGTTCTGTGGTTGCACTTGGGTCATAATCTGGGATCCTGACGTGGTTCGCCGTGTGGTGGGTGCGGCAACATGTTGTATCAGTACGTGCTCCCAACCTCTCTCTTGACACTGAATACAGCACAGAGTGCTATGACAAGCTCATAGGTAGGTAGGCAGAATGAGCACACATAAAGACACACATTTGTTCAAACAGTATGGAAATAAAGTGGTTTGAAGCTGTTTAACATAAATGGAGCCCAGCAATATCTGTCTATTGATGTTATTGTTAAGCCATGGCCAGTTGACAACAGAAGGAGAGGAAAGCAAAAATTCCAGTTAGCAGAATCCATATTTTATACCAGGAGTCAAAGGACTGCCTGACCAGACGTGGGAACTCCAGGTGGGCATCATAGTGGGTTTTGAAGAGATCGACTGAACTGGAGAGAGGCTGGGGTTCAAGGAGTATTGCATGTAAGAGACGGAGAGGGGTGACCACAACAAACAAACTGGAGTGTAGCAAGAAAGTGTGGAATTGAAGCAAAATTTGTTACCGTCTGCAAGAAGCTTGTGGTCATTTTAGAGCCATTTTTCATGTATCTAAGCATCAGAAAAAATGCTCAAGTGCATAACCTGAACAATTTAAAAGTCACTTTGCCTTCATGTCTGTCAGGTTATGAACCACATAACTCACACTTGGGAACTACTGCTGGTCAGCGGACCACACTTTGAGAGCCACTGGCAAAGAGCATTGGGTTGTTGTTTGTATTAAAGTGTATGGTTTTCTTTTCATTATTATTAAAATTACTAGCCATGTGCGCCCAACTATGTTGCATGTGTTAAAGTTGTCTGTGAAGGGCTCCCTGTTTAAACGCGGCTGCCAGTCGTGAACTGGGCCCTTCGTCACACAGCATTATGATTTTTTATAAGGGAAACAAAATTACAAAAGAAAACCCTTGGACATTGATTCGATAGGAACGGCCTACTCGGAATCACTGTCCGAATAGTAATTATGTGGTGGTGTAGGAGCATTTCTGCTTCTGTCCGTTCACAGTCCGTTTCGTTTTCACAACGCTATCATTTCCTCTCATGATGTCTTGTCAACCTGTCTCCAATCTCGCAGATTGCTTTGTGGCAATCCAAAGAGTAAGGCAATATACACGGAGCAATGGTTATAAAAGGGGGACACATAGGTATCCAGGCTCTTTAAAGCATAAATAGGGATCACTTCACTGACATGTGAGCAAGCCACGGTACAACTGTGAGACGCGCAGCACTCGCCGGCTACAACGTAACAATAATAATTTCCGGAACGTGCTGTTACGTTGTCATTCATTTTACCCACTGTCTTTCTTTCATTCATATGTTACGTAGGCACGTACCTTTTATCTTCGGCAATCTCATTCTTTAACCAGGCCTCAGGAGCTAACCAGCGTAACACTGTCCACCACCCCTTTCAATATTCCGGCACATTGTTGACATCTGTGAGTAACAACAACGTACTAAACTGGAAGGTGGTCTACGCATGCGTGGAATTCGTGGACAAACAAAGATCAAGATCTAAATGAAGATCTCTTTAGTTAATTTAAAGAACAACAATTTGTTTAGTTTGAATGTCTGTGTTTTGAGGTGTGACTGGAGTACTACAGTCTTCAGTAGTATAAGCCTGGAGGAGATTCTTAATGCAATGCCTATGTTTTAGCTGTCTCTCTACTGCCATCTAGTGCTTCTTCTTCTAATTCATTCGCGGACAAACAAAGATCAAGATCCAAATGAAGATTATATATAGCGATAACGATGATGGTCATTATTATTAGTCACAGTGGCTAACTGCTGTTTCATAATGGATCCAACATCCTAACACCCTGTCTCTTTCTGCGCGGGGCCTGCTTGTTCTCCATGTCTGCATAGGTTTCTTTAAGAGGTGTTAGTGTTAGTTTGTTAAGTCACTCTAAATTGGCTTCTATGATGGTGTGACTGTGCACAAGAGGGGGTTCTATGATAGACTACTGCCCCCATGACCCTAAACTAAATAAAATGAGTTGTAGATTGTTGCGTTTTATTATTGCTAGCTGATACTGACCCTGCTGTTCCTGGTAAAATGCCCTCATCTTTAAGCAATTTGAAAATGACACTTGTCTTCTTCTTGATGTATTTCACCTGCGTTTCTTAGCTGGGTGCATGGATCTGAGCTTTAGTCTTCCGAAATGATGGTCCTGGATGTCTGATTGACCCTACATCCATATATGGAGGATGACGCACAGACAAACAGACATGGTCCATTGTGTACTGTTCTTGTGAAGTTTGTTGTTGGTTCGAGTTTCAGACCCTCCAAGGTGACATCTGACCTTTAGATCCCATCAAAGTCAGTCTGCAAAAGGTTTACCAGCTTTTGAAAATGAGAGTAGGATTACCAATTGTGTACTTCCTGCTCTCACTAATCCTGAGGTACCATAGGGTATTCCTTTGCCATGAGTATTACTGCTTTGAAGCTTTCCTGTTGTAACCTTTAAGAAAATCCTGTCATTTTCACTTTCAGTAATAACTTCCTTTTGAAATAATAAGCACCCAAGAGGAAGGGCAACATGCAGACATTCATAATGAATAGCCACATGCTATAGTAAGGGACGGCAAGGTTGAAAAGAGAGTTGTCTGTGTAATGTGGCACCCTGGCAGTTTTAGTTAGAAGTCAGAAGCCCACATGTTCACTTGAGCTGGGAGGGTTCCCTTTAACTCAACTGGGTAAGCAAGTGCTTACTGGCTCGGACGCCACCAGTTCATGGCTCCATCATGTGAGGATGTGAAACAGAGAGGAGTAGAGATTTGTAACCAGTGACACATTATTACTTTTTATCATTTCTGTCCAGGGCAGCATGGTGGTATGGTGGTAGTGCTGCTTCCTCACACTAAGGAATTCCAGGGTTCACATCCTGAGTCCTGCATGCGTGGAGGTTGCATGTTTGTGTCTGTGTGGGTTTCCTCCCACATGCTGGTTAGGTGAATTGGCCCCAGCGTGTGATTGGGGTGGATTTGTGTGTTTGTTGGCCCTCTGATGGATTGGCACCCTGTCCAGGGTTTGTTCTTGCCTTGCGCCCTGTGTTAGCTGGGACAGGCTCTGGCAGAACAGTGTGACCCTCTTCAGGACTTAACAGGTCAGAAACTGCCTGAGTGATTGATTTCTGTCAAGGTTTGGTTCTTCCCTTGTGCCCTGTGTTGACAATGGGCTGGAAAAATGAATTTAGTTAGTTTTGGTATTAAATATAGTATATAAAGTATTGTCATTTCTGTTACTATTGTTGTCATACACAGGTGGTTGCACAGCTTTCTTATGACTTCATGGAATTGGGTCTTGTTACTATTTGTTTGGAGAGTGCATGCCCTCTCTGTGTTCCCATAGATTTTATTTGGACAGATACAGTTAATTCAAAACGTTTCCAGACCATTTTACTATCTGCAAACTTTATTGGGTTGTAGATTTCATTTTAAATGGATAAATATGCCAATTGTGTCCATCAACCTACATTAAATAACCCAGAATGACAAAGTAAAAACATGTTTTCTGAAGGTTTATTAAAAATATCTCATTTCCATAAGTAGACTCTTCACTGCAGCACTCCAGATTGTGGTCAGGCACATCCTGTTTGCTTCACATCTCCTTGAGAGGTGCCTAGAACTTCATTGAAGTCCAACAATGGCAAATTGAACTGACTGGACACAATTTAGAAAGGCCCACACCTGTCTGCAGAAGGTCCAACAATTCACACTACAAGTCAGGACAAAATCAAAGAAACAAGGAACTCCCTGTAGACGTCCATGATTGTTGTGAGGCACAGATCAGGAAAAGGGGATAAAACCATTTATAAAGCTTTCAGTGTTCCCAGGAGCACAGTGGGCTTCAGTAATTGTGAAATTAAAGGAGTCTGGAACCACCAGAACTCTTTCTAGAGTTGGCCGCCCAGCCAAACTGAGTAACCAGCCAAGAAGGGCCTTGATGAGGGAGGTGGCCGAGAACCCAATGGCCATTCTAACAGAATTTCAGAAGTCCTCTGTTGAGATGAGAGACCCTGTCAGAAAGACGGCCATCTCAGCAGCATTCCACCAGTCGGGCGTTTATGGTAGATTAGCTGTCTCCCACTTGGAGTTGGCCAACTAGCATTTAAAGGACTCTGAGAGCTTGTCTGATGAGACAAAAATTGAACTCTTTGGCTGGAGTGGTGGCTCTGTGACTAAAGGATCTGGGGACTGGTAACTTGAAGGTTGCTGGTTCGAATCCCACCAGTGACAGAAGGAGTACTACTCTGTTGGGCCCTTAAGCAAGGCCCTTAACCTTCAATTGCTCCAGGGGTGTTGTAAAAATAGATGACTCTGCGCTCTACCCCTAAAACTCTGAGTAAGTTGGGGTATGCAAAAAAGAAAATTTCCCCTAGGAGATTAATACAGTATACCAAATAAGAAATTCCAACTCCGTAGACTACTGATCATCAGCTTCTTAGTATGCATCCCTATGGTGAAGCATAGTGGTGGGAGAATCATGTTATGGCAGTACTTCCATAAGGCAAGGCCAGGAAGACTGGCCAAAAATGAGGTAAGGATAAATGCAGTCAATTACAGAAAGGTCCCTGAAGAAAACCTGCACCAGAACTCAGTCTGGGGTTACGGTTTATCTTTCAGCACGACAACCACTCAAGGCCTATAGCCAGCGCAATGGTGGAGTGACTTCGGGACAAGTGTCCTTGAGTGGCCCAGACATAAACCCCATAGAACAGGGGTGCAGAGACCTGAAGATGGCAATGTTAGGCACATTTCCCATCAGATCTAACAGAGCGTAAGAGGATCTGCAATGGAGAATGAGGCAAACTGCCTAAATCCAGGAGTGTAAACCTTGTAGAGTCTTACCCAAGAAGAATCAAAGCTGGGATCACTGCCAGTGGGGCTTCTACAAAGTATGGAATTAAAAGTCTAAATATTTACATGCTGTAAATGAGAAATGTGCAAATCTTTCAAGCAACATATTAAACTTTGTTATTATGGGTTATTGAGATTGATGGGCAAAATGGTAACTGTATCCTCTTAAAATGAAATCTACAGCACAATAAAGTGAAGGGTCTGAATACTTTCTGAATCCACTCTGCTTGTTGATTCCTCCCATATCTTGATGATATGGTGTGCATTAAATGAAAGAGTGACTATACGTTGGTCCATTACAAGTTTGAGTGAGCATTCCCAATGCTGGACTTGATGATTCCTGCCTTGCACCCAAATCCTGCCAGTGTAGCTGTTATGGTCTTACCAGCCTATAATGGAATGAGTGGAGTCAGGGAATGGGTGGATTGCTACACATGTTTGCTCTTCTTTCCACGTTCTTTATTTAGTCTCACGATCCACCATTTGTCTCCTCTCACCGTCTAGACTTGGCTTCTTTGTTGCTCCTTCGTCTCCCACCCCAATCAGCTTGAAAGGTGGACATCAAAATGTGGACAATAAAAGGAAAAAAGAGACACTTTCCGATTTGGTAAAGCACTCTTCATTTTTCTCTGCTATATTAAAAAAGAAGAAAATGGAAAGTATTAAAATCACTTTTGTTTTCTTCTCAAAGCTTTCCACTTTACAGGAATTATCAATCCATTACCCTGCTCTCTAAGGCCTCTGCGGGAAGGATAAAAAGAGAGAGGGAGAGCGAGACAGATTTTATTGAGCGCTTTTTGTTTCCTGGAAATCATCAATAATTCATTTTTATGAAAAGAAGCCTCTTTCCTTTAGATCTGGGAGGATCATCCGACTCCTGTTTCACGCTGTCTCCGTGACCCCCTTTCACTAAGCAGCTAGGGACACAAAAGCCGAGAGAAGATGCCTTTCTTCATTCAGCCATTGGCAGAACAGATCACAAAACCGATTTACCTCGCTTAAGATTGAGTCAGCCCACCGATAAGCTTATGTATCAGGAGTCCGGCTTCTATCAGCTCACTCTGAGCTCAGCTAATATACATCGGGGTCCTGCCACTTATTATCCTCTGCAGCTATTGTCATCCTTCCCTGTGATGAAGTTCCCTTCTCTATCTGTGATTTCTGTATCTTGATCCAGTTCTTCTGTCCTCACAGGTCTATCGTCTTCCTAACCCTAAGTGTTCCTTTCACTGTTACTGTTCTCCAGCTCCCAGTTCACTCACAGGCAGTTCTAGATATAGGACAATGAGAGTCCAGTAATTCATTATCGGTTTTGTATATGAATAGTATCAGTGCATGTGACCGTACCCTTCCAGCTGTTAAAGTCCACCTATCATAATCTCAATCTGTAGTATTAATATGTCTACCTGGATGCCCAGTGCCCACCACTGGTTCAGAGGTACATCTTCAATCTACTTACCCAGGATTTTATATATCACCTGGCCTATACCACCCACTATTTCAAGGGACCACCTGTGGTATTCCTCCACCTCCATGTGCTGTATAGGGTGGTCCAATTCTAATTATGCAATTTTCGTTACGCTATAACTTAAGTTTATTACATAGAAAATCACCTGAAAAATCCCGAACCATCGAGAAGTGTGCGAACTGATGACAAGAAGAATCATCTTTGTGCTGAACTGGAATCGTCCCTGCATAAATCAAAGTCATCCAGACGATCTGGATCTGCATAATTAGATCTGGACCACCCTATATGTTAACAGCCTTGACTCATTGTACTGCTCCAATTTTAAGAGTTTCACAACCATCATCTGAGCCGGTCCCTCCATGTAGGCAAACTAGGCGAATACCTAGAGTGGCTGCCTGTAGAGTAGCAGAGCAATGTGGGAACCCATCACCTGTCTAGTAGTGAGGACCCCCTCTATATGTACCACTTCTGACTATTAAAGATTAAGAGGTGACATGACAGAAGTGTTTAAAATGCTGAAGGAAGTTAGCTGGATGGATGCCAGCTGCTTTTTCACAATCTGGTTGTGTAGAACACAGGGCACAGATGAAGGCCAGTTAAGGATGTATTTGTCACAAATGTTAACAAGTATTTCTTTACAGGAAAGACTGTACATACATGGAGTAAGCTGCCACACAGTGTCACTCAAAGATACAAAGCACACATTCAAGTGTCAACTTGACAATATTTTGGAAACATTAGATGATGAGGAAATGGTGAGTTACTTCTGACTGACTACACTGTTCTCTTCAAAAATGTCCTTATACAGTATTAACATCAGGACATGAGCGCCAATATCCTATTCTTCCCACTCCCAGGTGATGATCTGGAAGTATTACTAGTTCAACATTAAAGCAGAAACTTTGTCACTTCAGTCCAGAGCACTCAGGGCAATTAGTGACTGTAGAGTAGCCTAAAGTTCACGGAAGAGCGTTTATTCTCACCAATCTCTCTTTAATTGCACATTGTCAGCCATACCATGTGCACTTCAGAACAGCTAATCCACCGGAAGCTAAGCATCCAATTCTTGGATGCTGGACCAGCTAGGAATGATTTGGGTTGCTGCAGGAAGAGGTGTTGGTGAGGCCACTTACCTTGTAGTCTGTGTGTGGATCTCAAAGATGAATGCAGGGATGGGGACATTGTGCTCAGAAACTGGTGACGTCCATCAGATGAGATGTAAATCCAAGGTCCTTACTCTCCCTGGTCCTGGGAAATCTTTTGAAAAGAGTAGGGTGTCTTTCTTTCTTTCTTTCTTTCTTTCTTTCTTTCTTTCTTTCTTTTCTCATCCTTGTATCATCCCAGGCTAGTATCAATCTTCTCCTTTCCTAACATCAACTCACCTGAGAGAGGCAGAGTTGCTTCCTTTATTTTTGGACCCAGGAGTACTTCTGGTCCCACCCTTACTGCACCAAGGAAGCACTCCCGAGTCTGGTGGAACCTCCTAAAACAAGGAGACCCCGAATCCATCCTGGTGGTTCAGAAGAAAAATCGGCAGTGCATCCAATTGGAACTGCAACTCTTATTCAGCCTCACAGGTGTGAACATGGGAGGTCCACCAGAGAGAGGCTTCTACCTGTCATATAAGAGGAGCACAAGGCCCCTGGAGGCTGCTTTCTTTCCTCCTTCCTTCCCTGCCTCTCTCCCTCTGTTCACCCATCCATCTAATTATGGAGTGGTTGATTTTTTTTATGCCAGTGTGGGCACAATTAGCATCTAACATTTACCCTACAATTCATGATAAAGACAATGATGGGGATAAATAGCATGGATAATTTTATTTATTTATTTATTTATTTATTATTTACTAGCCACAGTGCCTGTCAAGAACAGCTACTAGAATATTTAAAGAATATTTGCTATCTCTTTCCCTACATGTACCTTCAGTGAATTTCCTCTGTATTTGTGTGTGTCTGAACGTCTCTTACCCGGCGCTCACTTTCTTGAGTTCTTCCCGTAAGGCCTACTTCTCAGACTCTGTCATTATTTTTCGAAGCACCTTTCTTGCCTAATGTTATGTTTTACTCTTTCCATCTTTGAAAGCCCACCTCCCCCCCCACCGCCTCAGTATGCCTCATATGTCTTTACTTCTCCTCATGCATCTCACACTCGCACTTCCTCTTTCATTGCATCGCCAAAGCCAAACTGACCAATCAAATTGCTCAGATGGGCTGCACACACATATAGTAGATTGATATAGTAGATTTGTACACATTTATAAACATTTTTTTGAAAGATTGTAGTGAGAAATCAAGCAAAATGACACCTTTTATTGGCTAACTAAAAAGAGTACAATATGCAAGCTTTCGAGGCAACTCAGACCCCTTCTTCAGGCAAGTTGTAGATTATGTAGTTTTATCTTAATAAATATTTGCTTGGACGAAGCTTACTTAATATTTCATATTCATTTTTATTATTTATTAACAGTTTAAGTGTGAAGTGTTAGTGTCACCCTTCAGGTCAGGCTCTATGTTGCTCATTCATCAAGGTCTCCTAAAATAATTCAGTGTGTGATTTTTGGTATACCAAGGTCGCCTTGATCTCAATGAGCCAAAATGTAAATTTTTTTTCGACAAGGAAAAAGTTATTACGTGTAACACAAACATGTAAATCTTAAAAACGTCAAGATAAACACAGGAGGAAATGCCTGTCGAGTGTCCACTGCTGTACAGATACAGATTTAGGACACGTCCTTCATGTGATACGTTTTGAAACCGTCACCAGCACATAGCCCGATGTCATAGTCGGGACAGTAGAAGTGTGTTTCTTTGTGCACTTTTCTTGAAATAGTTTTTCTGTTGCTCGTGCATAAGAAGTTAGATTATCAGCACCTCATCTGCACGATCAGCTCCACAGTGTTATTGTAGGCTACCACAGACCAACGCTTAGTGACTTCTACATTTCCACTGACATGAACATTGACAGTTGCTGTATTGTGAGCAGTGTTTAAAAATTAACATCTTTCCTGTCCTTCTAGTTGATTGCAATCATGCTGTCTTTTTGCTGTGAACTTTCACACGATTGAATTCCTTAGGCAAGTCAATGCGTTTCAGGTTATACAGTGCTGTGTGCACCAGTTTCTCTTTCTGATGACCAGTTCACATCGTCATCACTATCAATTCAACTAATGGTTTGGTTCAATTTTTTTTTAATACCAGCTTTACAGCTTTTTGTTTAAATGACATTGTGTGTTTTGGTTGAAGGCTCCACCCCCCTCATGAATATTGATAAGTTATCAAAGTGGCAGAATGCAGAGAATATTCATGATGGTTTAGCAGTATGATCTTCTTTCATCCACAAAATGGCAGCAGAATACTGGCCCAGGTGTTTTTCAGGCTTAGCACTGTATAGCTGTTATATTTCAGCCAGTGTTTCTCCCCTAAACAGGGTTCAGATTCTTGTTTTATGTCTTGTTTGATCATTTTTGAGTCTTTGATTTATGCTAATGTCACTTTTATTTATTACTTGCTGTGTAAGGGTCCTAGAAACTATTGAAATTGTCAGAAAAAAAATGAAATGTAGAGATGTCAGGTAATCGAAAGGAACTACTCTGGGCGTCTCTCTCCTGGGAGGTTTCGTTTTGCCGATGTGCTCGCATCGCTTGTGCATTAGCGGTAAGCGACTCTGTCTTTCTTCGGAGGTTTTGCTTTGCCAACGTGCTCGCCTTACTTGTGTATCCTCACAGGTGGAGCCCTTAGCCCGACTCAACCTCTCACTTCCGGGCCGGGCAGACAGACACACACACTTCCAAGCATAGACGTTTATATACTGTATAAGATTTGCTGTATTCACTGTGTTATGTGCCACATGTTTTGTGGGTGGTTCCCCAAGAAGCAGGGCCACCTGTCCATCACCTCAAGGGACAGTCCTCAGCCCTTTAAGGTGGGAGTAACCCACTGTCCCTTGAGGTTCATTCGAATGCACTTGATATCGGTGAGTTTCTTGGTTTGTGAGACTTTTTTGCCCTTATGTGCTCCACAGAGCTTGCTTTTTGTTTAGGGACTTCTTATGAGAATTTTTATTTTATTAAGACATTGTGTTTGTCCTTATTACTAGCCAGGTGTCCATATAACTAATTTTGTGAGAGAAACCAGGAGATGCACGCAAAAGGCAAAACAAAACAAATTAAATATAAACAAAGCGACTGAACCCCAGACTAAAAGCAAGAATCAGAGACAAAAATCAGGCAAGACATGAAGATCAATTAACAAAGAGGGGTTGTTTGTGAATAAAGGATTTAAAGGTGCAAATGCTGACCTTTTATCCTGTCATTGTCAATGAATTCAAGGTCACAAGCCCAGAGACCACACCCCCAGAAACGCGGGACATGACCCTAATGACAGTTATGCAAAATGGCGTCTAATACGGAAAAAGCGATAGGATCCTAAAATTCAGCCCCACTCATGAAACCAGGGTTTCACAGTAAATCCACCCTTGGTTGGCATTTTTGGGACTTACAGTACATGCCTGGGAACACTCAAGTTTCATAAGAGTATCTCATCAAAGCAAGTTACGAACAGGTTACATGGATTTTTTTTTTTACATAGAATTCCAAGCCCGAGAATCACTGGAGGATAATGCCAAGCAGGTTAATCATGCCATTTCTGTCCACACCATTGCTGATTCTTCTTGTACGTCAAGACTCGTATGGCATTCCTCAGTTGCTCAGCAGTTCACCCCTCTATTGCTGATCTTCAGTTTCAGTTATCAGTGACTGCATGCCACAACTTTCCATTTTCCTGGATTAAGGATCTATGTGCAGAAGAGGCTTAAGGTTAAATAATCCTGCACAACCATTCAGTGTTTTCAGTCTTCTGTCCTGTCCCTCCATCAGTTTACCCCCATGGATCCTTTAAATCATGTACGTAATTCACAGGCCCTGCCATGATCCCGTTAGTGAACCTTCTGCATTTTGATTTAGGTGATGTGTGCGCTCTGGAGAGAGGCCTTTCGTTATTCCTGACTTTTTATTCAAAAGCTTTACAATTAGGGTTCACCCCTAAACCGAACATCATGCCGTCATCTCCTAAATCAGCCAACGAGACCTACACTTTCAGCGACATGACTTATGGACTGCCGCTTTAACTTCCAATTGCCCAAACTACCACAGCAGAGAGAGTGACATCACAAATTGGATTGTTCCAAGATCCTTTGGGGCTCAGAACTCTCGAAAATGACCCGCCAGGCTCCAGCTAACTGACGGCAGATTGAATTTTACATTGAAATCATTTAATAAAAATCTATTAGTATCATATTGCTGTGAGGCAGCAGAAATAATGATTGTCAGAGGGACTTTTCATATCGAATAAAACGCCAGAATAATGAAAACAGATGACAGCTCTTTAATTGAAAGGCACCTCCATTAGGCGGCTTGGTCCTTTGTGCTTTACCGTTTGTTTTGCAGAGCAAATGCATTCAGCTAGCATTTGCTTCTTAATCCAACTGGGAGACAATAAAAAATGTCCCTAGTCGAACTGAGGTTGAGCTTGAAATAGATGTTTCTGAATGCTTACTGAATACAAATGCGGCTGATCCCATGACTTTAACTCAAGAAAGGGATGAGAGACAACTTTGGTATTTGTTTGCAGATGCAAATGGGCTGGAGGACTGAGTCGGTGGAGAGCCACACGCTGGAGCTATTTCACTTGGTCACGATGTGCCTCACTACTTAACAGACTTGACGCTGCGAGAGTCACTAGGGGGCACACCTCCCATTATCTGTTTTTATTTGGTGATTCCTGAGCCCACACAAAATCAAGTCAAGTGGCTTGATTGTCTTACTGTCAGTACACCATATTGCAGCATACAGTGGCACAAAATGATGTTCACCAGGACTGCAGTGTATCGTATACATGAAGACAGGATAAGTGTCAGACAAGCAGAGAACTCTACTATACTATAATAGACAAATAAATAGATAATAAGTAATGAATAGATAGTAATAAGCTGAAATAGATATTTTTAAAAGAAAAATGGTAGCAACATCTATATCTCTATACTGTATATGTAAAATCCAGCATCTGTCTGTCTGTCCGCTTTTCACAAGAGAACTACTTAATGGATTTAACGGATTAACGGATTTAGATTGGGTTTATTTCTATAATTTCTTTGAACATTCCAGTTGATTTTGCGACTTCTCTCATTGCGCTATGTATCATAGTTGTCTTACGGTACTGATTTATTTGCGCAAATCCAAGAGACACGCAGTGGGCCAAGGGGAGGGGGCGTACCTTACCTCCGCTTAGCTAGCGAATGAGAGAACTTCTTAACAGATTTAGATCAGATTTTTTTATATAATTTGCTTGAACATTGCAGTTGATTTTGTGACTTCTCCCATCGCACTAAGAATCATAGTTCGCTTGTAGGAGCGATATATTCACACTAATCTGAGACAAAGGCTGTGGGCAGAGGGAAGGGGGAAGTGTGACGTCAGGAGTAGGGAGCCGGGCAGGGCCCACCTCACTGTCCTGTTTCACTACTGTGCAGGTGGAGCTAGTATATATATATATAATCCAATGCCCATCTGTCTGTTTGTATGTTTGTTTGCTTTTCACAAGAGAACTACTTAACGGATTTAGATCAGGTTTATTTCTAAAATTTGCTTGAACATTCCAGTTGATTTTGCGCTTCTCTCTTCATGCTAAGTATCATAGCTCACTTGCGTCAGTGATTTGTTAGCACGAATCCAAGAGATAGGCTGCAGGCCAAGTGGAAGGGGTCGGGGCCCTCCTCACTCACACGCCAGCCTCCATTCGAGTCGCTCTACCTCTCACCACGTGTTGGAGTGTACCTTGCCTCCACTTAGCTAGTGATACCTGTTTGTTCAACAGACATTATCATCTAGAGATTGTTAAGGAGTAACGTTCGACATTTTTGAGAGAGAGATTAGAGTTATGTGTGTTTCAAAGGGTAGCTGCTGATTGCCAGAGATATCGTGACCATGTGCTTTTTTCCCCATGCGGTAGACGCTCTCCTGTCAGAGCTGAACATGATCAAATACAGTGCCAAAGTTTGACATTGGAGCGTACCTACCTTCCACTTGGCCAGAGTTACATTTTTTTTTAAATTGATTTTTTTAAAGGTTCTCCTGTTTCACGACTACATGGGTGAAGCCGCAGAGGACAGCTAGTCTAATAATAAATACAACAGTATAACAGTATAAGCATACTACTAAGAGCAGATCTGAGGGCATGGGGGCAGCACAGAGTCCAGAGTCTGGACAGCCAAGGGGTATATGATGTTGCAGAACGTGGCAGAACATCGGATGCTACAGTACCTTCTACCAGATGGAAGTGGCACAAATACACTATGGGAGGGTTAGAAACGGTCCTCCACAATGCTGCAGGCTTTACGGATGGAACGCCTCATACAGATGTCTTTAAAGGAAGGTCGAGAGGTCCCAATGATCTTTCCTGCTGTGTATTACTATCTGTTGTAGGACCTTGTGGTCAGAAACACTTCAGTTTCCTAACCAGACAGTGATGCAGCTGGTCAGAAATCTATTGTAGAATGTGGTGAGAATGGAGAGAGTCGCTGAAGGAGGTGGAGACACTGCTGGTCCTTCTTGGCTATGAAAGTGGTGTTAATTGACCAAATAAGGTCAGCTGCCAGATGCACACCAAGGAGTTTAGTGCTCTTCAACAATTCCACCACAGAACACTTGATGTGCAGTGGGATGTGAACACCATGTCATCTTGCCCTTGTTAAGAAACACTGTTGCACTTATACTAATCTGCCAATCATCATATCTCCATACTGTAAGCTATTTCATCGCCATTGCTGATGAGACCCACCACGGTTGTTCGTCAGCTGTACGTAGCCATAAAGTCGTAGGTCTGCAGAGTGTATAGAAGTGGGTTGAGTATACACTGCCATATGGATGCCAGTGCTCAGTGTAATGGTGATGGAGACAATATTTCTGATGCGGACTGCATGGTGCCTATCAGTCAGGAAGTCCAGGATCCACTTGCATAGGGAAGTGCTCCAGCCTACCAGAATTAACTTCCCTATGAGCTTCTGAGGGATGGTGGTGCTGAACTCTGAATTGAAGTCTATGACCGGCATTCTAGCAAAAATGTATCTTTTATCCAGATGGGATAGGACCAGATGATTAGTTGATATGGAACGACACGCAAACTGGAGAGAGTCATGTGATGTGGGAAGTCTGGCTTTCAGGTGACTCAAGCCTGGCCTCCTGAAGCACTTCATGGTGACCAGTATGAGCGCTATAGGGCAAAAGTCACTGAGGCAAGAGATAAACTGCCTTTCCCTATTCTTTTATGAAATCATTTTATGTCAGGCATTATACAACTTAAAGACTGAACATTCTGAACGCTTCTGGACTTATATACAGATCACACCCAGCCAACCACCAATTAGCGAATCTGCTATGGGGTATTCCAGTGGAAGCATCTCACACATCATCAACCTAATTGATGACCAACACTGTCAGAGGACTGAACCCCTCATGTGAGTGGTACAGCCCATTTCCTGTGCTATGGATTCCTCCATTCTGCCTACACTGTTCATCCTGTCAGACGCATCTCATTGCAGAATTTGACTGATGCGTGTCCAATCAAGCAGGATAGGTCAGGTAAGTTGTCTCTTCCTTGTCAGCTTTTCCTGACCCTTGCCTCATAACTCAGAGCAGAGCAATCTTTTTCAGAGGGAGAATGGCACATTTGTGTTGGTGTCAAGTCTCTGCTCGCTGCACCTGATGAAATAATGACCTTATGTGGAAAAAAACATTTTCATCGTGGTGGGACAGGGGTTACTGTGTCTAATTTGATGTGATCTGCTCTTCTGCTTCAGACGTGTAGTAGAAAGTGAGTGCTTTGTTGAGGAAATGGTCTCATGCATGTGAGTGTGGCCTATTAAAAGAGAAATTGGACAGTGAATCTCTGAGAAGCTGGCATTGTCCATGAAGAGCTGATGCTTTGAGCATAACATCTACTTTGTACTAAAATGAAGTCTGCAAACACATCTTGATCTGTGGTGGAGTTTCTATGTAAAAGTAAAACCAAGTGTTCATTAAGAGCTCTGCCCTGTTATATTATCCAGTTGAATTAATTACATTGTGCTTGGCTTGTCTCCCCGGCTCTGATTAGTTACATTTGGTTGGCCTCAATTTGATTGTGTTAAGTTTAGTCTTGTTTCTCTTTTTTTAAAAACTGACTGTCTGGATCTCATAATGATGAGTTAAGTCTGGTCACTTCTTCTTCCTGATTATGTGAGTCGCATATTGATGTGTCCACTGTTGCCTTATTACTTGTCCCCTTACCTTGTTGCTCATTTTAATTGTCCCCAAATTCGACTGATCAAATCCAATTTTATTTGTCACATACAGTTATACACAGAATGAATATGTAGTGAAATGCTTAGTTGCTAAACTACAAGATAGTGCATTAGGAGAAGAATATAAACAGTCAATAAATAGTAAATCCTAGTAAATCCTCAGCTCTATTACTACCATTAAATATCATTATTTTTTTATCAGTATGGGACACCACTGAGCCCCAAACCTTAGAACCAATAATACCCAGCACAGTCACCATTCAAAATAATGGATTTTTAATCCTTCATGCACTTCTTTGCAATGAAGCACAGCCAATAACCATACACTGAAACTCTTAACCTCTCCTGCCACCTTCAGCCTCCAGACTCTGACACCTTGAAGTAAGGCAGTAGACTCCTTTTATGCTTGAACCAGAATGGCTTCTGGTGACCTGGCAGGACTTGTGGGGAGTACTTCCGAGATGTTTGGGAACCACGGTAGTCCTCCCCTTCTGGTACCCGGCAACCCCAACAGGGCTGCACTTCCACGCTCCATTTCCCATGAATCCTAATATATGGGCAATGGAAATGCTCCTGGTCTTAGGCTTCTGCTTGTCTATCCCCTGGCACCTTCCATTTTGTCCAGAGGTCATGCTGTCATCCAGCCAGAATGACTGTCTAAGCTCTGTGGCACTCACAATGTATGACGACAGTATTATTTAAATATTATTAAAATATTAGCCGTCCCCCGTGGCTCCGCCCTTGTAGTAGTGAAACAGGACAAACTCAATAAACAAAATGGTATCGCAAGCTAAGTGGAGGCATGGTAGGCTCCAAAAACACAGACGTAGACCGACTCCCCACTCCTGACGTCACACTTCCCCCTCCCCTCGGCCCACAGCCTCTGCCTCAGATTAGCGCGAATATATCGCTCCTGCAAGCGAACTATGATTCTTAGCGTGATGAGAGAAGTCGCAAAATCAACTGGAATGTTCAAGCAAATTCTAGAAAAAACCCGACCTAAATCCTTTAAGTAGTTGTGTCGTTTGCTAGCTAAGCGGAGGTAAGGAACGCCCCGAGGCTGACGCGTGAGTGAGGAGGGCCCTGCCCCCCTCCCCTTGGCCTGCTACTGTGTCTCTCGGATTCGCGCAAATAAATCGGTACTGCATGCGAACTGTGATACATAGCACAATGAGAGAAGTCACAAAATCAGAAAAAAAACAGATCTAAATCCATTAAGTAGTTCTCTCGTGAAAAGCAGACAGACAGACGTTGGATTTTATATATATAGTGAAGTGAATACACTTGACTTGAGCATTCATAGTTTTCACACTTTTTCTCTGTACATTTACAATTCGTTTGCTCAGAGGTTGATGTGCTTGCTGCTTCCTGAGCAGCTCTTCATTTCTCCACCCTAGCGGCCCGCTTCTTCTCTTGTTCCATCTGCATCTTTTCATGTTAAAACTGATTAAGTCCATTTTTGTGTTGCAATTACTTAGTACATTTTTCTTAATTTTTGTTTTCAATTTAAGTGTTCAATCTACCTCAAGAATGATGTAAGATATGAAGAGGTAGAGGAAGTGACAGCGAAGGTGGTAGCGATGATGCCCACTAGCTATCTGCCTCAAGAATGATTTGAAATATGGAAAGGTAGGGCAAGTGATGGCAAAGGTGATAGGGATGAGAATGGCTGCCCACTGCCGAGAGTTGATTCTACAATAAAATAAAATTAAATTAAAAAGAATAATAAAAATCATCACCCCGAAAGCAAACAGTAGAGGTCACGTAGTATATGTTTACCAAATTTCATATCAATAGGTCAAACTGTTTGCGAGCTACAGGTGATTTAAAATCCTAGACAGACAAATGGACAGCCACAGTAGAGTATTATATAAGAAGACAGAATAAATAAATCCATCCATCCATCCATTATCCAACCCGCTATATCCCAACTACAGGGTCACAGGGGTCTGCTGGAGCCAATCCCAGCAAACACAGGGCGAAAGGCAGGAAACAAACCCTGGGCAGGGCGCCAGCCCACCACAGAATAAATAAATCATATAAGAGAATTAGTCATCAGGCGGGTCAGCCCTGTCCTCATTTAGGGTGGGGATGGACTGTGGACTGAAGTTCCTGCTTGGTCTCTCTGCGGTGGTCTTCAGGCAGTGGTAATGTTTCCCTGACTACATCACAGAAAAGATGGCCATTATTGGGATGGCTGGTGTCACAGATACTTTTTGTTTTTCCTGGTCTGACATTGCATGGTGTAGATGTCCTGCAAGTTAAAGAGTGCACACCCAGTGATGTATTCATCTTTGTAGACCCCTGTGGTCCTACTGTGTGCTGTTTCCACACCAGGTGAAGATACTTCCTGTCAGCATAATTTTGATGGTGTATTTGTTATCTGAGTGGGCATTCTAAAATTCCCTGAGGCATCTGAGGTGGTAAAAATATTATCATGCTTTCTTTCTTCACCAAGGTGTCCATGTACCTGGACCTAGTCAGGTCCTCCATGATGTAGACACTGAGGTATCTAAAAAAGCCCACCCTCTTCAGCTGAGTGTTATTATTTTCTCCTAAAGTCCACAATCAGCTCCTCCGTCATGTTGATGACATTCAAGTGTAGACTGTTGCCCTGACACCAGTGTAACAGGCTCTCCACTTCATCCAGGTAGGCCTGCTCATTGTTGTTAGATATCAGGCCTACCACAGCTGTGTTATCAGCAGACGTCACAATGTTGTTAGTCACATGCAGCTATTCAGTCAGATGTGTAGCAGGAGTAGTACGACAGAGGGCTCAGAACACAGCCCTGTGGAGTGCCTGTGGTGAAGGCAAGTGTTTGATGAAGTATGGACCCCCACTTGATCCACCTGCGGCCTAAAACGCAGCCGCACTTTGAAGTGTTCAGACACAGATCCCTAACCTTGAGAAAGGCCCATAACTTGCAATTGCTGAGCGCTTTGAGTAGTGAGAAAAGCGTTATATAAATGCAAAGAATTATTATTATTAAACTTGGTGATGACTCAGTGGGGATTATTGTGTTAAATTAAGAACTGTAGGCCATAAATAGCATTCACGCATAATTCCTTCAACTGTTGTCCAGGTGGGCCAGTACTATATGTAGGATCAAGGTGATGGCATCATCTGTGGGTCTACTGGAGTGATATGTAAACTTCAATAGATTCAGTTCTTTGGGCAGTGAAGAGCATATGTAATTCTTGACTTGCTTTTCAAAACTCTTCACTGCTATGAACACTAGTGTGACCAGACGATAGTCATTCAGGCAGGTTGGCTGTGATTTCTTAGGTACTCGGACAGTGGAGGATCTTTTAAAGCATGTTGGTATGACAGACTGAGTTAAAGAGAGTTTAAATAACACCATAAACATGGGTAGAAGATGACCGATACAGATACTAAAAACATGTCCTGGAACACTGTCTGGGCCTGCTGACTTCTTGGTGCTCTGAATTAATTGGATTAGTTGCAAATTATTACGCTTATTATTAAATTATCATCTTTGGCATAATTTCCTTTCTTTTGGAGTATGCATGTTCAGCATCAGGCTGGCGCCCTGCCCAGGGTTTGTTTCCTGCCTTGCGCCCTGTATTGGCTGGGATTGGCTCTGGCAGACCCCAGTGACCCTGTAGTTAGGATATAGCGGGTTGGATAATGGATGGATGGATGAATGTTCAGCATCATAGTTCAAATTGTGCTGTCAATGACTGCATTGCTTTATGAGTGACCGCACTCTTCTACCCTGTTTGTGTAGGCACAGATTAATTTTGTGATTGGCCTCTGCTTCCACCTTGTGATATTTTTCTAATTGATCCATTTTGACTGATTCCGTTACTTTCTGTCTGATTGGCCCGGCCACTATTTAGGTGCTCTTTATTTGTAACTGCTCTCCCCGTAATTAACTCTTCTTTGTACATGTGACAATTCTACTAGTAAGAATTAATCAATTACATATGCTGCTTTTTCAACCTCAACACTTATTTTACACTCAGATGGTCTCACCCATAATTGATTTCCTTCCTTTCTGATTGGATCTGCCCTTAATTATTTGTTCTGTATGGCCTTACATCTGCTTCAGATTACCCCGTCTTTAATTAATTACTTAGATTAGATTAGATCTGTTATTGCCACATACACTTCAAGAGCATAGTGAAATTCATGTCTGACAGTTGCAGTGGCTGAAGGTCGAAAGGTGGATGAGTGTGGGTGTTTGCAGGGAGGTATATACAGAAAATAAGACAATAAAATTATTTATAAATAAAGCAGAAATATACAGACATACAGATCACACAGTTTAACAGTTGTGAAAGAAAAGCGTAGATGGCAGTACACATGTAACATACAACATAATTAATTATACAAAAAAACCAGCAGGAGGGTACAGCGCAGGGCAGGTAAGATCATTGACATTATGGCCTGAGCAAGAAGCTCTTTCTGAAGAGGGTGTAGCAGGTGGTGAGGCTCAGGTAACGTTCACCAGAAGGCAGAAACGAAAGCAGGGGACAAGCAGGATGGCTGGCATCAGAGATGATGGGTTCAGCTCTCCTCAGACATCGGGTGAAGGAGATGGTAAGAAGCTGTGGAAGGTCAGCCCTGATTATTTTAGAAACAGTTCGGACACTTCTTTGGAAGAGTTTGTGATCCCAGCAAGTCAGGTGTTATGTTTCTCCCCTATCTGAGGTTCAAATCCTTGTATAATGTATCCTTTTCATTTTTGAGTTATTTCTGTTAAATATTTGATCTTTTTTTCCTGTAAGCCTTTGTTATGTGCCTTGAGTCTTGTAGGTGGTTTCTCAAGAGGTGGGACCACCTGCCCATCACTGCCCGGGACTGCCCTCAGCTCTATAAAGGCGTGGGTTTCCCACAGTCCTGGCAGTTCATCTCACATAGGCTTGGGAGTTTTTGGTGTGTTTCTGTGCTTACTGAGATTTTTTTTACCTTTTTGTTGTGTCTTTTTACTACTCTTTGGATTCTTATTGGGACTTTGTTCCCCCGCGTTTACCTTGCAAGCAATTCCATTTTGCCTTTTGTGCTCTACGGAGCATTTCTCTGATAATAAAAGTATCTATCTATCTATCTATCTATCTATCTATCTATCTATCTATCTATCTATCTATCTATCTAATAAAAGTCCTGTGTTTGCTCTTGTATCTAGTTGGGGTGTAATGGAAGACCCCCCCATTATTATTGTTCATTTTGAGCATTTCTGGGACTCTGTTGTGTTTTACATCAGGTTATCAAACAACATCACAATGCATCTGGTCAGGTTACTTTGAATAGTGTAGCAGTAGAAGTTCACTGGGATTTTGGATACTGCCCCTATGCTATTTAGCTTCCTCAGAGAAAAGATCCTTTGCTTAGCTTTTTTGAGGAGCAGATGGTATTGAATGATCAAGGAAGGGAGTCAGTGATCTGGATACCCAGGAACCTGAATCTTCTAACTTCCTGAATGGAAGAGCCATTGATGTGGGTTTGGCTCATGACTGCATTTGTTCTTCCTGAAGTCCACAATGCCTTGCTTTGTTTTGTTGATGTTCAGGTAGAGGCTGTTGTCATGGCATCATACAGTAGGGTCTTTTACCACCCTCCATTAAGCAGCCTTATCAATGTTGTTAATCAAGCCACTCCCAGTGGTGTTGTTCCGGAACTTGATGATGTTGTTGCTCTCATGCTTTGCCCCACAGTCATACTTCATGAAGTCATTGCCTGTTTTTCTCAATATGTGTCTCTTCCTGACTCATCACTTTTGGTCTTCATTTCTTTCTGTTGGATTGACTGGCCCAGTAATTATTTGTATTACTGTGTTCTGAATCTGCTTAAGATGGGCTCTGTCCATAATGATTCACTTTGTGTAGTCACTGTCTGGCTCCACCCCCTTTAATTTCCTCTGCATCTCATTGGTTCACTTTGATTTATTGATTTTGGTCCTGCTTCCTCTGTGTCTGATTGGCCCATTCTCTGCTTACTTGATCTCAGCTGATTGATTTCCATTTTGGCCCCACCCACAATAAATTCTAGATTGATTTCCATTTTGGCCCCACCCACAATAAATTATAGTGCTGCCTTATAATTGTGCCTGTCCTTGATTTCTTATCCCAGGGATGCCTTATATTGTTGGTTCAGATTGACTCCATGTGTAATTATTTACCCCTTTTAACCCTTACCTCATTTTGGCCATTTATGTTTGCCCTCAACTGGCTACTCTTATCCTACAATGGATTGATTTTCATTATTTTTGCACCTTTCCCTTTTCCTATTAGCCACATTTCTAATTACTAACCCCTTATCTGGGGTTCCAATTCTTTTTTATGTCTGTTTTGTTCATTTTTGATTCTTTTATGTTATTATTGTTGAACGTTGAGTTTTTATGTGTCTATGTATCTTTTATTATGTTCCATGTATTTTTGAATGGTCCCCTAAGAGGCAGGACCACCTGCCAATCAAGGCCAAGGAAAACCCACAGCCCCTTGAGGGTCATTGATTGTGCTTGTGGTGTTGGTGAGTTCTTGTGTCTGTTGCTTTGCTTATGATTTATTGTTCTGGATTTTAAACTTTTGTTCTGTTTATTTGACTATTCTTTTGGATTTGTATATTTGGACATCATTGTACGCTACAGAATTTTCTGTTTCAGACAACTTCTTCAATGCCTTTTGTGTCCATCAGAGCCTCTTTTGTTTAACAGAGCTTTTGGAAAAATACATCTTTTTATTTATAAAGATCTTGTGTTTGCCATTTTGTTACTATCCAGTTTCCCCACTTCCTGTGGACATGTTGAGGTATTTTTGGGACTCAGTTTGCTGGGTTTTCTCCAACTTCATGACAGAATGAACCACCACAAAGTAAAGCACAAGGAAAAAAGGTTAAAATCCAGAGCAATAAATCAAAAGTAAAGCAATGGACACTAGAACTCACCACCTGCACAAGCGCATTCAATGAACCGCAAGGGACTGTGGGTTTTCCTAAGCCTTAAAGTTAGTGATTCTTAACCTTTTTTTTGAATCACTGACCCCTTTAAGAATCTGATGAAAGCTATGGACCACCTTCCACAGAAATATTTACATAAACACAACTTTGCATGCAATGAATATAATGTAATTTATCGAGATTTGATTGTCTCATACATATATGACCTACACAAAGTATTATTAAACTATAAAGTCAGTCAGTCAGTCATTCTACAACCCACTATATCCTAACACAGGGTCATGGGGGTCTGCTGGAGCCAATCCCAGCCAACATAGGGCACAAGGCAGGAACAAATCCCAGTCAGGGCACCAGCCCACTTCAAGGCACACACACACACACACACACACACACACAAACACACACCAAGCACACACTAGGGTGGCGGTTCTCAACCTGTGGGGTCTGCCCCCCTAGGGGGGCGCGAAGTAACAAAACAAGAAAACAAGAAAAAAAGAAAACAAGAATCGAAAATATGAAAAATACATCTATTGAAACCAAAACATTCTGATACTAGAAAAATAAATATACAGTTAGATAAATGTCGATAAAAGTTAAGTAGGTATAATAAAAGTTGTAGCGGTGTATCGGCAGCAAAAAATATAGGAATAAATTTTATTAGGGTTTCAAAAAAACGTTAGGGGGCGCGATTAAAACTGTTATGAAAACTTGGGTTGCAAATACTTAAAGGTTGAGAAACGCTGCACTAGGGACAATTTCGGATCGCCAATCCACCTAACCTGCATGTCTTTGGACTGTGGAAGGAAACCAGAGCACCCGGAGGAAACCCACACAGAGGAAGGACCCGGGAAGCAAACCCAGGTCTCCTTACTGCGAGGCAGCAGTGCTACCACTGCGCCACCGTGCTGCCCAAACTTTAGAGTAAACAATCTAAATAAAACTCTTCTTTTTATGCAAAAAGTAATGGCCACTCATTATAATTATGGAGTGCAATCGTCTTGTGCAAATGAAAACAGATTTACTACTGCTACGTTTTCTACTACCATTACTACTACTACTACTGCTACATCTACTCTAAATCAACAGTATCAGGCTGTATAGTGAATATAAATGTTAATTTTTAACTGAACCTCATGGACCCCCTGAAACCCATCCAAGGGTCCACGGACATCAGGTTAAGAACCCCTGCTTTAGAAGACTGATGGTGGTCTCTTGACAGTATTGGGCAGGTAGCCCAGCCTCTTGGGAGACCATCCACAAACTGCATGGACCATAGTCGAAGATACATAGACACACAGAAACTAAATGATTAACAATATGAACAGAAACAAACAAAACAGGCATACAGGAGGAGTTTGAGCCCCAGGTGAAACATAACACTAAGTGACGACTGGCACTCCAGCCACCGTAAAAATTAAAAGCCTCACACTGTTCCAGTGTGGTGCTGTGGTGTCACCCGCAGCACTCGGGTCCCAATCTACGTGGTTAGTCATGTGGTCGGTCAGCGCATGGTCCTACTCCCATTTACGTGCCCCACTGTGTCATTTTCCTCCTCATCTGTCCCACTTTTATTTAAATGTTTATTGCATCCTAATGTTTTACACCCTACTGCTGTCTTGACCACTTTACTTAAGTAGCCCCCCATGAATATCTTGCCCCTGCTGACTTGATCCCTACTCCTAATATCTTGTTGCTCCACTCCCAATTATCTTCCTTACACAGCCTTGACCTTTTTTCCCCAAACACGGCTTTTCCGTTAGCTTTTTTTGTTATTGTTCGTTCTTGTTCTATTCTTCAAGTGTTCCTGCTCTACACGCTTAATCAGGTGTCTCTCTGCAGTGATATGTGTCGTTAGATTTAAGTGCCTCTGGCATGGCACAGTAGGGGTGGGGAGTGTGAAAGCGAGAGCTTTGAAACAACATGCCGATTTTGGTATGAAATGTCGGGCATGGTGACGCCAGGCTTTGAAGACCTTCTGGCTGCCTGTGGATTGATACATCACTGCAGGACACAGCAAATGTCAGCCCAAGCTGTGCTGCCTCCTGTTAGAAGATCAGAGCTGTGATCTCTGCAGGGGGAATGAGCTGATCGTGTGTCCCAACAGAAAGAAAGGGCAGGTCGCTTTGGCTCTTGCAGATTCACATGCCAGCCTGCTTTACTTTCAGTGGCATTGAGAGGGCGCATGGAAAGTTCAGCTGCGGTGCGTCTGCCGAACTGAAGTCGCTTTGGTACCCTGACTGTCACATTCAAGAGCCCTCATCGTCTAGCGATGCCTTGGACTTAAGTTATGGGGTACACCTCACGTCTACTCAACTGTGCGTGTGGGCTGCCTGTGAGCATCTAAAGACTGTGGGTGGGCAAGGCTCAAGTTTATTAAGAGCCATTGGGCTGTTGAGCTGCAGTTATGCAAAGTGTAATTAATTAGGGTGAAGATGATGAGCATTTTGGGTTTATAAGCCAATGTCTAAACCCTGTACTGACTAGGACCAAGACAATAAAATCTGTTTTTTAATGACAAAAGGACCAGGAGATTAGATGTGTTCAAAAAGCGTGCTAAGTTTGAGTACCAAAAAGTTTAACTGATCTGTCGAGTCCAATTCACAAACCAAAAAAATCACATGGAGTAGTCCATACAGCACTTCCATGTAAATGACATTTTAGTGATATTACGGGAAATCACACAACGGAAGATTTTACAACACAATACAATCGACTGTATTGTGCAATTATATTTAATTAGGTACTTCTATAATCTTTATTATGTACACAAATAAATATAGAGCCAGATGAACAGGAAATTGAATCAAGTGAACAACTGAAATAATATTTAATTAAAACACATTGGGTCAAATGACGTAAACCAGGTGTAAAGATAGACGGATTGGTACAGGGGGTGGCTTAATGCCCCTGTCCATGTTGACCTTACCATCCAGCATATGCTCTGTCAGCTCTCTGGGTGTGTGTGTGTGTGTGTGTGTGTGTGTGTGCATACATGTCTGTAATTATAATAAGTTCTTCAGCCAGCAAATTTCTCACTAAAGATTTACAAGCCAACACAGAGAGTTACCTGTGATCTCAGATGATCTGGACCTTTATACAGCCGCTCCGGTGATGTCACACGCTATGCACTCCTGGATCGTGGTACCCATAGCAGAACAAAAATGACATTGCTAAAACTTTTTTTTAAAGTGTCTTCTAGTGAAAAACAAATTTCTAATTCTTTGTGTTAAAAATCCCAAATACGTAGATGCATACAATTTCAAAATATAAACTATTAAAGAAACGCTCAGGTCATAACACTCCAATTCACTCTCATTTACATCCACACTCCTTCCTGGTTCTTCACATCATTGCAGTGACATTGAGCATGTCCCAACTGCAACCTTTGTAAGGCAGGACCCAGCGCTGGACAGAATGCTAGTCATCCACATCACACCTTCATTCCTGCTCATGCAGATTTCTATGTAAGGAGAACCTCCAGAGCACAGACAGAACATGTAAAAACTCCAAACAGAAGATACTGAGATCTCAGGACTTGAATATCCTTGCAGCGCCAGACTAATTCTTAAATGAAAAAACACAACTCTGAGTACTCCTGTGAGGCCTAGAAAGAAGAATCGGACTGCCTGCAAATTCAAGAAGCAGGCATCACGGTCTGCATAGGTCAGAATGGACCAGACTGAAAACAAAATCACAATAGAGGGAGAGAGGAACCATTAAACCCCTGCCCCCAGATAGCCTAGACGAAGAGAATAACATGTCTGGGGTGAACTTGTTAAAAAGTTTGTACTGAATGCGATGAAATCTGCTGCTGAAAACGCTTCACCCGCAGGGCTTCTTCCTAAACAATCCCACTCACACCCCCCGGTTTCTTCAGTCTGTGCACTATAAATCATCAAAATCGGCAGGGTTTCACCGTAGGATCAAAAGGAACTGAACCTAACTTAACCTAACTTAACCTGGTGCTGAGAGAAAATAAAAACGCTAAATTCGCTGTTATCAATTCAGGTGACTGAAGTTTAATAATTAATTTGTAAATTGTAAAGAGTACGTTGACTGGAGAGACAGACACACACACACGCACACGTACACCACTGCAGCTACTTGGCTCCACGTGTTTGACAAGTGCTTCTGCATGCTACAATACATTTATATCATTTTGACTATTGCATCATAATAAAGCGTAAGAACAGCACATACCGTAGATAAGCATTGTAGCCTGTGGATTAACTACGCGTTAAAGCGCTGCGGCAATATTGTACCAAATCTGCATCTCCTGTGGCTCTTCATTATCAGCTCACTTAACGGCGTTTCTTTTCATCTCCTTTTGATCGAGAGGGAGTGAAGCACCGTTTAATTCAAATGCATTTTTTGCAACTCTTATTTTTAGGAACATAGCTGCCAATTCTTTCAAGCTTACATCAAGCACACGCAGCTCATACGACAATGTATTGTTCACTTTCCCCACTACTCCATTAATGTCTTTGAATGCTGACGTACTCCAGAAAATGTGAGGCAGCATCAGTCTCTCCAAGCTTACCTGCACTTGTGGGTTTCTTACCGTAAAGTAATAGACAAACGAATGATGTGGCAGAAAGAGTATGAAGACAAGCTGAGCGTCAAGCAAATCGCCGAGGCCGGTGACACGCCAGGATACACAGTGTAACAATGACAACAACAGGCTAATGTGTGCCAACAGACAATATCCCCAGTGTAGTCACTGTGAAGCTGTATTCTATCATGGCGAAAACAAAAGAATGTGTCACCAAAATGGAAAACTTCAGCCTCCTCTATAGGAACTATCTTTAAGAACAGCAGCTACATCTGCTGTGAGGGAAGCAAATTGCAGAAACTAGTTACATGATAGGAAGAAGATGGATGGCAGCTGCAATAGGCAGAAGAATGACAACTGCATCATCTGCTGACCATCAAGCAGCAACTGGAACTGGAACCTTGATCTTGGTCTCAATGAAATGCTAATGACCTGGTATGTTCTGGAAAATCCAAAAAAATGAGGCAGCAGCAGCCTTGGAAAAAGTAAAGTGATCAACAAAGTGACACAGCAGAAAGAAGAGCAATGCCATCTGCTATGCATCTTGCTGGTGGGCAGAAAATGTTTTTGCAATTAGGACTGAATCCTCGCAAGCCCATCTAGTGATAATCCCCCCCGGACATGCAACATATGTCTTCTGAATTCAAAATCAGGTGCAAGGATTGTGTTTATTGATCATCGACTATGATGAAGAATTCGGTAATAGGAAGAAGGAAAAAGAAGAGCAGCGACATCTGCTGGGCTTTGGATGCATCATGGAAGGTACTTAACACGAGATACAGAATGCAGGAACGAGTACGAGTACGAGAGAGAGAGATACATGCAGACAAACGAACGCAGCTTTGGAAAGTTACATCACCAACGTGACCACGGTGAAGCTTTGATTTTTCATGGTAGAAACAAATAAAAAAATGGAAACATTAAGCCTGCTCCAAATGAACCACTTTTATTTGAGGAACCCCCACTAAAATGGTCTTCAGGCCTCTAGAAAAGATGGCATTTTGGACTGACTAGACACAAACGTGACCCTCGTGGCTCTGCTGATAGGAGTGTCATCAACAGGAATGAGAAGAAGGTGGGGAGTGTCTGACTAGGAATGTCATTCATCTCTCAGACCTGCTTAATCCAAGGCAGGGTCATGGTGGCCGCAGCCTATTATTACAACACTGTGCATACAGGCAGGAAACAGACAAGAATGTGGCACCACTTCATGATGGAGCCCACTCATAACAGGGAAAATTTAGAATTGCCAATCAACCTGACTTACACATCTTGGGAGATTCAATATGGCCACAGGGAGAACATGCAGACTCCACACGGGCCACATCAAGAACATTAGATCCATGAAGCAACACAGCTTAGCCACTTTTAAAACAGTTGTAAAATGACACAGCCCCATTCTGATGGCACTTAGTGAGGTAAGCCCCCCCCAGCTGACTGCGACTGTGGTAAATGTTTAAAAACGTCCCCTTGCTTTGTGTTATTGTAAAGTGTCTTGTGATGGTGCTGTTAATGAAAGCTGCTATATAATATGAATATTGAACCACTGATTGTATCAAATATTTAGAATGACTATGGAGATGAAGATGGACGGGAAGGTCTTTGCCAGTGAATTATTATTCAGGACAAGTTCAATGTCGGGATCGCGGTAACAAGTGTGTTATCGTAATATTCCCCTCTACTTACCCTTTACCTATTTTCTTACTCCATTGGTCAACTAGAATTGAAAAGACTGTATGGATGAAAGCCACTGGCACCCCGGCCCCATGTTTTTGCATACTTTGTGTTTTGAGACCCCCACCAGTCTCCTTTAATGCTTTGTTCAACTGATTGGAGCTGAGCATGATAAGACAGTGAGTGCCAAGATACCAAAGATACCCTCACCACATGCAGCCAAATGAGATCTGAGCTCAAGTCTCCAGCGGCCTGCCGCCTGCTCTTCCAGCAGCTGAGACTGCTTGTTTAGATCAAAGGCTTCTGGGGGGGCATCTCTTCATTGCAGACATGATGCTTTCTGCCTTAGCAAGTGCACACGGCCTGATTGCTGTTTTGCTCGATTTGTGGAGGCCGCTAGCTTTGGAGTCAAGAGGCGTATTCGGTGATCAGCACCCTCCTGGAAGTAACACGGTCTGCGCTTCTTTATTTGGCCTGGAGCCTTGTTATTATATTGATTTCGATGGACTTTTTCTTTTCGCCTCAAGTAAATATTTTCTCATCCTCTGCTTGAACTGCAGTATCTGGCCACATTGGTGAGGCTGGAGATCTGTGACGCTGTAAAAGCTGAACAAGCTTAAGCACTGGGCAGTCTGTGATGTCCATATGACCTGAATGGTGCCTGTGTAGTCCAGAAATTCACCAACTCTTAACGTTTCCTGGTCAGGATTGAAAGGATCTGCAACCTTTCCTGTCAATGGCTACCCTTACATTTTCTTAATCTGGGTCTAATCAGGCACTTGTGGACACAAAGACCCCCTGAAGATATCAAATGCCCTTTCCACTTCACACTGACACAAGCTACTTGCTCACTAAATCCACGTGGAGTCACAGGATGGACTGTGAGACAAGATCAGGATGCTAGGAGTGAACAAACAAACACAAGGGAAGATCTGCCAGACACCCAGAAGACACGCCAGGCAGGAATCAACCAGGGGTTCGTGTGTTGCTCTGTTCCACTCTAGCATTAGTCAACTCATCTTAGCTAATTACAGCTTTCTTCCCAATCTCTCACTTGAATATGATAGTGGCCCCCATCCACTCCTCCCATATCCTAAGATGCCAATCATCAAGCCGCAGTTCTTGGAAAGAGCTGTCACTGGGAAGTTCTGTTTGGGTGTAACTTCTCCTCCATCTTCTCCCCATCAAAAACGTGGTGCACCTCAATGGCGCTTGACTAATCGTGCTGTGCCAGAGGGGACATTCCATCACTAGCTTCTCCCGGACAGCAATGCCAACCCAGAGTTTTGTCAGGGAGGCCTTAAAGATATTTTTCAACCCTTAGTCTTCTGCAGATGGTCAGGGTAACGGAGTAAGATGCAGAGGACAGAAAGATATGGACAAAGATGATCCGATGTGGCGACCCCTAATGGGAGCAGCCAAAAGAAAAAGTCTTCATGATATGAGCTGGTTTGCAGGACATTCAAGTCATTCATTTATTTGTTTTAAAACTGGTTGTTCCATTACATTATTATGTGGAGCCAGGGGACAGTCCACAAGCCAGCTCTTCTTCACAGATGACCAGTCCACCACCTCACAATTAGGAGATGCCAGTTCATCTACCCAAATGTCTTTTGGGATGTGGAAGCAAACTAAAAAGTCCATATGAACAAAGGGAGAACTTGAAGACTCCATGGAGATACCTAGTTCCCTGGACACTGAGGTTGTGTGTTCAGTAAAGAGGTGGAAGGGTAGCAGGAAATGTCCTCCAGTGAATGTAACTCAGGAAATATCTGTTAACTCACATGAAGAGACCACCACCAATCTGGAAAAAGGCTGGTATGGATAAGAAGATGGTGGAGAGTCTCGTAACTGCTAAAGTGACCACTGTGACTCTGGAAATGTTACCATAATGACTCTGTGCAATATGGTGGACAGGTAGGTCTCTGCTTTTGACTGTGACTATGAGTACTCTGAACAAACTGACTTAACTGTTACTGTGACCACCACCCCATTACACTTTGGAGCAGAAGAATATGGAATCTGTCTGACTGCTGAGGCCATCAAGAACATCTTTAGGTCTGACTGTCCACAAACGTGACCCACAGGAAAGTGTCTGATGGCTTCAGTGACCATGAGGACTCAGGACAAGACGATCTGAAACACAATAATAACTCTGGAGAAGAAGGCGGATAAGCAGACCTCTGACAATCAATGGGGTGATTATTAGTCTGGACAGGTTCAAAGTTGAGGGGGTCTCATAGTAACAACAACAAGATGATAGCGAGGACTGAGTGGACACCAGTGTGACCTTCATGATTATGAAAAAGGTTATGGGGACTGTTAACAATCAAAGAGACCACCGTGACTCTGGACACAAACAATGGTAGCAATGCAGCCATAAAGACTGCTGCCACTAGAAAAGATGATAGAAAATGCCATCCTTATAGGGCTGTTATCACTATGGACAAGAAGATGGTGAGGCCTGTCTTCCTGGGAATATCCTTCATTATTCTTAAACCTGCATAATCCAAGACCGGACCATGGTGACTGCAACACAGTGTACAAAGGCTGGAAATGACCCAGTCTAAGGTGCCACTCACTTATAGAGCCCAGTCACACTAACACCCAAACCAGGGTCCTTCTGCAATTGCCAGTCAACCTAGCTGGCACATCTTGGGTGATTTGTGGAGAACACTCAACACAGCCACAGGGAGAACATGCTAACTCCACAAAGACCACATTGAGGGCATTAGATCCATGAAGCCGCAAGGATCATCACCACACTGACTAGTAATGGAAAGATCTTAATTCTGGACAGAAGGTTGTTGCCCACAATGATGGCTCATTGTATGTCAGCTGATGGACAGACGTTGAGCTGGGCAGCTGCATAGACGCTGCAGTGAGGCCTGGCACAGCGCTCTTGAGGCTTTGGGAAGTGAACCCTCTCGGCAGACGTAAATCAGCTTCCGGCCTTTTTAATCGGATTTAGAAGCTCCCGGTTTTGGATTATCTTCTGTGCCAGCATGAGAAAACCAGCAGCGGGACTTTCGTGATGCAAATGATTCTGCATGTCTTATCACCACCAGTGAGGATATTTATAAACTGGGAGGCCATTCTGGGACAGAGGGATTTAGATACTGCAAAGTCCTGCTGCTTTTCTGATCTCAAAAGGGAAGCTGAACTGCATAATTAGATGAGCTTAATGGGTACAACAAAAAAGTCGTCAGTGCCCACCTGACTGACCAGACCTGTGCACTTCTGTGCCTGGTGTGATTGTCCTGCCAAACTAAACAATTCCTGCCACATTTGTTACTGTTAAATGATGTCCATGTGATACTGAGAAATACGTACTTCAGGTCAGTATTTACTTCACCATGTGCTGCCAGGATATACTGGGCATTGTACACATTATGTGATGTCATATTCGGACGTAGTCTGGCATGTCACAGCTGTCAGGGCATGTTCTTTATTACCTTTTTTATGTTGCCATATTTTAATCCTATCCTATGGTTGTGTGTTGCCATGTATAGGAACACCTGGCTGCCAGGTTCTGCAGTGTTTTGCCCCATTTTACCATTTCTGGCTCTGCTTCATGGCACGTTTGGCCATATGATGCCACATACAGGTACATCCATACACTCTGTCATCTGTTGCCAGGTTCTGCTCCCTTTTTCTGCCATTTCTACTTATTTCTTATGGCACGTTTAGCCTTCTACTGGCACATTCTGCAATCTGATGCCATTATCTATAGCCTTCTCAAAAATTGCCTGCCATGTTCTGAGACCCAAGGTCATATTGCTGCCACATCTGCTAAGGTTCACACCATTTTCTGAAACTCTGTTATGCCATTTTCTAGCGCATTCTGCCATGAAGAATAGACTGGAATGTTTTTATGCTTCCTGCCTGCACTTGTGATGCAGTTCTGTGTACTACCAGTTTCAGTGTCTGCCACGTACAACCTTTTCTGGCCCATTGGCATGCCACAATGTGCCATATGATTTCACATACAGTATAGTCTTTTTCCATATGATACTATGTTCTGGCATATTCTATTGTGTGACACCAATGTCTGTAGCATTCTGAACTGTCTTGGCACTTGCCATAATGCTGTAGGTCTTGCTTTTTTCTATCACATGCAGTAATGTTCACTTCTTTGGTGACGTGCATGGTCACGCTGTGCCACAAGGTGCCACTTTCCGTTTTCCAGTATGTTAGTCATTTATTTTTCTTGCCTGTCTCCAGCTGTCATATTTTACTTTGTCCCATGCTCCTCTCCGATGCTATGTTCTGTCATATTTTTACATTTACTACTGCCACCTGTCATGGTATGCCATTCACTGCTAATTACTGCTCTCTTCTGCCACAAACACACCCACTACATTCTTGTTCTAAAGTTGTCATTAGGAACTAGTGAAACAAAAAGACCTATGGACCTAAAAATAAAATGCTACAAAAGGCTAGATATAACCATCAGTAAACTCTCAATGCTCCCATATGGTCAGAAGTTTTGACTGTTTGACCATCTCCTTGATTGTCACCATTTCTGCTTCTGGGGCGCTCTTGCATTGGCTATCCTGGAGTGTGTCTTGCATGCCTATGAGCCTTCATGGTTGTCTGCTGCTTGATTGCTTTTTATTCAGGATTACTTCTTCCTTGTCAATGTGATTCAGCATCTTGTCTACTTATTCTTTACTCCTCTTTGTCACTTAATTGCCTTCTGCTATGTGCTTGACACTGTGCAGATGTCGCTACAGACATCATAGCTAACGCTAACATTATTCAAAGTTATTGTCTGTTTTTACCTGCATTTTTATTACTCTTTAATTTAATATTGTTTTTTGTATCAATATGCCGCTGCTGGATCATGTGAATTTCCCCTTGGGATTAATAAAGTATCTATCTATCTATCTATCTATCTATCTATCTATCTATCTATCTATCTATCTATCTA